>CAWUFW010000087.1:5985754-6393187 GCA_963921515.1 Calotriton arnoldi
CGTGTGCGCCCACACGCTGATGGCCAAGTGTATGAATCACCTGCGTGAGAGGCAGACGTTGTTTCAGGTCTGCAACGCGAACCCAAAGCGTTTTATGCTTAATCGTGCTGCCTTTTGCATCTCTATAGTCGTTTTGCGACCAAAAGAATAGATTGTCATTGTAAGACTGAACACAGTAGTAAGAATCGCATACAACCAGAGTAGTCACGTCCGGATTAACGAACTCAAGTGCAAGCACCAAAGCGCGCAGTTCGGCCAATTGTGCAGTACTGTCTCCGAGTGCCTGTGTGTGCACCACAGTAGATTTGAACTTACCGTTCACCATTTTACCTGCAACAATAGCACATGCGGCTGAATAAGCATGCTTGGAACCCGTGGCCGGTTGTGCCGACCCATCGGTATAGATTATACATTCGTAGTCCTCAAGCGGAAGCAATGACAAAGGAGGAGGATGAACGAATTCATACTGTAGAAACTCCTGAGTCTGAAGAGAAGAATCAAAAATGAAAGTGACATCCGGAGACGTCAAAGATGTTGCCCATTGAATCCAACGGGGGTGCAAGGCTTTAGAGTTCGGAACACTTGCCTTTGTCACTGCCTCGAGGGCAGGATATGGTGTTACCACCAGAATGCGCTTTCCCTGTGCCAGTGCACGTTCCTTCAGAATCGCCATTTGCACTGCAGTCAAAACTTTCTCCACAGAGGAAAATCGCATCTCTGCCGAAGTGTACAGATGTGACTTGTATGCGATCGGTACAGTGTCACCTTCGTTAAAGGTTAGGTACGTGAAACCCACTGTCCCTGGTATGATTCTAATCACCAGGTTAGTGTGGTTGTCACGAGTCAATAGAAATTTAGATTCCAGTAGATCAGACTGCAAAGACTGCAGTATAGAGATATGCTCGGGAAGCCAACAGGACTTCGAAAAGTCGGGCTGTATCAGAGCATAAAGTGGCTTGATACGCTGGGCATATTCGGGAATATAAGTACGCCCGAAATTCAGAAAACCCAGTAAAGACTGAAGTTTCTTCAGTGTGGTTGGAGGGCACAAAAGTGCGCATTTCTCCAAGAAATGAGGGGCTAAGCCCTTACCTTCATTGTTGAGCTCATAGCCCAAAAACAAAACTGTTAATTCAGCAATGTGAGATTTGGCAAAGTTGAACTTGTAACCTAAGACCGCAAACTCGAGAATAATGCGGTCCACTCGGGAAAGATGCGGGTATAATTCGTCGTCTGTCAGGTAAATATCATCGACGTACGAACATGCATCTGGGTCTATGTCGTCTAACAAAGAGACAACACGAGCAGCGAATACACCTGGACTGTTTTTGTAGCCCATAGGGAGTCGCCGAAATTTGAATTGTTTCCCGCCGGAAGTGAAAGCGCTCCATTGGCTACACTCCGTGGCTAAGTTGTGCGTGTAAAATCCATTGGATAGGTCAAGTGTCGTTTTATATTTTTTACGAACAAGACTGTCTACAAGCGCAGAACTGTGGGTATTTTGCACCGCAAAGGTCCGACAATGAGAGTTCAAATGCCGGTAATCCAAAACTAAGCGGTACGATCCATCTGGTTTAGAAACCGCGAAAAGGGGATTATTTATGGGTGATACGCATGTTTCTATTACTCCTTGATATTCTAACTGTGTCAAAATTTCGGAAACGGGACCTTTAGCTTCCCGTTTAATGGGATATTGGGGTTGTGGCTGAGGCAACGACCGCAAAGGTATTTCATGAGAGGGTGAATTTACATCCCAACCCGCGTGATTACGGTATAACGCCGGAGCCAAGGCTACAGCCCACTCAGCTGCAAGCGCCTCCGCTTTGTCCTTGGGGACGTGGCGAAAAAAGCTCGGAAGGATTACCTCCTCCCCTTTACGAGCAGCAAGTACGAATGGGGGCGGCCAATCTGCCTCCGCTAACAAAATGTCATATGGAGAGGTTAGATTTTCCCAAAAAATCCCTTTAATTACACGTATGTCCCCCTCAATTTGAAGGACAATACGATATAGTCTGTCAGGGGGTGCCACTCGGGTGTCAGCGGTCCCGACAGTAATGAATGTTTCATTTGCTGTCGCCAGTACATGAGGACGTAGCGCCTCCCGCAGTATGGTAACTTCTGCGGCGCTGTCCAGCAGCGTTACTGCCCACGTCCAATTCAGGAGTTTCGTTCTCACCGTCTGAGGCATACTTTGCTGTTACAGCTGCAACTTTTTTCTTCTGAAACTGTGGGTGAGAATGCTGAAATTCATCTGGTGTCCCTCGGACAGGTTGTCGAGATTGTTCTCGTGCGGGAGGGGCCTCACGACCCCTACCTCTGTCTTGGCGATCTCCTCCACCAGTCTGTGACGACGTTGGTGCCTGAAAAGAACGAGGAGAACGCGAATCAGGAACGTGAAATCTCTCTGGAGATTTTATTCTCGCTCCATCGCGCAAATCATATGTGCGTTCAGAAGACTCGGAAACTGGGGAAGCGCCTCGCGACCCCGGTTTCTTCTGTTGCTTACCCTGTTTTTTCACACGCCAGCTCTTTTTAGTAAAGAACGGCTTCTCATCTTTCTCAGATTGAGTTTTTTGTGTTGGTTGTGATGGGGTTTGTGTTTTCGCTAAAAGGCTTAACTCCCAGGCTATTGCGGCCTATAGTTTTATAAGCTTGGGCAATAATTTTCGGTAATTCGCGTGGCCTGTCCAATTCTGGGACCAGAGCCAGAGCATTTGCTACTTGAAAGTTAACTGCATCACCCTTGACATTGCCAAGGATTAGTTCCGCCACTACATCGAACACTCCCACTAGTCTCATCCCTAATTCCACAGCCGCTTCAGGACCGTGTTCATCCTGTACTCGTTTGATTACAGAGGGGAGAACTGTCATGGAAGGAGTGCCGAAACATTTCGCATATACTGCAGCGAACACCTTACCCCAGTTGTTACAACCAGTCAACTCGGGAATCAAGTCTTTTGGCAAACTAATCGTCAATATCCTGTGTTTATCCACAGGAGAAGTATTCGGGAAAACAGCCTCCAGCTGGTCAAATTTCTCTGCAAGCCAATAAGGTAAATCGTCCTTATTTTGTGGGCGTTTGCCCATCACCGAATTAACCATGACGGGACTTATAGTTACGCCGCCAGGCCCAGCTGGATGTGCCGCAACTCCAGGAGGGGCTTGCTGGATGTTGCCTAGAACATACTGTACTAAAGCCCTATGCACTCGTATTAAAGACGAATGCAAGAGACGCAGGTCTGCGAGCGGTAGCGTAATATAACGCGGATGTGGGGTATACCCGGCCAAGACAGGCCAAGTGGCCCCATCAATTGATAAGGGGCCTAATCTAACCATGGAGACCGGTTGTGGGAGGGCGCCATCAAACCAGACACGGTGTTGCCAAGTCGTGAGCGGTACTTCAAGAGTCCGATAAGGAATGTAATGATTTGGAATAGCGGAGGCTTCATAATTATGGAACGTATTGTCAGTTCCATCCACCGCTTTAAAGGTGATCCATGAGTAAAAGACTTCAAAATGGTAAGCAGGATCTGCTTGTACCACGAAGATTAGATCGACTCCCGCGTCTGGCACTCCATATGCTGTCAAATGAGCTTTGAGCGCCGCGCGGCTATGTGTCGCAATTTCTACAGCCATTAGGGCTGAGAATAATCGACAACCTAAATATTTAGCACCTTTTAATAACTTCAAGCTTGAAAGAACCTATAAAAACGTCAATATAGGAGGTATCACCTTCACACCCGTTTCCGGAAACGTATGTGAAGGGGGTTGTGGACAAGCACAAGTACTACTCAAGCGTCTCACAGATAAGCAGCCCCACGTTGGGTGCCATGTCGTAGGGATTCTGCACATACACAGAGCTATGCACAGGATAATAGTACCTCAGAGTATAGTGGTGAGCCAACCATAAACCTCAGTACCTACCACCCCAACCCGGCTAGCATTAGCGTCTCATTAGCAGCATAGCTACCAATGATTAGACAACCCAGAGCACGGTATCTCTCTCTCAGGACTCGCGGGAGCAAGGACACACTTTCGTATATCACTCGTACTTGTCCACAACGTGCGTAATAAGAGTCACTGAATAGTTTAAAATGTTTATTTCAACTAACGTGCTCTAATATACAGTACACGTGCTAGTACTATCAGCATTGTAAATAATGATAAAATAGTGAACATGGTTACAATTCCATAGAATACAAACGGGGATAGCATTTTATAAAGACAGTGGAAAAAGGCTAAATGACCTGTCCACCCTCCCCGTGCTAAGAACTAGTTTATTATAAAAATAGAAGACCTCTGGGCTTTGACATGCGGACCCCCATACCTCTAGAAATAGATGTACGGTTTACATCATCAGACAAGCACAGCTCTTCTCTCTGGAAAGGTTCTCTCCAAGTGCCCTCATACAGTGAAAATCCCTATATTAAAAGCACATGAATTTCTCCAGTATTTCGTGTTATGTCTAAGTGTGAGGGCCTGACCAAATCAGCAAGGGCAAGGGACGTTGGTATGCGACCTTGTACAAACTGTGCAGACGAAACCCACAAGGAAAAGACAAAGAGGCTAAACAATTCTATTTTAGCCGGACACTATCAGAGACGGAAAAACAAAGTCAGAAGGAACGTGTGCAAAAGAGGCAAGATGGCAGCCAGGCCTAAGCTAGCATAACAAAGCAGGCAAAAGGACACAAACCACACGACAACACCATGCAACAGTGTCAGCTATCTTGCTGTGGCCATTCCATTCACTGTCATATGTCCCCTGTCAATGATGTATATGTAGCTTTGTGTGTGTGTTTTGATATGTGCTATGTCTGCATCTCCCCAATTGTCATGTAACCCACACACCTTCACAGCCAGGCCAGGGGGCACTCCTGGGACACTGCTTCCCCAGACAGTGAGTGGAAACATACAGTTGCGGTGGCTGTGGTTCTGATCGTGTTTGTAAGGGGCCAGTGCCTATGTGTGACTTGCAGCCAATTCATACATCAGGCCCATGTGTCAGCCATCTTGTCAGTCTCTTTCCACTCCGTGAGGTGAGCATGGTTCAGGGTGGGCTTGATGGGCCATGTGGGAGGGGGACTGTTGGCTGTGACTGCAGCTCCCATCATGCTTTTGGCTACACCCACCTTCCCAGCATACCCAACCTCCCTTCCTGTGACTCAGCTTCCCTGTGAGGTGGTGTGACAGTGATGGCAAGATGGCTGACAGTGGTGTCCTGTTGTTTGTTTGAGCAGTACTCCCACCAGGGCCTAGTGCTCCCCACAGCAGAGCCCAGCGTCAGCCATCTTGTCAGTCTCTTTCCACTCCCTGTGAGGTGAGCATGGTTCAGGGTGGGCTTGATGGGCCATGTGGGAGGGGGACTGTTGGCTGTGACTGCATCTCCCATCATGCTTTTCTCTACACCCACCTTCCCAGCATACCCAACCGTCCTTCCTTTTGACTCTGCTTCCCTGTGAGTGGGTGACATAGTGCTGGCAAAATGGCTGACAGTGTTTGTTGGTGTTTTGGGCCAATGCCTTGCTGTATTTATTAGTAAGTTTGTACATGTTATGACATGGTTCCATTTTACTATGAGATTGCAGGTATTGTGTTTATCTAAGTGGCATACACATTGCAGGATGATTAGCTTTTGGTTGCTATGGCTTTGCAAACAGATATTGGTTTCACTGTCCCCTTGACAGTAAAGTCTGTGTGGGTATTGCCTCACAATATTATCTAGTTGGTTATGTACTCACCAGGCTCTTGTATTCCTGTTAATCCATGGATGCCCTCCGGTGGAAGGATGGCCCGCACCTTTCTCCTCCCAGGAAGTGAAGTGCGTTGGTTTTACAGGAGGGCCACCATCAGTCTGCTGGCTCAGGGCATGGTCTCTGGAAATCAGCTTCTTGACCCTCCTTTGCACATCGTAGTACCTGTTCTTGATATCCTCCATTGTGCGCAGGCAAGGTGCTTGTGCATTCACCTTGCTCGACAATCCTCTCCCACATCTTTGTTTTCTGTGACATGGGGGTCTGTTGGACCAATGTGCCAAATAAATGTGGCTCTACTCTGAGGATTTCATCAACCAAAACTTCCAACTCACTATCGGTGAACTTTGGATTCTTCTTTGGGGGCATGGTGATGGGTGGTTGTGGAGATTGATGTGTGTGTGAGGGTGAAAGTAAGGGTGGGTGGGTGTCAGTTTATCTGGGTGTTTGTGAGTGTGTTTTTGAGAGGTGCAAATGGTGTGAAGGTTGTGTGGTGGGTGAGTTGTGAGTGTGTCTCTGAGTGCAGCTTGGTGGTGTTCTCTGCTGTCATATGTGTGGAATTTGCAAATGATCATGGTAGGCATTTAGGACCTTTATGTAGGTGGAGTTGTGGGTGTGTCTTTGTTCCATTTTTTTTAATTTTTTTTATTTATTGACTTTGTCAATGCTTGTTTGGTCTTTTTTAATTTGTTTCTATGCCATTTTGGGGAACATGACGGACACGTTCAGTTGTCCGGGACGGACGCTTACAGCAGCAATTGCGGGCTAATCCGAGTGTGTCACACTCACGTTATGCTATGTTGCAGCATTCGCGTACGCGTCGCTCGCGACTGGATCTTTTACGTGGTAGTCAGTATGTCCCGTACGTTTCGGTCTTGCGATTTGTGCTCCATGCGAGTCGTTAGTATTTCACACGCATTGCAACGTACTGTGCCGGACGTACAGCGAGTGTACGTGTCGGTCGGACCCATTCCCGGTCCGTGTCGTTCGGAATGGTTCCCGGTCAGTTTACGGCCGAATCACGATTTTCCATCCGTGTCGGTCGTGCGGATTGTGCTCCGTGCGAGTCGTTTGTGATTTACTGGACTTGCATCGTACTCGGCCGGTCGTACTGCGCTGGTACGTGTCGGTGGGACTCCAGGCCGGGTCCGTGTCGGTCGGTACGGTTTCCAACCGAGATCGGAATCGGCCCCTAAAAGGGAAAGAAAGCAATAATAAAAGAAAGGGTAAACGAGCGGCAGAAAAAAAGAATAAAAAACAGGATGGAAAAGTGAGAGAGGGTGAATGAGAAATAAAGAAGTGAAAAACAGTGCGAATATATGCTCTGGGAAGGTGTCATTTGTTAATCAGTCCTTTGTGCCGTGTAATCCTCCCCGCAGCCCCTGTACTGGAATCCGCCTGTGCTTCTCGTAGATTCATATCCTTCAAAAGAATAGGTCTAGGACCATTGTCTTTTGTACCACATTGAACCCAGGTCCACGACCACTGTTGGGTTACCCCATTTTTGTAATGGTCTCGTAAATGACCCGGCTGTTTTCAGCCTCCCCCGCCGGAGCGCGGCGCGCACTGCTGCTTCCCAATGCAATGTACCACTGGTGAACCGGCCTGCACACTGCCTACGGGTGCCGAGTAATCCAATTTTGGGATTGGCCCAACAATGGGGGGAGTGGGCGGGGTTCAGCATTTACTGTAGGAGTGATGTGGATTTAAAACTTAAATACTATGTGGCACAAAGAAATAACACTCAATAAAGACACAGTGCTGCCAAAAGTATATTTTTAAAACTATAAGAAAGCCCACGAGGACTACGCCTCGAAGAAAGACCAAATTATGCCGGAGTCTTTATTTAATTATGCAGCAAAAAAAAAAGCCACATAATTGAGCACAATTCTGTGTCAGTATTATTTCAATAATTAGTCACTCTCATTTGTATTATCGTCCTAGCAAATGTATCACCTCATTAATACAAGTTCAACACCCGGCGCAGCAGTCATCCATTAGAAGTAAAACAATTTTTGTTGTTGTTGAAATATAAGTATTGTGTGGCAGATGGTAGGTTATGTGGCAAGTGTGGAAACTTATAACCCTGCAGAAACCGCAACAGAACAGCATAAACCTCGCAGTCCTGAGTACAAGTCCTGAATACAGCAGCAGAAGGTGGCTCAGACAGGATCCTTGCGCTATCTAGAGTGCTTATGTGTTAAGGCGCTATAATGGGGGTTACTTTAGGGCAGTGGTTGCCAACCTGTGGTCTGGGGACCCCTGGGGGTCCGCGAAGGCTCCTCAGGGGGACCGCAACTATTTAGAAAATGTCATAATATTAGCAGATTATTAAAGTGTAGATAAATAAAGAAGCTCAAAGTACAATTGAACGTTTTAGAAATTACTGTAAATGTGAACGGATTTGAAATTGGAGGCTAAAAATTAAATTAGTATCCTCAGATGAATTCGTGGGAGCAGTGCAGGTGCATCAGACAGAATATAGTATGGACGATGAGTGGCCTCAAATGAATTTAGAAACACTCCAATTGTTCTATTAAAATACACTTGTTGTATCCTATCTCCACTCTTTCTTTTCTATCCTCCATCTCTCTTTGACTCTGTCCTTAACTTCCTAGCAGGTCCATGTAAAGGGGCTCAGCGAGACACGCATACCAAATAGCTGTAACTATTGCAAAACCAACCACGTTTGGCTGGTACCCCGTAACGGAAATGCGAATGTACTTGTTTATAAAATTTTAATAAAACACTTTGAATTTTTTTTTTTTTTAAATGACATTTTGATTTTTTTTATTTATATATGTTTGTAAATTAATTAAAATGTGTAATTATTTGTGCATTTGTTTGACAAATTTTTTTCTGTATTTTTTGTGTAGTGTTTTGCGGTTCAAATCATCGACAATACCTAGGCTGGGGTCTCCGGCTACCAGTAATGATTCAGTGGGGGGGGGGGGGTCCCCGGATTCCAATAATGATTCAGTGGGGGTTTCAGGATTCCAGTAATGATCAAGTGGGGGTCCCCAGAAGTCAAAAGGTTGGTAACAACTGCTTTACGGTCTATTGCACTTTTAGTCTATGGGAAGAGACCAAGGTGTCTCCTGCTCGTGGCTGTCTGGTAGAACATGGCCACCGGTGGGATAACAGGGGTTACCGGACATAGTCTAAACCGGTCACGTCAACGTATTGAGTGCCAAGGGGTCCCTGCAAGCACCATGAGACCCCATGGTTCCCATACAACAGTGTCATCAACATTCAGGGGTCGATCATTTATTTCATACGTCACAGTGTGTGGACATGAATATTCAGTGGTGAGTCCAGGTGCATGGACTGGACTAGTTAGCACCCACCAGGCAGAAGGGGTACCAAGGTAAGGGTTAGGGTCCCAATAACTTGTCACCTGTTTGTTACAGACAGATGGTTCTGCTGGGTCCGAGCTCAACCTGGTGCTCTTCAGAAGACCAGAGGACCCCCTGTTGGTGTGGGGCAGGAGGAGAAAAAAAAAAACTAAAACTCCTCACCAGCTCAGGAAGGGGCAGTTGAGGCTCACAGTGACTTCTCTTGGGCACACCCCTGTCCACCATGGAGTGACCCAAGTGCTCCCCCAGCCTTGTAGGGCCGGCGTAAAGAGGACAGGTTAAGGGCAGGCACTCGTGAGCAGGCACTGTCCTCTGTCTCGCTTCTGGCGCAAGTTACCAGAACCGCTAACACCAGAGCTGCAGGGCTTCATGGCTCCTGCACAGACTCCTCCCTGCACCTTGACCTCGTCCTTGAGGTCAGGGCAGGGTCTCTTCAGACCCCAAACTTAGTCCCAGCTTCTGGGGTCAATGGGTGCCACTTTTAAAATCATGATCCAGCCTCAGCCAATCAGAGCAGGAGTCATCTTCCACGGCCTCTGTTTAGCGCTATTCTTTGTGCAAATTTGGTGAGTATAAAGCGCTATCGGATGGATCGAGTTCCACAACTGAGCCTGGTCAGCAAGTGAAAACATTCAATAAATGTGAAGACATTAGGCTCCACAGGGAAGACGGGAGAGTTTTAGTTTCAACCCATGAAGGTTTATTAAAGGTTAATGGCTTACAGAAGGCAAGATCATCAGGTTAGTATCGATTCAGAATCAAAATGCGTATGCTTCGATTGATTACATTTCAAATGTAATCAAAGTCTTATAAATCAGAGGACGAAACGACATGGAGTCACCTCCAAAACAAAAGGACGTAGGAAAGTCAGTTCTCTCTCTGAGAGAGTCTCTAAACCTCCCCTGTGCAGCTCTAAGCTTCACTGCACTAACTAAAAACACACAAATTCTATTTAACACACCTACATATTGTCCTCATGAGCATGTCCAATCAGGTTAAAACAAATGATGCAGTTATAAGCTAATTAGGTTCTCAGGAGTTTTCACAATACAAGTTTCTCTCAGCATCCTTCAAACGTACACTATCTGGACCGGGATGAGACACAGGGGCCGGGCCAGCCTGTGCACTGAATGTGTCTTCATGAATGCCCTATTTTTTAAAACACGCCATGATTATCATAAATAAAAGAAAACATTCCTTCACATAGGAAAGAAGGAAAAAGAAAATCGAATTTGTTATTTAGAACTCCATCTCGTCTAGAAATAAAATGTTTACGTGTTACAAAGCAAAGATCGCAACCTACGTTTGCCGTGATAAAATTCAGGCGTAAATTAGCTATAGTCAATCTAAACGTAAATAACATCATTTCTCTTTGCATCAGGCTCAGCGTGTCCATGCTTTAATGTTGTGTTAATGCAAACACTTAATTTATGTAAAAAAACGTTTCTACCTCTTCCTGGGCCCTTTACACTGCAGGGGAGTTTAAAGCAGCCAATGTAAAGAGAGTGCAGACAAGGAGGTCACAGGTCAGACATCCCCAGTGTAGTTGATCAGGTACTAGGAAGCTGGCGGGCAGTCGCGGCTGCTGCAAATATACCGTGGCGGAGCGGCGGAGGGGGGGGATTAATAAGAATTTAAAAAAAAGACTTACCTGAGCGTGACGTCCTCCGCTCCGGTCGTCTTCTCACCACCGGAACTGAATGCAGCAACTCTCTTGACCAATCATGGCGCTGCTTTTTATGCAGCATGAGAGCAGCGTCCTGATTGGAGGGAGCGGCCTCACTCGGCACTGCACACTGCTCTGGAGGCTTGCACTTGCTCTAACCCAGCTGGGTTACAGATGTTTAAAGTGCGCATGTGTGGCTGGCCGTCGCAACCGGCTGGCCAAAAAGACATGCGCACTTTAAACAAGTGCATTAGACAGCCCTCCCTCCTCCCTGCAGCTGTCGCTTAGCAGCGGCCCCATCCTGATGCTTGACTTAGGAAAATTACCATTTTATTTTTCAGGGTTTTGGGGGGATTTTAAGTGAGGCTCCGCTCCTCCGCTCCAACGGAGGAGCCGCCCCTGGATGTGAAAGTACAAATCTAGTTACACACAAAACAATGAGAAGCTTCTGAATAAATAACCTTACAGTGGTACAAGTAGGAAATGCCTTGAATAGACACAACAAAAGGGAAACGTCCACCGGAGTTCTTCAAGAACAGCATGTCCATAGAGGGTTTCATTAGTGCACATTTTGCTACGTGCGATGAGAGGAGAAATGAAAACACACGCATCAATGCTGCATTGAAATTCAAGATGGAGTCAGAACTAGTTAGGGCCTAGTTTGGGCAAGCACAGGAAAATATAGTTTTGTCAAATGCAGTGATAATGTTTTTAATGCAAAATGTACATGATGTTAAGCATTCATTATTCATTAAACAGAAATATCTTCAGAAAGAATCATAATGCATTGAGAGTACTGAGTCAGAACCACACCTCATGTGCCACGCAAGAGTCTGAATGCATCGAGAGCGTTGAGTCAATACCATGCCTCCTATGCCATGCGAGAGGTTGAACACATTGAAAGCGTTGGGTCAGGACCATACCTCATGTGTCCATGCGAGAGTCTAAATGCACTGAAAGTGTTGCGGCAGAACCATGCCTCCTATGCCACGCGAGAGGCTGAACGCATTGAAAGTGTTGGAGCAAGATCATACCTCATGTGTCCATGCGAGAGTGTGAACCCAATGAAAACGATAGGGTCAGGACTACACCTCCTATGTCCATGCAAGAGTCTTAATACATTTAAAGCGTTGGGTCAGAACCATGGCTCCTGTGCCGATGCTAGATGCAAGGAGATGTGAGTGCCGCGTGGGCTACTGTCTCAACTCAAGCACATATGTGCCCATGTTCCTGATTGGGACTTTCTATACATCCTAACTCTGGGATAGTCGTCGAACAGGTTGTGCCACTGATCGTATGGACCGTTGATTATTAGCTGAAAGTGTATATTGGGAGCTAACATCAGAACATCAATTTCAAATTACAGTGAACCCTAATTGGCTCCACAAACCTTAAACTTAAAGGTTTATTAGCAAAATGTATTCAAAGTTAGAGAGTTAATTCATCGATTGAATCAGTCAATTGAGTGGGCATAACGTTCAGTCTGACTGATCAATCATTCTTGATATGTCAGGTAAAGAACAATGCAAATTATGATCCCATACAAAATGCAAAATAGAACAAAGATCGGCTCCATAAAGGAACTTCCCTAATATAAATTAAGCATCTTAAAGTTGCAAATGGAAATTTTTTAAAAATTTTTTTTTTTTATACAGATAAACAATCGCAACGGCTGTTACAGGGTTAGCATAGGTTGAGTAGGTTATACATTGGTATTTATATTGCTAGCCCCACATGTCGATTTTGAAAACGAGAGAAAGGCAAAGAGGAAAGGACAGAAAAGTAAGTGGTGAAAAAAGAAAGAAAGAGAAGGTAGAGACAGACCCTGAGGTAGAGAGAGACATCGCTATAAATTACATCTGACACTCTGTAGAGATGTTTGAGCACGCATGCATGCACTACCGGGCTATAAATGGCTATGTCCCATTGGGTCCAAGTCGAAACATTTGTCATGGTGTCGGTGTCTTGGCAGTTTCATGGGGGATCATAAGAGTCTAGGTAGGTGTCCAGAGATCTCCACATCCCTCTGGAGGCCGGTTTCCAGGGTGAGTACTGTAGTGCGATATTGACGGCTCCTCTGAGATGCGTGATCCAGTTGAACCAGCCTTTGTATGTAGTTTTACTTGTGTCCTTCCAGTTGGCTAGGACCATTTTCACTGCAGCTGTCAGTAGTAGGTCTAGTAGGTCCTTATCTTGTTACGTTCTCAATTTCGTAAGCATAAATGCCATGGTGAGGGTGGAAAACTCCATTGCTAGTGTGCAGTTAAACAGATTGTTTATGAAACCAAAGATTTTCCCCCAGAATACCTTGAGTGTTGGGCAATGGAAGATAAGGTGTGCTAGGTCCCCCTTTCCCTTGTTACAGTTCCAGCATAGCTCGTCCTCCTTGAGGCCTAGTGAGAATAGTCGTGCAGGGTCCAAAACGCCTTGTGGAGCAGCCAGAATTTTGTTTGTGTGAGCACTGGGGAGATCTTATTGTGTGAGGCCGAGGCCCATAGCGTAGCCCATTCTTGTTCGTTGAGTGAGGTTTTGGATTGTTCAACCCAGTAGGCGATTGTCTTATCATTAAGTTTGGATGTTTGGGGGCGAAGGAGTTTGTAAAGCTGCGAGACCTGGTGTCCTAGTACGTTGATGTTTGACACTAATCGGAAGATTGAGGGTTGTGGGGTCGATAGTTTAGTTTTGGATAGGGCTGTTCTGATTTTTAGGAAGTTATAGAGTTCGATGTCGTTTAAGTGGTGTCTTGCTTTGAGGTCTGTGAATGTGATGGGGTACTTCCCGTTCTCTAGTTGGTAAGGGTAGTAAATACCTTTCTCAATCCATGTATCGAAGGTTAGGCTTTTCCCTTTATATCGGACCCTGCTATTAGCCCAAAGTGATTCCATCTTAGACCCTTTGATACTAAACTCCAGCCTCTTGTCTACCTTTAGTAGTGCTATTTTTGTGTTTTTAAAGATAGGTTTGGATGCATGGGGATATCTATTTGCTGTTAGTAGGGCCAGTGGGCTCAGATTGTTCAAGATCGCCCTCTCTACCTGAAGCCAAACTGGTGTGTATTCGGCCGGCAGGGAAATCCAGGATGAGCCCTGTTTTGCTAGAAAAGCTAACTGGAATAACCTGAAGTCTGCTAGGTTTACTCCTCCTTGGGTCTTATCCAATCTTAGTTTCTTAATGCTTATACGTGCCTTCTTTCCGCGCCAAAGGAATTTAGAAATCAGGATATTGACTTTCCGGTGGAACTCATCTGTGAGGAGGAGTGGGAGCATACTTATCAGATAGTTAATCATTGGGGTGATCATCATTTTGATAGTTTCGATTCTCCCCCACCACGTTATGAATTTTGGGGACCAGGAGTCCAGAAGTTTCTTAATCTTTTCTAGTAGTATCTTCTTGTTGTGGTGTAGGGTATCTATTAGGTCGCTACCAAAGTATATGCCTAGGTATTTAATATGCCCCGTCTGCCATGCCAACCCCGAGTCCCCCAGGATGTCTTTCGTGCAGGGGATGTTTAGTGGTTTGCATTCAGATTTGTCCTTGTTCAGCTTGTACCCTGAGAGCTTGGAGTATTCTGCTATCGTAGTCATCAAGGCCCCTATTGAGGATTTCGGTTGTTCCGTTACTATCAGTATATCGTCTGCGTAGGCGGCTACTTTTACTTCAACTCCATTTATATCTACCCCTTTTATGCTATCGTTCAACTTTATATCCTGGATGAGGGGTTCTAAGGCCAGTAGGAACAGCGCAGGAGACAGTGGGCAACCCTGTCTGGTTCCTTGTTGCAATGTAAAGGGGTCTGAGAGTGAGCCGTTGACTGTGATACGAGCCGAAGGTTCACGATATAGGGCCATAACCATACGAATAAACCCCTCCCCCAAATTGAAGGATTGCATGCAGCGTACCAGGAAGGACCAGGAGACTTTATCAAAAGCCTTCTCGGCATCTAATGCGATAGCTACTGCCGGTTCTGGTTTAGTATTCACATGTTCAAATATATGGCAGAGAAGTCGGGTGTTGTCGTTAGACAGCCGGTTGCGTGAGAAGCCGACTCTGGGAGTTGCTTATTATTTTGGGGAGAACCGTGTTGAGTCTAACTGCCAATATCTTAGCATAGATTTTACAATCCACGTTGATGAGGGATATGGGTCTGTAGTTTTTCGGTGATAGGTGGTCTTTACCCTCCTTTGGAATGACAATTATGTTAGCTTCTGACATGGATTGTGGAACTGCCCCCTTCTCTGCGGAGTGGTTAAACACCTTTTTCATGGTCGGTTTAAGAAGGTCTTGTAAAAATCGGCTGTATACCCGTCTGGCCCCGGGGCTTTGTTCCTTTTCAGTGATTTGACCGCCATTTCTATTTCGGTGTAGCTAATCTCTTGACCTAACCTGATTGTGTCCTCGGTGCTTACTTTCGGAAGCCCGATTCTGTCCAGGTATTTTGTGCAGTCCTCTTGGATGAGGCTCTGGTCGTTTTTGTAGAGTTCTGAGTAGAACTCTTGGAATGTCTTAAGGATGTCTTTGTGTTATGTGTGGGTTTTGTTGTTTGAGTCTGTGATCGATGACACCGCAAACTGGTTGCGTTTGTGTTTTAGGTAGGAGGCAAGAAGTTTTCCTGCTTTGTTGGCTTCGCATAGATTAAGGGCTTTGTACTTATTAAACCACAAACCTGCTCTCTCACTCATGATTTTGTTATATTCATATTTATTTTGTGTTAGTTTTGCTAGGAGCTTGTTGTCTTGTGTGGCCCTGGCATGGGCCATTTCTAAGCTCTTGATCTCCTGCTCAAGTTGACTTAATCTCAGGTTTGAACTCTTGTTTATCTTTGACTTGATTTCAATTATTGTGCCTCTGATGGTTGCCTTTAGAGCGTCCCAGAGTATGTTGGTGCTAGTCCCTGGGGAGTCATTATAATTGAGGTAGTCAGTTATGGCCTCCTCAATCTTTTTTTTGTTCACGGGGTCTGATAGTACTTCGCTGTTGAAACGCCACCTCCGGGGGACGGCTTCGTTATGGCACCCGCACAGTTTTAGGCTGATACATGAGTGGTCTGATACTA
This sequence comes from Calotriton arnoldi, assembly GCA_963921515.1. Taxonomy (NCBI): domain Eukaryota; kingdom Metazoa; phylum Chordata; class Amphibia; order Caudata; family Salamandridae; genus Calotriton; species Calotriton arnoldi. The sequence goes on from CAWUFW010000087.1 coordinate 6,001,582, forward strand.
GTCTTGGCGCAATTTCAGCATGTTCGATTAGGTGTGTGTGGTTCCCCGAGATTAGTATGTAATCTATCCTGGTGTAGGACTTGTGTGGGTTAGAGTAGAAAGTGTAGTCCCTAGTGTCGGGTGCTGTAGGGCGCCATGCGTCCTTAAGGTTGAATTTGGAACATATGTTTCGGAGTGCAGCGTGCGAGTTAGTGGGGTGGTATTGGCAGGAGGATTGTCTATCCGTTATGTGGTCCAGTGGGATGTTAAAATCACCCGCCACTACCATGAGGTCGTTTTGGGGGAAGCTATCTAGCGTGCATGACACTTCCGACCAGAAGGATGGGTCGTCTGTATTGGGGCCGTATATGTTCGCTACATGTATCCTCTCCTCCTCTCCTCAGGTGTGTTACTAGTAGTCTTCCCTCACTATCGTGGGAGTGAGAGTCTATTGTTATGTTTGATCTTTTGGATATCAAGGTCAAAACCCTCGCTTCTTCTTGTCAGCTGGTGAGCAAGCCAGCTGTGAGATCCAATTACCTCTCACTAGTTTGGCATCCTCCATCGAGAGTTTGGTTTCTTGTAGGAGGATTATATCGCCTTTGGTTTTTGATAGGTAGTCTATTATCTTGCGGCGCTTAATAGGGTGGTTTAGACCTTTGACGTTAAGGGACACTATGTTAAGGTCCGTTATCAGGGTGTTTATGTTATTAGGGGCCATCAGCTATGGTGTAGTATGGCGTTACTGTATGTCCTTTCACGTGTCCTCTATCTCGAGGTTCTAAGCTCCCCAGGAGTACTGCAAACAAAAGCAGATTTCTCACCAGAAGTGTGCGTATGGGTAGCCTACCACATGCGTTGGCTAACCGACTCTGCCAGATACAATTCGTAGTGAAAAAAGGTGTGAAACATGAATGGGAAATAGAGAATATAGAAGATAAAGACCTGAGAAACCCTAGTGCGGATTTCTCCCCCCCCCCCTGCTCCCCCCTCCCTCCCCTCCCCCCCATTGAAAAAACTCGTATGTCGACTTACTGTCGAGTAGTTGTTTCGCGGTACTCCCTAAGGGTTTGGGACCATGCGTGTTGTCATACTATATATACAGAGTGTTTTGAGGTAGACCCTCATAAATTGAACTTGTCTATAAAGGATACGATGCTGTGCTTCCCATGGCTTCTCTTCTTGATGTTGGAGACAAGCCCTGTAGGAAAGTGGGTTTCTGTTGCAGTAACCCCCCCACTTTTTGCCTGATAACTGATGCACTTTTCCTTGGTGTGCCCTGGGTCCCTGCCAATCAGGTACCCAGGGCCTGTGTTCCTTCCCTAAAAACTGTACTAAAGCCTAAACCCAATTGGCATCTCTGGCCACAGGTAAGCCCCTGGTAAATGGTACCCTAGGTACCCAGGGCACTGTGACCAGAAGACCCTAAGGGCTGCAGCACTTATTGTGCCACCCTTAGAGGCCCTGTACCCTGACACACACACACTGCCCTTGCAGGCTAGAGTGTCTTGGTGCAGAACAAAACAGAGAGTCGACATGGCACACATCCCTGTGTGCCATGCCCATAAACACACTGACCTGGCATACCTCAGTCACCCCTCTAGCTGGGTGCCCTATGCCAGTGGTGAGGGTACGAGTGCATGAGTCCTGTGCCCCTACAGTACCCAGGTCCATTCCTGGGCACTGTAAGTGCAGTGCTGCCATTCCGAGTATATGGTGCTGGGAGGTCGTCAGCACGAACTCCACAGCACCATGATGGCTGCACTGAAGACTGAGAAGTTTGGTATCAAGCTTCAGCATAGTAAACCCACACTGATGGCAGTGTGGGATTTACTGTAAAATGCCCGACAGAGGGCAACTTAGAGTTGCCCCTGAACCTAACCTACAATCCACGTCTTGTCTGAGGGGCTGCCTAGGCTGCCACACAGCAGACATGTTGCTGGACCCCTGGGTAGAGAGCCATCCGCTCTCCCGGGCCTGCAACAATGCACGTCCTGGGCGAGGTGCTAGGCCTCCTCCCCCAGGATGGGCAGGGGGAAGCTTCAAAGGCATTCCGCCTTTGTGAGCTTCCCCAGACCACTTGCTGTACTCAGCAACTGGTCCCCACCGGTTCTTCCCCCATCCTGGCGGGAAGACTGGTGGGAAACACCAAGGGAGGAAAGGGGTGTGCCAGCCTCTGCCAACCCCACCCTCAGGTGGGGAGGCGAGGTGAAGCACATCTCCGAGCTTTCGCCATCTTGAAGATGGGGAGCCCTGCCCAATCAGGACTAGGCTCCTGCCCCCTCCCACAGGAGAGTGGCAGGATAGGGGTGTACCACCCCAGGGCAGGGATCCATTGGCCCCTGCCCTTACCTACCTGTAACGCCCTAAATCTAGTATGTAGGGGCACCCTGAACCTTCCTTCCTCAAATTCCCACAACCTAAGAAGAAAAAGGACGAAAGAAGACGCCCAGCAGAGGAGACTGCAGAGAACAACTGACTTGGCCCCAGCCCTACCGGCCCGACTGCAGTTTCCAGAGCTCCTGCGCCAAAAAATCGTCTTGTCCTGCATCCAGCGACCTCCAGAACCCCGGGGAGGACTGACTGCCTTCAACAAAGACCGGATCTCATGTGAAAAGCAGCTCTGTTCAAAAGAAACACCAAACAAAGACTCCGAGCCTGCTGAGGAAAAAGAAACCCGATGCCTGGAACCACCACTGCACCCGTCGCCTACAGCCCGAGTTCAAGAGGCCCACCGGTCCCAGCGGGGGTCCCCCAGCTCTCCAGAGTCCGAGTCCACCGTGGGTTGACCCCTCCAGGACTCCCCGAGCGTCGCCTGCAGCCTCTGCACGGAGACCCCCCAACCGCGAGTGGCCCGGTAAGGTGAAATCCGACCTCAAAAGACACCCCTGCATCCAGCCGCCCTGCTCCCTGGAGAAAGGAACCCGAGGTGCACCTACGTCCCCGAGCCCTCCAACTTACCTGCCCAGCTGTTGGTTCCTCCTGGAAGTCTTCCTGGACCGAGCCTGCAGCTGAAAACCAAAACCGAAAATCTCCATTGAAATCAACAGGGCACCTGACCTCAAAACAGCACCCTGCACCCGGCCGCCCTAGTGCCGCTGAGGGTGCCCCTTCTGTGCTAACTTGGTCCCCCACGTGCCCTGAGCTTAACCCTAGGAGCTTTGCTCCCACAACCCAGTGGCCTGCTTGCCAGCAGCCACCAACCGGAGTCCCCCTATCCTCCATAGGATAACACTGGGCCTCAACACTCTGCACCCGGCCGCCCTAGTGCCTTTGAGGGTGCAACAACAGTGCATCACTGACCCTGGGAGACCCCTGAGTCTAACCCCAGAACCCTAACTCAAAAGACCGATTACTTACCTCGAAACCGATAACTCATTTTTCCTCATAGGATAACATGGACACTTTTTCTTTCAAAAAGTTTGTCGACTTTTGAAAACTAAGAATATTCTTTAAAAATTGTACAAACTACAAAAACGTAATTACTTACCTGTTTTAAGTAAATGTCCCAGTGCTGAATCTAGGAGTCCAGCACTGGATTGCAAAAGTAACGTTAAAGTAGCTTACCGGCGAATTGAATTTCCTTCCATAGGGTAACATTGACTGGTTTCACTTGGAAATTCTTCTAAGTGTCGAGTTTTGAGACTTTAAAATATTCACCTAAAATCAGCCGAATTACGAAGCGAATTTACTCACCTGTTATCAGGAGAGATCCCAGTGCTGGACTTTGGTGCCCAGCACTGACCCTGAAAAGTAATCATAACGTTAGTTACCGGTAACTCGAATTTCCTTCCATAGGATACCATTGCCTGGTTTTTGCTGAAAAAGTTTCTAAGTGTCGATTTTGCAAACTTACAAATATTCGTTAAAAATCGCCTGTATAACAAAAACACATTCTTCCAACTGTTTACAGGAGATGCACCAGTGCTGGATCCAGGATCCAACACTGAGTTAGAAAAAGTAACAATAACCCCACTTACCTGCTAAGTGAATTCCCTTCCATAGGATAACATTGGTGATTCTATGGGAAAAAGTTTCTAAGTGCCAACTTTTAAAATACAATAATATTCCTTAAAAATCACAACTGTAACCAAAACGCTTTTACTCAACTGTTTACAGGAGATGTCCCAGGACTGAATCTAGGATCCAGTCCTGTGGTAAGAAAAGTAATCCAAAAAGTAATCAATTGCATTTAACTAGAAATTCCCATTGAGCTCAATGTATAATTGTGTTTAAAATTGTGTTGCCTATTGCAACAACTGTAACTACTGTACTTAAAACTCTATTGCCTATTGAAAGTATTTACCTAAAGCATCTCAATCTGAGAAAGTATATTTTGGTTCTAAAATAAAACAAGCATATATTTTTATATACAAACCATTGGCCTAGAGTTCAGTTCTTGAGTGTGTGGCTTCATTTGCTGACTGAGTGTGTACAACAAATGCTTTACACTGTCCTCTGATACTGCCTTACTGCTCGACCAAGCTACCACTTTAGAGAGTAAGGTTATATCTAACTTTAGCCTCTGCCAAACCTCTGGGGACTGTGGACTCTGTGCACACTGTACCTTACTTTGGTCCAGTATATACAGAGCCACTTTCTTACAAGCCCCTATTGGGATTGTAGGTGTGAGCCGCTCGAGGTAGGTATAGCATCGTTGCTGAGGTAGGTAAAGGTTGTAGCATTCGGACTCTTGAGGTAGACGGTCTCTTTTGAGGTAGGTGCTGGTAGTTATTGCATCGTTGCTGAGGTAGGTGAAGGTTGTAGCGCTTGAGGTAGACGGACTCTTTGAGTAGGTGCTGGTTGGTGGTTCCTTCTAGGGCAGCTACCTTAGTGTTTCCATGCTAATGTTGTGTGAGGTCTTGTTTCACCCTGTATTTGGCTCCGGCGAAGGTCTTCTTTTGTTGGAGCCGGGTTGTGACGTTTCCATGTCGAGTGCTACCGGGCCGTCCAGGAAGGCCGTCAGGTCTTTGGGGTCAGTGAAAAAATGGTGTTTGCCTTTGTCTATTATTTTGAATTTTGCGGGGGCCACAAATGAGAATTGGATGTTTTTGCTCCTGAGCCTGTCCCGTAAGGCGAGGAAGCCCTTCCTGGTGTCGACAGTGGGCTTAGAGTAGTCTTGTGTGAGGGTGATCCTGTGTCCTTGCCAGCTGATTTGGTGGTTTTTGCGAGCGTAGTTAAAAATGGCCTCTGTGTGCTGTGATCTTAGTGGCTTGCAGATGATAGGTCGTGCCGCTTGTGTTGCTGAGGATTTAAAAACAGGGACTCTGTGCGCCCTGTCCAGCTCGAACTGGCGATCAAATCTTAGGTTTGTAAGTTTGGGGATCAGGTCCTCGAGAAAGGCAGAGCAGGAGCCTGCTGCGTCTTCTGAGCCCTCCGGGACTCCTAGTATTCGGATATTCCCTCTGCGACTGCGGTCCTCTATCTCCGCTGTCTGTTTCTGGAGTGACGCTGTGATTTTGGATATTACTTTCATCTCCTTACTTGAGCTGTGGGTCGTGTCCTCTACATCGCTGATTCTTTGTTCCGCTGCTGCGAGTCTGATGTTCACTGTATTCAGGTCCGCTCTGACCGCAGCAATCTCGAGCTGGATCGCGTCCGTGGTGTGCTTTGTGGTTTTCGCCAAGTCGTGAACATCCGCTAGTTTTTTAAGATCATTTCTAGGGTGCTGTTGATGTCTGGCTTTTGTTTGATTGGGGAGTCAGATATCGCTGGTTCCCCTTTGCTCTTTTCAGTTGTTGTTGTAGTCTCGACTCTCTTTCCGCCATGTTTGCTTGATTGCCTTGCTTCTTACCTTGGTGTGCCCCTGTGATCCTCTGGTCTCTCGCTGTGTTTGTCGCTTCCCTCTCTCACTGTCCCAGCTGTTTCCTAGCTTGGACTGATTTGTTTCTTTTTCCTGATAGCTTCCTGTGGGGCCCTTCAACTGGAGTGCTGTAGAACTGTTAGTTCTGGCCCCAAGCCCCTCCTTTATTGCCGTTGGTCTCTCAGAGTTCTTGCGGCATGGTGCGTGATGCTGACAATTCCTCTCGCAAGGACTGTCACTGTTAATGTTGCACTGCTCCTTAGTATTAGCGGGTGAGCCAGCGTAGTTTGGTAGCTTCCGTATTCTTGTTAGGGTGGGCACCTTCTTTGGGCATATGTTGTGTTGGGTTGCTGATTATCCCTCTGGTTTCAGTTACACTTCAAATGGAAATTCTAAGCAGAAGGTGTCAGCATGAAATGAACCAAGTTAAGGTTCGGGGTACCGGGCATAAACATTCAAGAGTCTAAGTCGAGAACTGAGGAAATGTGGGGTCCCCAATGGCAGAGTTATGGAACGGTCCCCCCTCATCGAAGTCTGGCTAGGTTCTGCTTCAACTAAACTAAGACACACAGTTAAAATAATACAATTAGTTCAGAGCAGTTTCTCACGCACTCCCCACAGATTGGACTAATCAGGTTGCGCTGTCTTCTGGGAACAAGAAGACTCCCTATTGACCCATCACCAAACACGGGCTCTCACATTCAATTCTATTCAAGGTTATCTCATTCCTGTAAAAGAAAGAAAAAGCATAAATCAGCAATGAAGACTTCGGGCCTCAGAAGCCTAGTCACGATTAGGAGTTAGCATGAGTTAATATGAGTATACATAAAAAAATTGTTATACTTCAATTATATAAATTGTGGCTTCTGTACACGTGTATGGCCACACATTTGCACACAGATTAATACATGGTTAATAAACATTATGGAGCATAACATTTGCGCTACTCCACCCCGCTTCTAGGGTTAGATTTACGACCATTTTGTACTCGGTTAGCGTCACAAAGTGATGCTAACCAGCACAAAATGTTTTTCCTAATTTGCTTTATAGTACAAAACTTGTTTTGCGCTGGAAATTACCCTAAATGTAACATATAGCAGCACAAAGCACTGCATTGGATTACTTAGAGCCAAGGGATAGTTACATGGGTGGTACATGGGTATCCCATGCAACCACCCATTCCTTTTGATGCTAAACCCGATCTACAAACAATAGTAGACAGGGTTTAGCGCCAGAAGTTAACGTTATTTGAAAGGAGGCGTTAAAAGGATAAATATTTTTTTTTCTCCTTTCTTCTCTGACTTTGCATACGTGCTGCACTGTGCAGTACTCTTACAAAGTAGGAAACGTTTTAAAGTGTATCTAAGCATAGTATTTTGTATCTTCCATTACACAATCTATGGTAGACTCACGCACACACCCTTGCACCATAACACAAAGGTGTGTGCCTGGCGCACGGCAGCTAAAACCTTGGGAGAGAGGAGGAGAGAGCCATGTCTCTGTAGATATGGCACTCTCCTGCTCCTTCCCTGTCACGCATCGCAGCGCAGCCAGTCACGCAACGCAGCGCAGCATTTTTGGCTGCTGCGCTGCATTCAGTGCCTGTTTTGAAAATCTGGACCCTAGTGTTTTACATTATATCCCAGCGGAGTACTTCCAGGTCTGTACACCATGAGTAGAAAGCCTCAAATCACAGCCATGGTTCCAAAGCAATGTACACAAAACCAAAATAAACACAAAGACGAAAAGTGAGGTTGTTTTGATCTCGCTCTGGAAGGTGCCCCGCTCACCTTTCCAATTCAAGGTCTGATTCAAAAATGATCATTTTTTTTGTCGACTTGCCCGAAACTTTTGCATCTATGACGTGATTCGTCATTCGCTTTTTTGTTACAGTCTTTGTTGATTGCGCGTTTCACTTTCCTCCATTCCACTTTGTTTTTTCTTTCTTCTCTGTCTGGAGGGGAGGTGCAAGCATGGTATCGCCTTCAGATGGGAGTCATGGTGAATTTATTCTAGCCCTAGTGTATGCATATATGTGCGTCCCGGCCTTCAGTGCTCCCAGAAGGCTCTGTTTCAAATAGCAGTATAGAAGAAAACAAGAAAACTCTAAAGTTATTGAAGAAGGGTCGGGTGGAAGAAGAGTGAGAGAAGAAAGGGGGAGGGTAAAAAGGAAGAGAAGCCGAAAATGAAGAAGTCTTCTGATATTTGTGGTTAGAGGCCCGCGCTAAGAAATAAAAGGAAAAAAAACTATCAGGGTTGGAGCATTAGACAGGAGGTAATTGGTGAACATGATCAGACGCACCGCTCTCAAGGGGTGCTCCCCCTTTCATCATATGTGTCGTGGTCTGCGGTGGAACATTCCTCCCCCCCTGTGGTGGTGGTTTGGCTCAACCATCAATCCTCAGCTCGCGGTGGGATTTCCACTGTCTATGAATGGTTCATTCACACACCTGGTGGCGGCTGATCCATGCCGTGATCCCCTGTCCGCGCCGTGAGAGGTATGGATTTAGCTCTGCGATCCCAGCTACAGGCTGTTCCCATGTGAAATCTTCCTTTTGACAACTACCCTAAAAGCTGCTGGTGTTTTTGCAGTCTGCAAAGACCTGTCTGTAATTTCATGTGGCGCCACTGCGTTTCCAGCATGGATCTGGCTTCTTGGCACTTGTAAGTTTTTCATTGACGTCTTCTAGGAGGTTTACGTGTCGCTGCGATAGATGGACCTTTGGTTTGGGGCGATTTTGGTCTGGATGACAAGGTCGAGTTCCATCTGGCCCAGGATAGCGAATCACCCCGCCCTTCACTTCATTATCTGCACATTTCTGCTTTTTTGGGTGGATAGTAATGGTTCCTTCTATATTTTTAATTATTTCTTGTCTGGCATATTTCAGATCCTGGTGGGAATCCAATATCTGAACTCCCCATCAAGACCTGTTGGCTCCACAAATTCTTGATTCTAAGTGGTTCCACGGTTACCCCTCAGCATGAAGATTGCGGAAGGGAGTGTTCACCAATGGTGGGAGCAAGGGTTTGGATATGACTCTACCAGACAGTCCATCTTTAGCATCTGTGATGACACCAATGAAACATGTTACACTCTCACTAAATAGCTTCTCACCTGTACTAGTGCAATTCCTGAGACTCAAGATTTACCTTCCATTTCTGGCCGATGTTCTTATTCTCAACTAGAAAGTTGTTTACATTGCCTGAATTCTGGTGAAACGCTAGGACGAGGCTTATTGTCGCACCGACACGTCTTGTTGCCTTCTCTCAGACATACAGTAAGTATTCTTAAGGGTTATCAAAGAATAATAGGTATAGTTATTTTTAAATGTCTCCAGATTTTATTCCAGAGCAACTTCCCTGAGTTTTCTCGGTGCCTTGGTTTCTTTTTTCCTGAGGTTTGAAATTTTTTTTTTTTGCAGGTTTAAATTTATTTTTATTTGCATTTGTAAAATTACAAACATCCATACAACAAAACAACAGTACTTTGCTTTTGGACCACATAGTCATTGATGTACAGGTGGCGGCACCCTGTGCACAGTATCCATACATCGCGCACATCATACACTGCATAGTTTTATACACTCGGTTTACACTATTATTTACACAGGAATTTTCGTCCTATCAGGTAAGGCAGCATCCCAGTACTGCCCTGAGGTTTGAAATTGACTTGAGTGGATTCACCACTGACCTGAGTTGTTTACTTGTTGCGTGAGTTATTTTCTCCTTTTCCAACAGAACAAGAGGAACCTTTGCCCTACAGAGCCTTTCTGCAAAACCACTGGGGTCTCAGGGAGACCCAAAGGGCCTCATCACGAGTGCTCTTTTTCTGTAGGATTATCACTCTGCAGGATTACAAATGTTTCTAGGTACAGAATGTCACCTGGTGTTACCGGAGCAGATCTCACTCCCTGTCGTACAGCATTAGGTATGGCCAGCTGCTTCTCTGACAGCAAGTTCCGCCGGCTACAAGCAGAAATTGGTAAAAAATCAATAATTGGTTGGTAATTTTGACCACCAGGTGTAATTTCCCTTTCCAAGCCCACAGCTCGCAATTGCTAGTTAACAGGGTGGAAATAACACCCAGTATCAGTAGTACCTGCCTTGGTGATTCCTTCCTATTTGTACCGGATAACTCATAACAAGGCCCGAGTCCTCAGAATCATCCATATGTACAAGAGTTTGTATGGAAAAACTCCTTGGCAAGCGCTCGGGCCAGAGCAACCATTGTAAAATGGCTCCTAAATTTGGTGCCTCACATCTCCAGAGGGTGTGGCCTGGTGGGAGTTGTATGTGCACTTGGACTGCTTGATTCGTGGGGTAATCATCCCTGGTCACATCCCCATTTGAAGATGTAGTACAAGGTCATGGTTGCCCATGTTCACGGTCCTGGCGAGTCCTGAATTTGCCATCAGGCCTTGGGACTTCTCCATGTCATGTTTGTTCCATGGTAAACAGCTGAGTACCCACAAACCTTGTTCTTGATTTTGTGACTCAGCCTGTAGTCCAATCCGCCACAGAAGAATCTTTCACCAATTTTCACTAGTTTTATTGTTGGTAAGTCAACGGAACCAGTAACAGCTGCCGGGTCTTCTTGTATGGCCGACTTGTGGCAACAGCTGTTGGCCTGTCCTTGGGCTAGTGGCCCACAGCTGTCTGGCAATCTCCCTGCTCCCATTACCAGCAGAGGTACTGGAAAAGATTATCAACAAGCAACTCATGACACCAGGAACCTCTCAATCCGGCTTCCGCAGCCATCACAGCACCGAAACCGCCCTGATTGCAGCCACTGGCGACATCCAAACCCTACTCAACTGAGGAGAAACAGCAGTTCTGATCCTCCTCAACCTTGACCTCTCGGCAGCCTTCAACACCGTATCCCACCAGACGCTGATCGAAAGACTCCACCACATCAGCATCCAAGGGGGTGCGCTCAGATGTATCACCTCCTTCCTTATCGGAAGAACCCAGTGGACCCACCTTTCACCTTTCACCTCCGAACCCAAGGAGATCACATGCGGTGTCCCCTAGAGCTCATCCCTCAGCCCCACGCTCTTCAACGAATATATGACCCCAATGGCCAACATCATCAGATCCCACAGTCTCAACATAAATTCCTACGCAAACAACACCCAACTCATCCTCTCACTCAGCGACGACCCCACCATCACCAGAACCAACTTTCACCAGTGTCTCCGACTGGATGAAGAACAACTGCCTGCAGCTGAACACAGACAGTTGTTACTTTGCACTTAATTACTTTGGGAGTCATTATATCACAGATTTTACATCAGGAATTGCCTTATGTCACATGTCATTACATCAGGAGTACCTTTGCATCCCATGCCTTTACACCTACAGTCATTTACTTAGCAAGTAAATAGGTAATTATTACTTTTAACTCCTATATTTAATTTAGATACAATAATATTATTTTTAAAGTATATGTATAACGTAATTTACATTTGTATATGTATACCCATATATGTATGTGTGTGTGTGTATAAATAAGTATATATTTATATACATATATAAAAAATCCTCACAAAAACATTTTTAATTATAAATATTTATCTATCCCCCTTTAAATTATATATTAAAAACATTTAAATTAAATACATATTTTTCAATCCATTTTATTAAACAGGTTTTTAATTCTAATGTATATGATTTTTTTACTTAAAATAATATAATAAAATGTAGTGCAAAATAATATATTGATTTTTAATGGGGGCTTAAGGTTAACCCCATACTCCTGTTTCTTTTATACATATTTATTCAATTTAAATACTTGGTTTAATCATCACACTTTTAAATGCTATAATAATAAAATTAAATTAAATATTAGATATTTAAATATTTAGAATAATTTAATTATATCTAATATATATTTTATGTATAACTAACATTAATGTCTAGCAAACATAATGTAAAATATTATGGTAAAATAATGTAATGTTTTTGAATAAGGTTGCAACCCTCCTCACCCCTTTGATAATATACATATTTGCTATAAAATCCTGTTTTTCTAAAGCTAGGGCCCACCTCCCAAACACATCTCTCGACACTATAAGATTCCCAATCCTGAACCCTAAAAACTCCTTACTATCCCTACAGACTATGCATCCCTGAACCTAAGCCCCTTATTAACCCTATATACTACTCATCCCTAAACCCTAAGCCCCTTACTACCCCTATATATTACTTATCCCTGAATCCTAGGTCCCTTACTATCTCTATATGCTACCCATCCCTGAACCCTAAAAACCCCATACTACCCCGTACAATTCCCAACCCTGAACCCTAAAACCCCCTTACTATCTCTATAGACTATGCATCCTGAACCCTCAGCCTCTCACTACCTCTATACACTGCTCATCCTTGAACCTTAAGCCCTTTACTACCACTACATACTACCTGTTCCTGTCCCTGAAACCTAAACCCCTTACTACCCCTATAGACTGTGCATTTCTGAACCTAAGCCCCTTACTACACTGTTACACTACCCTTCTGTGAACACTAAAATCTGCAAGCATAATTTAAGTGTATTCTATATGTATATATTTGTGTATATGTGTGTGTGTGTGTGTGTGTGTGTGTGTGTGTGTGTATAAGCAACCCTTCCTATATCTGCTTTAAACAGAATCTCAAAACTCTACTACTGAACAAATGCCTCAAACCGCCCCACTGAGTTTTCTACACCAACAGGACCAGTCAATACGGTCACCCAATTCAGCATCTATGCCTCGGACGCACAATGATGGATTATCTGTTACTCTTTGAGATATGTATTTTATGTTACACTGTTTTTATCCCCACTTGTTATACTATGTCAACTGTGAATCCTTCTATCAATGCTACCCTCATTACGGACTTAAAGACTGTCCAAATCTCACAGCGAGTTCATGCCCCCACCCATATCCCTGGTCATACTCTGGACCACTGTTCCGTATAAGGTGCGCGCAGTGTCCCTGTCACGGAATCCCTGTGGAGGGGGCCCCACCAGTCCCGCTCGATACTGACTGTTTGACCCTCATCCGTGCACAGGAAGACCCTGGCCCCTTTAATCCCGCTTGGGACCTGCGAAAGGGCGTGTCTGCGAGCGTGACGTCAGTCCCTCTCCTCCTATCAAGAGGCCCCGCCGAGAGGAAAGAGGGACGTCAAGAAGCAGGAAGCGAAGGAGCTGGAGAGGGGAACGCCGAAGAGAAGCGAGGAAGAACACCGGAGGAACCGCCACGGGAGCCAGAACTGCCCGCTGACCCTGCAGCTCAGGAGGAGAAGCCTGAGAGAGACCCGAAGCCAGGAGGCCAACGTCCCCACGAATCGCCCCGCCACACTTCAGGAGGAGTGTGGCTGGAGCAGGTACGTCGTCGTCTGCGGGGGCTTTCTTTTTCACGGGGAGGGAACAGGTAGGGTTGTGAGGGTGGGCACCGTTTGTCTTTTTAACTCACAGGTGGTGGTGAATTCGCGGTGACCCCTCGCACACCTCCCTTCCCTGGTAAAAACCGACTCCACAAAACGGTCCACTGATCTGAGGTTTATTTCTTCTTTCCCTTAAACGTCCATGAGGTCCGCTGCTGGAGTTACTGAAAACCGGAGCATCGCTGAAGCCTACAAGCCATCCGGATTCCTTGACCTACAAAGAGACTGTTCTTTATTGATTCTTTCCACCTCTATTGGACATACATTGTTGGCAGTTGTTTTGTTTATTGGACCAGGTGTCTTTCTGCTCAATAAAACGTCTATACGTTTGAACATTCCGGGTTACCTCCACTTCCTTGTGCGATCTACTCCTGTCTCTGCCCTATAACAGCCCAGGGGCGTGTTACAGTCCCATATTTAGCGCGCACACACCACACACAGCACATCCCGCTAGACCGTTCACGCCGCCGCTTTTAAAATGCGAGTGGCGCAAAAAACGGTCCTTTCCTAGTTGCGGGAGGCAGAGGAAGAGACGAGCAGAACACGATGGAGTGGCAGGTAAGTGTCTGTGGGGTTAGGGAGGGCTCACGTGGCTCTGGCACTTGCTCCATTTCTTTTCTTAATAGTGCGCGGCTGCGGGGCAGATTGTGGGCCTTTGAGATAGTATCATAGCTGCCAAGGTTTTAGATTGCTTATGTGTGACATATTTATAATCTGAGTGTAATTATCAGTGACATTCAACAACTATGAGTGGCACTTTCTCGCTGTCAAAAATCAAGCAATGAAGGCGAGGGAAACATAAATATCAGGCATTACGCCCTCACTGAGGCATCAGTCTCTACATAGCAATGGCATAAAGGCGGGGCATGTGACCGGCACCAGGGTACATTCATGCAGTTATCATATCAGTGATTCTAAAATATTGTGTGAATAATCTATAAGCTATTTATTATTACAACTGTGCTCAAGGCCGCCGCCCTTTTGTATAATATACAATAAGAACCTTAAGATGGCCACTACAACTTGGATTAAAGACAAGCCTCCCCATTGACTTAAAAAAAAAAAGACTCCAAAATCTGAAAAATAGCTGATTTACTAAATGTACTTAATAGAATACTGCTATTTTATTGAAGTAGAGGCTCGACAACCTGATGTCAGTGAATAATTCAACGTATGCAAACCAATAAACAATTCGATGATGCAGAATAGAGTAGAGGGCTACAGAGTTTCTGCTTCGACACACAAAAGTACTAGAAACTCGTAGCTGAAAATGAAAATGTGGGCTATTTGACAACTAACTGAAAGGAAATATCACACATGATCGACTCGAATGCCTGTGTCCAAGCAGAGACTTTGCCAGTGCATTTAAAACGAACACTCACTCTGAGCTGCAGGCGCGGGTAGGAGCATCGGAGCCACAAGACGAACCCCCATTTTTAATGAGTAAAAAGAGCTTCGGCCGATGTGGTGGCAGACAGTCACCGCCTTTGCCACCCTCAGGCCCCATCCTTGCCTGCTGCAGGGGGTCTCAATGACTGACAGTGCTGGAGGCTGCGGTACTGCTAACGGCCTCGGCCATAGTGAGGAGTCACATGCAGCGTCGCTGAGCAGGGCAGCTCTGGGCCTTCAGCATAAAGAAGACACACAACAACAACCAAGCTGCGCACATGCAATGCTTCGGTTCTGCCGTGTATCCCCTTCCCCGGTCTGCTATGGCATTGTACTGTGCATAGACGAACCCCGACGTTCAGCTCCCTGGTATCTCCTGTGCATGCACATATTGTTGTATTTAAAGTACAATGCTTTACAAATCTGCATATCCCCCTCAGCATTCCTGTGCACGCACATATTGTTGTATTTAAAGTAGAACCTTTCTTTACAAACCTACATTCCCCTCATCGTTCCTGTGCATGCAGGAGCCCTTACATTGGCCCCTCACAGGTGGAAGCCTGCTTTCCAAGGTTACCTTTTCACACCTGAGCTGCCGCCGGTGCACAGCCTGTGGGCGCGAGCCGCGCCCTGCTCTCTTCTCACGTTGGACCAGGGATCCGTGGGGCGCATGCCCTAATGAACACCTGTCAGTCATTGACGCCAGACAGGGCTACCGGAAGCTCGTGCGCAAATCACATGCTTTTACCTGTGAGTGCATGCAGCGTTCACCAGGAACCCTCTCCAAGGCAGACATGCACAGTACAGCGCTTCCCATGCTCGGCCTCACGACATCAGAGCTGCGTAATCGGACAGCATGTAAAATGCTTACTTGAAACTGATCCAGCGGTAACAATAAAAATAATTCTCCTATTATGCTTTGGTCATCCAGGTGCAACTTTTCCTCTAACACACACACTATATCCATATGACGGTGGGGCCCATAACACCGCATATACATTCACTTACTCATTTATTCCCTGGATTTCCTCCGTCATTAACCTAGGAGAAAACGATTCGCTGGAAGGAGACGGGATACCTCTTTTATCATGACATAATATTTCTCATTTGCTTTAAGGTATTCCGCTCATTGGTCGATGGACCAACTAGTAGGAATCAGTTGATGGTGATTAAGACCAGCTCAATCACAATAAACTCTTTAATATTTAATTTTAATCATTGAGCTAAAGAATCACTGAGTCATTTGTTTAAAGAATAATAAAGTTTATATAAAGTTTTGAATGCAGGAAATGAGGTTAAGCTTATTATTCAGATCATTACATTTATCATCAATATAAGAATAAATTGAAATTGCAATGCATATTTATTAGACGGAAAAATAAGGTTATCATAGTAAGAACTCTTAAAGATCAATCTATCTATCTGGGGAAAATCTACTAGTTCTAAAATAAAAATCTATCAGGAAAAATTCTCCTAAAGCAGCATCTTATACTCAACTGGAAAAGAAAAATAGCAGCAGCAGCAGCATCAGCTCGTTAGCATCAGCAACCGCAACTTCACCCATCTACAGCATCTAACTCCTCAGCAACTCCCGCAGCATCTCCCGCAGCATCTAACCCCTCCCACCAAGAGTAGGTCTTCTTATACCCTAATTCTAGCTTACAGCATAAAATGATTCTTTTTCATGGCGTGACTCTTTCTCATTGGTCAAAACTCAGGCCCATATACATTTTAATCAAACTTCCTGGTCTTAACCAGTTCCTTGTGGAATGTCCATGCAAGCATCGTTTCCCACAGTTTATGTCATTGCTCATCCGTTTCGATCAGTCCAATTTGTATCTTTTTCTGCTACATTTTGGGTATAACAGTTCCGTCTATTGATTCAGTTGGACTTCTCACGCTTCTTGCTGATCATCTTGGCACACATCTGCTCAGAAAGGTCACAACAGCCTTGACCATACTTCCATCTTAGCCTCTCAGCATCAGCACGTGATCATCCCTTTTCCACAGCCTCTCTCCTCTATCACATGGTCCCCCGCTCATGCGTACTCTAGCAACTGGCGGCCATTTTATATCGCTGCTCGACAGGCCTAAGCGCACTATTTTCAAAGATAAACAAAATATTGTTAAAACAAAGAAATATAAACCCTTTCGTTTCCCTCCCGTCTTTCTACGTACCCCAATTAGGTATTACCTAGCAAAAAGCAACATATAAAGCTGTCCCTTACTTACCATCGCTTTATTTTGCAACCACACGTTTTATTTAAAAGCACAGATCATGCGTTTATTATTTAATTAGTACGCAAGTATTATGTTATGTTAGACACGTAAACAATTATAAGTTGATTAATTTGCACACGGAATAGCGTGTTACCTTTAACCCTTAACATGTAACATACATTGTTGGTTATTTACTTAAAAGAACATGTTTATTAATTATTTAACGAAAATATTAGGAGGTTAAAAATTTTTCAAATACCCTGCTCCATCAACTCCCCCTTTGGTGATTTTTAATATCACCACAAAACCCAAGTTATACAATTTTCTCAGACAGCATATATCTTTTATCCATTTGCTTTTGTTAGTTTACACAACTGTATCCCTTTCAACTTGTCTCTTCGTTTTCTTGTACATGTTCTCTTTTATTTCTTCTAACTCTATTTCACCCATTTCTCTCTCTCTCTCCTTGTTTATCATGTTTTCTTTTTCTATCTTATTCTGCCTTCTTTTTCTCTTTATACATGTTATTGCAAGCTTCAGTACTAATATTATTATTATTATCACGGTTGCTATTATTATAACTTTCCCTATTATTAATCCACTCATTCTTGTTAACCAATTTATTACTGAAGAAAACCCTTTACCAAGTTTTCCCCATACACTTTCAACCTCCAGTGGAACAAGTTCTTTGTGCAAACTTGTAATATTTGTTATATACTTCTGTATATTTTCACTTTTATCTGGAATGTAAGTGCAACAATGTTGGACTTTCAGCATTCCACAGACTCCGCCCTCTTTTGCCAAAAGAATGTCAAGGGCAAGTCGATTTTGCATCACCATAGCTCTCATGGCAACCATCTCGGTATTTACCATCAAGAACCCTCCAGCAGTATCTGTAGATAAACGATCTACCACTGTGGATAATTTCCGAATTCTAAATGCATTCAAAGATATTCCCACTGCTGGTATCAATGCTCCAAAAATATCACCTACTATTTCTGAAAAACTTTCCCTTTTTCTACGTGTAAAGGTATTTATCATTTTGTGTGTTCCTTTTTCTTTTCTATCCATATGAAAAATCTTTGGAAAGACCAGGCCTAAGTAACATGACCCATACCAATGGTCCGGCAACCTATAATAAGCCCTATTTCCGCAAACATAATAAATCCCTGGAAATATTGGATCTTTTCCCCTTTGAATCCCCATCCACCTAAAATTTGGTAATTGTCATGGCAAATACTGGAACCCACAAAATAATTGTCATATCTTGTCTTATTTCTTCTAATGCACAACCTTCCCTGTTGGGGCCAATCCAAAGTCATAGCTGCATTTGTCTTTTTCTTGTCATGATTGTCTTCCTCAAACGCCCAAAGAGGTGTTTTTGTCTCTTCTATCACTTTTCTTTGAAATTTCACTCTTCTCTCTTCAACCATCTCTAAAAATACCTTTTCTTCCTTCTTTAACTCACAGGTAAGGTTGTACCTAATTATACTATCTAATGTTAAAATCTTATCTTCTAGAAAATATTCACCAAACGTTTTTCCCTCTTTTATTTTGTTTAGCTCGGGAACTACAGAAACTTTCGCAAAAATCTTATTTATGTCAGTGTAATAATATTCTAATCTACCTGTTTTATAAAATAAACTTGCTAAAACGCTACATGTTATTCCATACGTCAAAGGGAGGTGATGATAAGTCACACCCTCTGCTACAGATGCAGGCAACTGCATACAAACATAGCAATCTCTTACATCCATTGTTTCTACATACTCATATAATAATTTAGTAAAAACATTTTTTGAAAAATCTGTTATTGATTTGTCTTTGTGTAATTCTGCACTACTCTTTAAAATAACTGGTTCTTGAGTGTTAGCTCCTTTTTCTTTCTCAGTGTTATTAGACGTTTCTACTACAGCTAAACTAATTGGAATAGTGATTGCTAAAACCACCCATACTGTCATTAATAATCCTGTACAAAAGCAACACATCTTGCACCATCTACTTAAAAACTCACATTTACATTTTCTATCTCTAGTATTCTCCATTTTTGTTTTATAACCTTATTTATTTGTTTTCCAGAAAATTGTGTCACTACACCTCAGAAATGACTTATTTGCCACTCTGTACTCCAATGTTTTGTCTTTACTTGGTACTTTCTTTTAATTCTTTCTCAGAATTCTTTCTTTGTCACATCCGGTAAAATTCGTCAGATCCAGTGTTTTGTCAAATCCGGTAGAAACTATTTAAACTTCTTCAGGTTTGTTGCACTTCACTTTCTCCCATCAGGTTTCTTTGTTCTGGGTTCTCGTGAGTGTTCTTTTCTTCTTTGTTACTAGTCAAAGCAAGATACAACCATTCAGGCGATCTATACTTCGGATTTACCTTCTTTATTCTTTTTGTTTTCTGCAAGTGTTTTCCACCTTGTTTTTCTTGCTCTCTCTGACTTGTTATTTCATTCACTTGTTCAGCACTTTTCCCATCCAACCTTATGATTCTGTATCTTAATTTTCTTACTTCGTTGGGCCAATTGTCTCCTTTTCTTGGCCTTTTTGCTTCACTTCCTTTTTCCTCTCTTTCTGTTTTCCAATTTCTTTTTCTTGACTCTAGTTTTTGGTTTCTTTCTTCTCCACTTTCTTCAGACTCTGTTTCAATTCTTTCGTCATTGCCTCTTATTTTGAAACTTATAATTTCATTTTCTTCTACTTGTGGTTCTTTTCTTATCTTCCTTCGTTCACCTATTTCTGTCCCTCCTCGAGGTTCTTCCGAATTTGTGTCAGTTTTCCTTTCTGCTTCTAAATTTCCCTGTTCTCGTGTTTGACTATTTGTCCCTATTGCTCCTCGGGATCTTCCGATTTTTCTAGCTTTTTGTTTGAAACTCTCCCTTCTTCATCTATCAATATTATCTCCGAAGGATTTTTACCACAACTTGTACTTGGTTGCTCACTGTCACTATCTTCTGGCTCAGTTTCTTCTCTTATGCTTTCAAAATTCCAATTTCTTTTTAGAATTTCTTCACAATCCGAATGCTCTGTATCAGATTCTGAACTGGTGTCTGATATTTCCAGATGTCGACTTACAGGTCGATCTTCAAGTTCTGGAACTTCAGCTATTTCTTCTACTTCTTCTACTTCTTCTGTCGTTGCACTTGTAGTTGGGTCTTCCAGATGTCGACTTACAGGTCGATCTTCAGGTTCTGGCACCCTGTTTGTTTCTTCTTCTGTTTCTGATGCTGAACTGTTATCCAATACTTCCAGATGTCGACTCACATGTCGATCTTCAGGTTCTGGAACTCTGATGGTGTGACTGGCATGTACCCAGTGTTTCACTCCTGCACACTTGACTGCAGTGGTCGTCACCAGGATCACTTGTCGTGGTTCGTCCCAGCGAGGAACCAAACAGTTTCTTCTCCGGTGGACTTTTATGCGGACCCAATCTCCTGGATTCAAGTCGTGAGCTGGTTTTCTTTCAAGAGTGGTCGCATCCGGTCCAACCTGATGAAACACAGAACGCACCACATCAGCCAATCCTTTGCAATAATCCAGCACTAGATCATCAGTTATAGTCAGTAGTTTGTTGACAGGTACTTGTGCTTGTCTCATTGCTCGTCCCATAATTATTTCATGGGGACTGAGTCCAGTTTTCCTTTCCGGAATACTTCTGATTGTCATTAGAACTAATGGCAAGGCATCTGGCCATTTGAGTCCTGTAGCTTGACACATTTTTCCTAACCTGTTCTTGATTGTTCCATTCACTTGCTCTACGATTCCAGAAGCCTCTGGTCTGTATGCACAATGCAGTTTCTGTTTAATACTAAGTGCTTCACAAATTAGTTTAACTAATTCATTTTGGAAGTGTGTTCCTCTATCTGTTTCAATCGTGACTGGAAAACCATACCTCGGAATGAATTCTCGCAGCATAAGTTTTGCTACCGTAATACCATCATTCCTTCTTGTTGGGTATGCTTCCACCCAACGGGAAAACAAACAGACGACCACTAGGACATACCTTAGTCTGTTGCAAGGTGGCATTTCAATAAAATCCATTTGCATTCTAGTGAAAGGACCCCTTCTCGTCCTATTGTTCCTAGACTCACTACTGTCTTCCTTCCTGGATTTAACTGTTGACAAATAAGACATCTCTGACAAAGACTCTCAGCTATGGCTCTGAATTTTGGATTGTACCATGTTTGTCTAAAAAGTCTGATCATTGAATCTCTCCCAATATGGGCTTGTCCATGGTACATCCGTGCCATGTCAGAAATCATGCTATCAGGCATAACTGGTCTCTCATCTCTGTAAACCCAAACATCATTTTCTTCATGTTTTCTACATCCTGCTTTTATCCATGTATCTTTTTCCTCATCATCTGCAGCTTCTTGTAACTGTCTCACCTCATCCCATGTTTCAATAGAGTTAGTAAAAAGCAAAGGACAAGAAATATGCTCTCTTTCCCGACTTTTGTTCAAAGAAACCACATTCTTTGCACAATACTGTGCCATTTCGTCAGCATATTTATTACCAACAGTTATGTAGTCTTCCCCATTTTTATGTGCATTGCACTTCACAACAGCAATCTGTTTAGGCAGCTGTATCGCCTCAAGCAGCTTTTTCACAAAATCTCCATTTCTAATTGGCGTTCCTGCAGACGTCAAGAAACCCCTTTGTGACCAAATCTGACCAAAGTCGTGCACCACCCCAAAGCCGTACTGGCTATCTGTCACAATCGTAACCCGTACATTTCTTCCCAACCTACATGCTTGAATCAGAGCTACTAATTCAGCGACTTGGGCAGACCGTACCCCTTTCAGACAAGATGCTTCCATTACAGTTGCTTCTGTGCAAACTGCATATGCTGCACTTAGAACTCCATCACTCGTTCTCAAACATGAGCCGTCCACAAACAGAATATAATCTGATTCTTTCAAAGGCTCATCTCGTATGTCAGACCTTGGTTTTGTACAGTATTCCAGCACATTCAGACAATCGTGATCTACTTCATCCATTTCAATCACACTCTCTTCATCTGGCAATGATGTCGAAGGATTCACATTCATACATCTGTCAATGGTCACATTATCTGCACTCAAAATTACTTTTTCATACCTAGTCAGCCGACTATGTGTCATGTATTGGGTTTTCATACTTGTCAAGAGAATTTCCACAGAATGGGGAACATATACTCTCAGTGGATACCCCATCACTATGCCTTCACTCTGTTCCAGACTCACACAAGTAGCAGCAACTGCTTTCAAACATCCAGGCAATGCTTTCGCTACAGGGTCTAAAACAGCCGAGAAATATGCAATTGGTCTTTTCATAGTTCCATGTCTCTGTACCAAAACTGAAAATGCACATCCATCTCTTTCACTGCAATACAGCTCAAAATCTTTCTCATAGTCAGGCATTCCTAATGCTGGAGCTTCACATAATTTCTTTTTCAGCTCTCTGAATGCTTTCATTTCTTCATCATTCATTTCAAAAGGATCTTTAACATCCTTCTTTGTCAGTTTCTGCAATGGTTTAGCAATCAGTGAAAAACCGCTTATCCATTGTCGACAATATCCAACCATTCCCAAAAACATTCTTACCTCTCTTTGTGTCATTGGAGCTCTCATTCCTTGAATCATTTTTATTCTTTCAGTCGTTACCTTTCGCACTCCTTTCTCAATTTTATGCCCTAAATACTGGACTTCTTGTTGACAAAACTGCAATTTTGAAGGGGACACTTTATGTCCTCTTTTTGCTAAATGATTCAGCAAAGCAATTGTATCATTGACACATGCTTCTTTCGTTTTTGATGCCACCAGTAGGTCATCAATATACTGAACCATCACTGACTTTTCTGGCATTCTTAAATCTTCCAACGATTTCTTTAGAATCTGATTAAAGATTGAGGGACTTTCTTTGTACCCTTGAGGAATTCGGCACCATGCCAAATCACGCTCTCCAAACCGGAACGCAAATAATGGCTGGCTATCTGGATGTAGTGGAATAGAGAAAAATGCATGACATAAATCAATTACTGTGTACCATTCTGCTTCCCGTGGAATCTGGTATAGAATCACAGCAGGGTTCGGTACTATCGGGCAACAAGGCACAACAATTTTGTTTACCTTCCTCAAATCTTGTACAATTTTATATGTTCCGTTTGGCTTTTTCAATCCCATTATTGGCGAATTACATGGACTGCTCATGATTTCTTTTAGAATCCCTTGTTCAATCATTTTATTTATTACTGGCGTTATTCCTTCAATTATTTCTGGTGTCAATTTATACTGGGGCGTATTTGGGTAACTCGTTCCCTCTTTCACTGTTATTTTAACGGGATCTACTCCTTTCATTAATCCTACATCTTCTCCTGTAAAGTCCCACACTTCTTCTTTCACTGTCTTTTTCAATTCAATTGGGATTTTCTCTGCATCAAATACAGGAAACAAACCATTTACTTCTGGTTCTAAATTCACCATTGTCATTTTATACAGCACATCCTCATCCGGAGTCTGAAATACAATTCCGTCTGGGGTACAATAGATAGTGCAGTTCATCTTGCACAATAAATCGCGTCCTAATAGGTTCACGGGACTACAATCGCATACCACAAATCGGTGCATTTCACTAAATGGACCAATTCTTACCTTCACTAATTTAGTAAGAGGCGTTTTAATTTGCTGATTTGAAACTCCAACTACTTGGATATGTTCACCTGAGAGAGGAAGGTTTGGAATTTCCACTGACCTAACAGTAGAACGGGTAGCTCCAGTGTCAACAAGGAATGTTACATTTGCACCATTCACTTCTCCATCCACAAATGGACCAGACTGATCTACCTCTAGAGTTGCGCCAAGCACGCACTCTTCCCCCTCTCCTAGGCACCGTCAGGAACTTTCATCCGTGTCATCCTCATCCTGTCGTAACCAATATTGAGAAATTGCAGCTGCACGCGGCAACTGTGTTACCTGTTCTCCTCCGTAGAATCCTGTTTCTGCACTGTATTTCTGTTGGTTAACACTCTTGGGAAGTGGTGGTTGTGGCACCTGACCTTGTTGAGTAACTACCTCACTCTGCACCTGTGAATTTAATGATTGATTTTCCACATTAGGTTTTGGAGGAAATTTACACTCGTTTCTTCAATGTCCTAGCTTTCCGCAGTTGTGGCATGGCCACTTTTTCTTTGCCTCATCTATGCTCATTTGTCCTTTTCCTTTACCTATATTAGGTCGGGATTTAAACTGTCCTGTTTCATTACCAGTATTACTCAATTGAGCTTCTTGCTTCTCTGCAACTTTCACCTGCGCCCACATGGCCTTTTCTTTCAATTTACGCTGTCTACTCTCAATATCATCACTGCAATACTTAGCATATCTCAAAACCTCATCCACTGTGCTATTCTGCCAACCAATCATGTGCTGCTTAATCATTTCACTTATCTCTGGTTTCAATCCATACACAAACCTATATACAAAATGACTCATATCCTTCTCATTCAGTGTCTCATAACCACTATACTGTTTGAAGACCAACAACAATCTCTCATAGTAGGCGTGCACTGATTCTTTACTTTCCTGCGTTGTTCTGTCTATTTTTACCCAATCTGTTTCTTTAGGTGGAATTTTATTCTTCAAAAAGGTAATTACTTGGTCGTACTTCCTCATCACTTCTGGTCCTGGCGCTCCTGTTTTAGCGTCCCTTGGATATTCTACAGTTGGCCAATCAATAGTAATCTTACATTCTGTCCACAAATCAGCCGGCACTACTATATCAAACAATCCATCCAGATCTATCCACAGCACTTTTGACACCTTAACAAATCTTTCCACTTGTCTGTACCATTCTACTGGCTTCTCTCTCAATTTGGGGAAGTCATTTGTAAATGACAGTATATCCTGTCTAGTCCATGGAACATGCACATAACTACCACCTGGAGTTTCTCTCATCGGGTATTCCCTAACAACTGGTTCCCTATCTGTCACTGCAAAAGCCAAAGATGCTTTATCTGTTGTTTTCTCATTCCTTTTTGACCATCTATTTCTCCATCTATCCACATCACCCCATTTTCTCAATAAAACAATTAACTCTTTTATTTGGGTCAGTCTTCCTGATGTGTTCAAATTCTCTATGTCTTTCTCACAAAAATCTACTCTGTATGGTTTCTGCAACGTTCTCACTTTTACAAATTCCACTCCTAGTTCACTTGCTGTCTCTTCCAATTTGTCATGTAAATTTCTAGCTCTCCAAGTAAGACTCTTGCACAAAAACATAATCTCATCATCCTGATAATTTTTTAATTTTTCTGTTCCAATTGTTCCCAAAATCAATTCTTCCATGTCTATTTTCAACCTAATTACATCTAATGGTTTCTCTTCCGGTTCTTTTGTTTTTAGCGCTTTCATCCATTCATTTAACTCATCTGGAGTCGGACCTACAGGTGTACTATTTAATTCTATCCAATTGCTACTTCTTTCTGGTGTTCCTGATGCGGACTCCGTCACCATAGGCATTCTCCTAATCTCATTTTCATTTATCGTCAAATTTGTAGGTGGGCTTGGTCTATAGGTACTAGCCAAATTGTGTGCACCTTCATTATTCATTTCCATCCCTTCTCTTTTTCTTTGCAAATGTGAATTCATGGGAATCACTAAAGAACGTTCATCAATTTTCTGATTCTCAAAAATTGGCATTACTGGACCTATCGTTACTGGTACAGTTACAGCTTCCATATTCTTTGTCAATTCTCTTATTTTCTCAGTCAATTCTCTTGTCGTTTTTGCTAATTCAGTTGCATTGTCACTTTCTATCTCTTCATTTTGTGAAGTTTTTAATTGATCTTGTGACCTATTTGTCTCATCTCTTCGTTCGGGTTTTTATTCCTCCCAGTTTCCATTGGCGGTGCATTAGGTGTCACCACCGCAGAAGTCTGTTGGTATGGAGGTGGGTTTCTGTTTAAAATATCTTCCAGCAATTCGTCATCCGTTTCACTACCACCATACACATACTTTTCTACCACTACATGTTTCTTTTTCTTTGTACACTTTCTCTTTGCTTCTTCCTCAACTGTAAAAGCTGGAAACAAACCTCCTGTCATGTTAGCATATCTCCAACGCTTTATTCTGTCCTCATGATTTACTCCCCATAACCTTCCAGGCACAAACTCATGATTCTTTAATCCTCTGAATCTCTCTCGCTCATACATCTCATCTTCCCATTCCGTTAAAGCTTCAAACTGTGTCGGTCTAGGTCTAGGTTCTAACATTACCATCTTTTCTCTCAAGTTCCGTAGTACAGCTACATTAAATGAACCATTCTCAGGGAAAGCCAACGCTCCATCATTCTTGGTATATTTTGTCCAATTTTCTAACCATATGCATGTATGATATCCATATTTCAGCATCATATGTGAAGCTGGTGATTTCGGCGGAGGAATTATTTGTCCCTCTCTAGTCACTACCTTTTTGTCTTTCTTAAAGAAGTTCTTAACTTTCGACATCCATGACGTTTTCTCTCTACCATACTCATAGTACGACATGATTCACAACCTTTTTTTCTCCTTAAATGATCCGCAATTCAACACTGTTCTCTATGCATTATTTCAACCAATACTAGCGCGACTCACACCAATGCTCCAATCAGAGCGATTTCTGTCTACCGCGCACTGTCCAATCCCAGCGCGGCTTCTGTCTACGTCAGTTCTGCTCCTGTTTCCATGTGACTAGCGCACTGTCCAATCCCAGCGCGACTCTTGTCTACGTCACTTCTGCTCTTGACCCCTCCTTTACAAAATTTATCGGCAATTTCTTTTTCAACAATTCTTTGTTAGTTACAACATTTAAAACACATTTCCATTGTCTGATTCGCTAAACCGAAGAGATAGCTTTGACCATTTACACAAGAACTCTGTATTTGCCAGTAGGCAGCGCTTACCTCTACCCTACCACAGAATTTTTAGTTTCGCCGATAAAGTAGTACTTCCCTCTACCTTACCCTTCTTTCAAGCAATCAGTAAACCCGTTTCTCTGGGGATAAAACACATGTGGAGACTATACTGCTCCTGAGAATTAAGGCCAAAGTTTCACAAGAAAACCGATCACTATTTCACTTACACACCTTTTATACGCAAAATGTCCCTATTATAACACAACCTGTGTTATTACCAAAAATGAACTCAGACAATGTACAATTCCATGTGACTTCTCTTGCCACACGTGTTCCACTTCCTACTTCCCGGAAGCGTGAAAACTTACATATAACATAACGCGACTCAACAAAAAGTGTTAGACATGAACTTATCAATAATCAATAATCACCAAACTAATCTATAGTAACCATAACTCTGCTACCAAGAAATCTGATCCAGCGCTAACAATAAAAATAATTCTCCTATTATGCTTTGGTCATCCAGGTGCAACTTTTCCTCTAACACACACACTATATCCATATGACGGTGGGGCCCATAACACCGCATATACATTCACTTACTCATTTATTCCCTGGATTTCCTCCGTCATTAACCTAGGAGAAAACGATTCGCTGGAAGGAGACGGGATACCTCTTTTATCATGACATAATATTTCTCATTTGCTTTAAGGTATTCCGCTCATTGGTCGATGGACCAACTAGTAGGAATCAGTTGATGGTGATTAAGACCAGCTCAATCACAATAAACTCTTTAATATTTCATTTTAATCATTGAGCTAAAGAATCACTGAGTCATTTGTTTAAAGAATAATAAAGTTTATATAAAGTTTTGAATGCAGGAAATGAGGTTAAGCTTATTATTCAGATCATTACATTTATCATCAATATAAGAATAACTTGAAATTGCAATGCATTTTTATTAGACGGAAAAATAAGGTTATCATAGTAAGAACTCTTAAAGATCAATCTATCTATCTGGGGAAAATCTAATAGTTCTAAAATAAAAATCTATCAGGAAAAATTCTCCTAAAGCAGCATCTTATACTCAACTGGAAAAGAAAAATAGCAGCAGCAGCATCAGCTCGTCAGCATCAGCAACCGCAACTTCACCCATCTACAGCATCTAACTTCTCCAGCAACTCCCGCAGCAACTCTCCCGCAGCATCTAACCCCTCCCACCAAGAGTAGGTCTTCTTATACCCTAATTCTAGCTTACAGCATAAAATGTTTCTTCTTCATGGCGTGACTCTTTCTCATTGGTCAAAACTCAGGCCCATATACATTTTAATCAAACTTCCTGGTCTTAACCAGTTCCTTGTGGAATGTCCATGCAAGCATCGTTTCCCACAGTTTATGTCATTGCTCATCCGTTTCGATCAGTCCAATCTGTATCTTTTTCTGCTACATTTTGGGTTTAATAGTTCCGTCTATTGATTCAGTTGGACTTCTCACGCTTCTTGCTGATCATCTTGGCACACATCTGCTCAGAAAGGTCACAACAGCCTTGACCATACTTCCATCTTAGCCTCTCAGCATCAGCACGTGATCATCCCTTTTCCACAGCCTCTCTCCTCTATCACATGGTCCCCCGCTCATGCGTACTCTAGCAACTGGCGGCCATTTTATATCGCTGCTCGACAGGCCTAAGCGCACTATTTTCAAAGATAAACAAAATATTGTTAAAACAAAGAAATATAAACCCTTTCGTTTCCCTCCCGTCTTTCTACGTACCCCAATTAGGTATTACCTAGCAAAAAGCAACATATAAAGCTGTCCCTTACTTACCATCGCTTTATTTTGCAACCACACGTTTTATTTAAAAGCACAGATCATGCGTTTATTATTTAATTAGTACGCAAGTATTATGTTATGTTAGACACGTAAACAATTATAAGTTGATTAATTTGCACACGGAATAGCGTGTTACCTTTAACCCTTAACATGTAACATACATTGTTGGTTATTTACTTAAACGAACATGTTTATTAATTATTTTACGAAAATATTAGGAGGTTAAAAAAATTTCAAATACCCTGCTCCATCAAAACAATGACACAAGCAGGAAGCGCCTCGTTCAATTCTCCAGTGTCCCGCCTATAGCACCGTATGCCCAGCACTTGCCGCACTGCTGTAAATTCAGCTCCAACACTTGCGGTCACTGATTCCTTGTACACAGGCATTGTCAAGGCGCTAAAAATGCGTGATTAATGCATTTTAGTGCGCTGTTGCGGACCACGCCTAATGCGTGCTACTTGGCAGGGCTGGAGTATTCATGTTAATTGCAGCGTACATGTGTGGTCTGGTTCCCGGCGCACATAGCCTTGATTGCAGCGCACAGAGACCTTACACTGCCGCACATAGAGGAAAAAAATTAGAGGGAGCATTGCTCTGGACCGGGTTTTTATTAATTCCGTGGCAAATGATAGTTAGGGATCCTTTTCCAGTCATCTGGTCAGACCAGTATATTATACTATTTCAGTTTCCACGGACAAGGTCTGTTCCCATCTGTAAGGAAAGTGTGTCATGTAAAACTCGTAAATGGGCAAAGATCTCTCCTAAGGCCTTCACCGACGCACTTTCGCTTAATGGACCCGTTGTCAGTGAGGATATTGACGCAATCAAACTGCACTTAGAAAACTGGATAATTCGAGCTCTTGACAGGATTGCGCCGCTGTCACAGTTTCGTGTGACCCGTGGTAAGTCATCTGCGCAATGGTTCAACGAGGAACTCTCATTGCTGAAGAAGTCCTGTAAACGCTTGGAGCGTTTATGGCGGAGAGAGTTTAGTGCCGCTAGTAAAGCCAATTATAATGCGGGGCTTAAAAATTATCATAAGCAAATGCGCAGCACACGCAGACAATTTTGTGTGCAGAAGATTGAGTCATCATCCAATTCTTCAAGAAAACTCTTCTCGATTGTCAAGTCATCACTAGAACGGGTGCCTGTCCGTAATACTCCGTCTTCTGAGAGTTGCAATTCAATTGCTGGCTTCTTCTTTGACAAAGTCTCAAAAATCTATGACTCTTTCCCTCAGGCTACCAGGGACTCACAGTGCCTGGAGGCCTGCTCTGATGCTCCAGCCTCTGGGGATGGTCGCTCCAGTTTCATCGCTCCCTCCCTAGATGAGCTTTGGATGCTATTCACTAAAGTCAAATCTGGATCCTCTATGGACCCGGCTCCACCCAAAATTCTGGCTCAGCGAATGGAACCTATTCTACCTCATTTGCATAGCCTGATTACCACCTCACTCATTATGGGTCATCTACCTATGAGATGGAAGCACGCTATTGTCGTACCCCTTCTTAAAAAAAATCTCTAGATAGGCTTTGCCTGCAAATTTTTGACCAATCTCGCTGCTTCCTTTTTGTGTGAAAGTGGTTGAAAAGCATGTTAACCGTCAGCGAACAAATTTTATAGAGACTAATAATATGCTACACACGACCCAATCAGGGCTTCGGGCCCAACATTCTACAGAGTCAGCTCTATTGCTAACTTCCAAATCTCGCAGACTCTGTGCAGATCAGGGTCAGACGGCAGCACTAATAATGCTGGACCTTAGCGCTGCATTTGACACCATGTCCCAAGGCCTTCTGTCAGCGTGGCTGTGGAATTGCGGTGTCGGGAGCACAGCTCTGAGGTGGTTGGCGTCCTTCCTCCAAAAACTCACCATTCAGGTAGCCCAAAGGCCCTTCTCCTCGGAAATGTCTCTGTCTCAGGGTTCCACGCTGAGCCCCACTCTGTTCAATCTGTGCATGCGCCCCCTGGAGAGGTCATCCAGCGACACAATGTAACCATGGTGTTCTATACCCCCTTTCCCAGGAGGAGGAAGGCGCAGCTGCCCATTTCAGATCTTGCCTGGTGGAACTGGCCTACTGGATGAACAGGAGCTGCCTCAAGCTCAATGCTAATAAAACAGAGGTCCTTATTGTTGGTAAAACCCCCTCCATCTGATCCACCACTCGGTGGCCTGATGTATTAGGCTCCGCTCCAGTCCCTATACCAAAACTAAAGAATTTAGGAGTCTGGTTTGACTCCAGCTTGGCCTTCCACAGTCAGATGGCCTATGTGGCAGGACAATGCTTCGGCACCCTGAAAACTTTGTCGAAGATCATGTATCTCCTCCCCATAGCCACCAGGAAGACTATAGTCCAGACACTGGTGACATCTCAATTGGACTATTGTAATATTCTCTACATCAGTGCCTCACGGGGTAGATTGCAAAAGTTGCAGAGAGTGCAAAATGCGGCCGTGCGCTTATTGTTGAATCTTCCTAGATGTGAGCCCTCAGGCCCTGCCCTTTCCAAATTGCATTTGCTTCCACTGAATAAAATAATCTCTCTTAAAGCTATGTGCTTATGCCATAAAATCTTTACTAGCAGGGGCCCTCGGTATCTGTCTTACCTGGTGGAACCTTACCATCCCCGCCACAGTCTTAGATCGACCGGCGCCATGTTGGCTATGGTCCCTCTTGTGAAAAAAAACCTGGGTGGGTGGTTGTTCTTTTGGACTTCGAGCTTTGAAAGTGTGGAACACCTTACATATTCACCTCAGGGTGGAATCCTCTGAAACAGCCTTCCGCAAAAAGCTTAAAATCTGGTTATTTCAGTTGCCCTAAAACGGCTGATGGCTTGAGTTCGGTTTTAGGTCTGTCTGGAGCGGCCTCTCCATTTTCGGGTTTGTTGTCTTTTTTAGCCCAGTTTGGTTGTAGGCTGGTAGGGCAATCCTAGCACGGGGACACTCCATTAGGAGTAACCAAGCGCTTTACAAATCAAATTATTATTATGTGTTGTAAAGCGCTCTGATACCCTCGGGTCTACCCAGCGCTATATAAAACTCTCAAATAAATAAATACACACACACACACACACTCACACACACACGCACACATCTATATACATACACACACACACATGTACACATATAAAGCACACTTACCTGCTTAAGTAAAGGCCTGCAAAGGTCCTTCACCAATGTACGTGCCTGGGATGTGACGGCCCTCGAAGTAATGTCTGCGAAGTAACAGTGCTATACCAGCGCCACGCAACCATTGCCAGATGCCTTACCACCTCACCTATGGCTCTTCACACCTGTTTTAGACAAGAATACTCCCTCATACACACCAACATTTGGAAGACACATGAGGGAGTTCTGGAGCAAAAGCCTCAGAGGAATTTAACCCTCCCTTCAACTAGAACTGGAGTGATGGAACTTGAAGCAGAAGAAATCTAAACTAAAATAACATTTAGCTTAAATATTTGTTAGGCCCCCCTTCCCGGCCCCAAACCCGGCTAATCTGGAAATATTGGCATATATAATGCTGTAGTGATGTATGGCTTAAAGAGCCTTTGCTTATATCGTTTCATAAGGGTTCACTGGACAGACTTAACACCTTGATATTATACTGACACCTTCTGGTGGAAGGTTTCACTACACTTTTCCCTACTTGCTGCTATCATTTCTTTATCAATCTGTTGTTAGCGAAGACTTTTTGATTTTGTTGAAATTGTCTTAACTATAGAGGGTTTCAGCCAACTCGCTTCGTCTGTTGGTCTGTTATTGTGTCATTCACATTTTTCTTCGGCACACCAGAGCATACAGAATGGGGCAATGGGTCAGCCCCCTTCAGCCATTGGTGACTTCACTGTGAGTGACAGTAGTCTGCCCTTTCACAAGGAGCACATGCACACAAAAAAGTAGTTCCCTTCAGTCCCAGGGACTACTATGCCAAACTGTGCTTTAAAGAACTAAAATATTTTTGCTTTTAGCCACTTTTTTTTAGATTGAGAAGGGGCTCAGCAGCTTAGCCAACAAAAAAAGTTTGCTAAAACCCAGACAAGACAAAACAAGCATTGATAAAGCCAAAAGGCTGGCAGCCATTGCCAGACTTATTGGCTTTGCCAATGCTTATGTTTTCCTGTTCTAAGGTGGAATCTGGTTTTGTTCCAGTCACTTTCTGTGTGATGTCCTGTTATTAACAAACAATTCACTTTCTCCATGCGTGAAAATGTTTATTCCAGTCTTTGTCAGATCCAAGGCCCCCTTGCACCCAAGCCCTTTTTTCGTCCCTTGTCTTATTATTCATTTCTCTTGTTCTTTCTTAAGTTTTTTCAGTATTTTTTTCTTGTTTATATTTTGAATTTTTTTATGCTTAGTGATCCCTGGGAATGTCTTGAACCCTGTGCTTCTTCGCCCTTTTACCTCTGAAGATCAGGGTTTCCATGTTGGCTCCGTGCTCTGTGTCCTCTCTCCTCCAGGAGGTCCTTGGAGGCGACAGCCTTGAGTAAGTGGAAGGCCGACCCTATCACTGTTCCCTCAAGAAGATGAGATCTCAGGTAAGGAGGAGGTGAGGCCAGCCCTCAAGAGAGGCCAGCAAAAGAGAGGCATCACATTTAAAGGACAAAACATCAGAAGGAAATAGAAACACAGAAGACATTTAAATGACAGATGTCCATATGAACCTTAATATCGCACATGACTATAGCACAGACTTGTAAAGGAATGACCAGACAGACTCCAGGCCCTCCAAGTTGTGAAACGAACCAGAAGAGAACAAGACAGGATGATGCACAAGAAGGAAACGGAATATAAAGGTGAAAGGCGGAGGAAAGTGAAGGGGCTAGAAGAGAAAGTGGAATATGGGGAACTGTCTCAGCAGTGGTGCCAGGATGCGTGTAGGGGTGAGTGAGATGCCTCCACAAGGAACGATTCAGGATACATTGATTTCTAGACCATACATGGATCCCAAATATAGTCAAATGTGAACTGAACAATCTTTATTACATACGAACAACTTTTTGAACCAAAATCCGAAATGCAAACTTCAAAGTTGCTCTTCAAGAGTCTCAAAACGAACACTTTGGTCATATATAGGTCTAGGAATAGCACCAGCCGAGTTCTAGCAAAGTCCTCCTGGCCAGTCTAAGGAGTGCCAGTCTGCCCTAACCCTGTCTCCTCTGCCCTTGCCCTGTCTCCTCTGCCCTTACCCTGTCTCCTCTGCCCTTACCCTGTCTCCTCTGCCCTTACCCTGTCTTCTCTGCCCTTGCCCTGTCTCCTCTGCCCTTGCCCTGTCTCCTCTGCCCTTGCCCTGTCTCCTCTGCCCTTGCCCTGTCTCCTCTGCCCTTACCCTGTCTCCTCTGCCCTTGCCCTGTCTCCTCTGCCCTTACCCTGTCTCCTCTGCTCTTGCCCTGTCTCCTCTGCCCTTACCCTGTCTCCTCTGCTCTTGCCCTGTCTCCTCTGCCCTTACCCTGTCTCCTCTGCCCTTGCCCTGTCTCCTCTGCCCTTGCCTTGTCTCCTCTGCCCTTGCCCTGTCTCCTCTGCCCTTGCCCTGTCTCCTCTGCCCTTGCCTTGTCTCATCTGCCCTTGCCCTGTCTCCTCTGCCCTTGCCTTGTCTCCTCTGCCCTTACCCTGTCTCCTCTGCCCTTACCCTGTCTCCTCTGCCCTTACCCTGTCTCCTCTGCCCTTACCCTGTCTCCTCTGCCCTTACCCTGTCTCCTCTGCCCTTGCCCTGTCTCCTCTGCCCTTACCCTGTCTTCTCTGCCCTTACCCTGTCTCCTCTGCCCTTACCCTGTCTCCTCTGCCCTTACCCTGTCTTCTCTGCCCTTACCCTGTCTCCAAGGAATGGCCCAGTCTGAGGAATTTCAAATCAGCCCTCACCCTGTTTTCAGGCAGTGGTCCAGTCTAAGGAGTGGCAGTCTGCCCTTACACTGTCTCCAGGGAGTGGCCCTGACTAAGGAATCCCAGTCTGCCCTTACCCTGTCTCCAGGGAGTGGCCCTGACTAAGGAATCTCAGTCTGCCCTTACCCTGTCTCCAGGGAGTAGGCCACTCTAAGGATTGCCAGTCTGCCTTTACCCTGTCTCCAGGGAGTGGCCACATCTAAGAAGTGCCATCCTGTCTTCAGTGAGAGGCCCACTATTAAGAGTGGCAGTCTGCTCTTACCCTGTCTCCAGGTAGTGGCCCCGTTTAAGGAGTGCCACCCTGTCTCCATGGAGTGGCCCTGTCTAAGGAGTGCCAGTCTGCTCTTACCCTGTCTCCGGGGACTGAAAAGGATCCCGTACAATCGTTCCACCCAGGACCCTTCTCCAGCAGCACTGCTCAGGGCTTGATTTAGAACTGGGTGCAAATAAACCATTCTCTGATTACTATAGGAAGGGCTGAATCTAGAGCCTGCCAGAGGCATTTCTGCCACCACTGTGGGGAAGGGAGGTGGGGAGGGGGGTGGTGGTGGTGGTAGATGTTCCACCAGAGGGTTCTCTGGGTTCAGCGCTTCAACCAGACGTTGTAGGACTTTGCGTCACCATCCAGTTCCGCATCAGGCCCTAAGTGTGCAGCGCCTCCTTCTGGCCCTGGCCAATGGCTACATGGGGCCGACTTAAAGAACAGTCTCCCTGTACTATGTACTGTATTGTTTTGAAGAATCACTACTGGGTAGTCTAAACGGCTAAAGCTGCCTTGGTCACACCTAAATAGAGGAAAGGAGCTTCTTAGAAGAAAAACTGTGGATTGCGTATAAAGAGTATTCGGAGGGAAGAGGACGGATGATTGAACACTACCATTAAAATAAACACAATGTAGCCCCTACTTGTAGGTATATTAGACTTCTGCCACGTCATCACAGCTGTATGAGAACAAAGGTCGCTCACCAAATTAAGTAGCACAGGTGGTCAGCTCTTTTCAAGCACTCATGCTTGTGGCGGCATCCACCTTGCGGGAGCGAGCAGACGCGCGCTAAGCAACACCTAGACTAAATCAAAAAGTGCTGCTCATGTGGGCCTTTGTAATGTATAGACTCAAAACACACCTATCAGCCTCCGTTAAGCCCTTCATAAAGGGAGAGACTTAATTTTCCTCCTCACAAAAAGCATTAAAATGAGTTAAATGAGGAATCTAGCATATGTCTTTATTCTAAGCCCATTCCCCTGATTAAAACCAAATCCCATGTTTAGACCATTTTAATATGAACGGCCGACATGTTTCATTAGCATCATTGACCAGACTCAACTCATGTAATGTGGAGACCAGCTCCTGCCATGAACAAACTTCTGTGAATGAATGAGTGGTCAGTGGTGCAAACTAAACCCTTCATTCTTCCAAGGTCGATTGAGGAGTATCATTCAGCTAGATGACGCTAAGTTATTCCCAGTGCTACAAAATAACTTAACTGTGGCATCTGGCGATATATATAAAATTATTTACTATTAATGTAAGCAGTGTACAGGACAATACTGCCCAAAGTAATTTTATTTACAATGTTTTCTTATTTGGTTCATGAAGGTGGGATTAGTGGTCCTTTCTATATGTAATGCATTTTTTTTTTTTAAATAGCACCTTGATGTTATATGTATTTAAAGGCAACATTATGGGACCCAAGTTTCATGATATTTTTAAGTGCTCTTCAATGCACCACAAATGGACTTATCAATTAAATCGAAAGAATTGTCACACACAAATGAAGCCATACTAGCAATAGATGCACAAATAATCACAGCATAACCTATAACATAACATAAATTATAACATAAAATATAACATGAGACATTATAACATATAACCTACATTATTACACAAAATATAATATAACAAAACATATCATGTATCTTAAAATACAACATAAATAACATAAATATATAAAATGCAACATACTATATAACATAACATGGAACAATTTATAACAAATAGTATACAATATAACATAACATATAACAACATGAAACATAGCATAAATGCATAAATTGACATGCAATATAAATAATATAACATACTATAACATTACATGGAACATAATACATAATGTACTATAACGATATATGTAAAGTAGCATATAACATATGACTTAATGTATAACAAAACAAAAAGTAACATTAAAAAAATAAGATAGAACATAATGTATGAGATAATGTACCCCTTGTCATGCATTATAAGTCACTGAGGAGTTCCTTGACCATATACAGGAATAAGGTTAACGGCCGACTTCCTTTATAAGATAATGACACTCTGAGGTGACTTGCAATAGCCTTATAATGTATAGCAGTGGGTACTTTATTCCTTATAATACATGGCCACACCATCACCCTTCACTCAAACCTATTAAGGCATTGATGTGTTGCTCTTTCATATGAAAGAGATAGGATGTTTGCAGACATGAAGAATACAAATAGAATCTGTTGCGCAATAAAAGCGATTAGATATCTGGTGCAAAAAATCCTTGTAATAAGTTTAAAGTAAGTCAGATTAAAAAACCTGTATCTGTGTAGAGACATACAGAGAGATTCTGTGTTTCCTATAATTACCTAAAGTGTGCGAAAAATA
Organism: Calotriton arnoldi; assembly: GCA_963921515.1. Lineage (NCBI taxonomy): Eukaryota > Metazoa > Chordata > Amphibia > Caudata > Salamandridae > Calotriton > Calotriton arnoldi. The sequence continues at coordinate 6,038,612 of CAWUFW010000087.1, forward strand.
ACCATGCTGACGTAAATCGCTCCTTTCTGCAGATCACAGTTTATTTAGAAAAGCAGAGCAGAAGAAGGAAAAGTGAAGTTGTGTTTTCCTTGTTTACACTGCAGCTTTACGTGTGCTCCATGACCTGCCTTTCACCCTCACTGCTGACTCTGGCAGCAGGCATTGTGACTTCAGAACTGAACTGTAATAACTTTTTACTGCTGAACTGCTATGTCATTTCTTTTTACAGTTGACTAGAAACATCACAAGTCGCCTGTAACAAGGAAATTAGAGACAGAAGTTTATACAGGGTCTGCGGGCTCCCATGTATGAACAAGCATTTGCAATGCAATAGGTCTCGCATTTGCGAGAGATTGAGCTATTGCCATTGTAAATTACATTGCCTTTTTTTTATGTGTTTTGAGAACCTGCAAGCAGTGCGTAAACACGCACTTTGCATTAATAGCCCTTGCTTATGAGAAGCAAGGCTGGCAGTAAAAGAGGTGCAGTTACTGCCAGCCTTGCTTCTCGTAAGCAACAACTATAAGTACAAAGTGCGTGTTTACGCAACGCTTGCAGGTTTTCAAAACACATAAATAAAAGGTATTGTTATTTACAATGCCAATAGCTTAAACTCTTGCAAATGCGAGACCTATTGCATTGCAGATGCTTGTTAGATTCTGCCCCTGAGCCATCCCCACCTCCAGGCTCCTGTCCTGCCCCAGATCGAGCCTCTGTGTTTTATTGAAAAGGATTGTCTCTTGTGTGCTGCTTGTTTCTTCCTGGTTGGGCTTTCTATTATCTTATAGCAATTAACAGATTACAATTCGGTTGGATAGGGGAGGGAAAAGGTTTGCACTTATATAGCGCTTGCCACCCCCGATGAGGCGTCTAAGCACTTCTAAGCGAGCAGCACGCTACTCCAGAACTAAAAACGATTAGTGGTGAATTAGTCTGGGGGAATATGAAATTAATTTGAGTGGTGGACATGTTAGTCTGTTATTTGGATTATAAAGGATAGTGGAGGGATGGAAGAGGGAAAGGCTTACCTTTATATAGCGCTTGCTACCCCTGATGAGGTGTTACAGCACGTTTTGGCGGGTAGCACGCTACTCCGGAATCCAAACAGGATTAGTGGGGAATTAGTATGGGAAAATATTAAATTAATTTGAGTGGTGGACATGTTAGTCTGTTAGTGTGTACAGATATACAATGCAAGTAACATTAGAACTAGGAGACGAGCCTTCAACCCCGGCGGCAGCACAATCACATCACAACTCGCCGCTACACTACTGTGCTGCTTGTGGGTTTTACCAAAGGGTAGGGCCTGATAGGGTAGGGCCTGGTAGGGCGGGGCCTGGTAGGGCGGGGCCTGGTAGGGCGGGGCCTGGTAGGGCAGGGCCTGGTAGGGTAGGGCCTGGTAGGGCAGGGCCCGCGGAATTTCCTCTCACAAATGTCAGTGTTGAGAGTGTGGTCTGCAAAGTGTCCGTTTTTCCCGTGCATACTACTTTGCATGTTGGATAACCATGCACTAATCTCATATAATACGTAGAGTTTGGGCGACATGAAAGCAAGGAGGCCATAAGGTCAAAAGCAGAGTCAGTTCTCTTGGCTTGTGAAATTTGAATACACTGCTGTTTGCGCAGCAGAAATAACCAAATACGAATGTTGAATATTCATGTGCTAATGCAACAATCTGTACTTTTTAAACATGAATGGTGGCAGTTTATCTGCAAATACAGCAACCAGTAATTCTTGAAGTCAGAACATCCACTGCACATCTGAAGACATCACCTGGTATGCAGCTTTTTACATGCACATTGCTCACCTCACACTGCACATTGATACTCATGGATCAGCACACACGGGCCTCGCACAAGCCCAGCACATGGGCCTGGCTTGCACAGCAGAGCATGTTCATGGCGTCTCTCAATGTGTCCCCATCTCATGTGGGGCACCTTTGCCGGGTCCTGACTTCCTAGCCACCAGCAACTGCATTATGGAACTTAGGAGACTTACCTGTCAAGTTATGTCTGTCTGTGGGGCTGACAGGCCCAAACATGCAGAGAGATGTTGACTAAAAAGCTTAGAATTCCTGCAGATGTTGCACAAATAGCTCCCAAGTGACTCCATGTCATGGGCAGTCATTTCTATAGCACGTATACTGATTTTGTAGCTCTTTTCCAAACACCTCCGATTTAACCAGGTAAATATCTGTAGAACAGGGAAAGTGTTTTGTCCAAGATCACATAGCATTGGTCAAGTGGGAAGGCATTATTCGAAGGGCCGTCTCCTTGAGCCACAATCGTCAAGCTAATACAAGTCGAACTTTCTGTTAATGAAATCTCTGTTCAAGAATTCAGTCATAGACTACGAATTTATAATAACATCTGGGGAATTTAAGGTGCAGGATACATAAAACGAAAAGTACTAGGATGCATCGAGAACAAGCATTTGCAATGAAATAGGTCTCGCATTCACGCGAGTTTGAGCTATTGGCATTGTAAATGACAATGCTTTTTATTTATGTTTTGGTTTTTAAAACATAAATAAAAGACATTGTCATTTACAATGCCAATAGCTTCATCTCACGTAAATGAGAGACCTATTGCATTGCAAATGCTTGTTTCATCCCAGCTACTTGGCGCTGCCCTGCATGGGAATTCTTACCTGGAGATTGACAATGTTGTCCAGAACTGCCCATTCCTTCCTGACTTCAGTGACCTTGCATGGCCTCCACTTTTACCCTTACTTTATCAGTACCACAGAATCAGTACTTCGAGGTTATTTTTTGCCCAAATATTCTTCTGGGGGACAGTTCCATGGATTTACAACACAGTCAGTAAATCAAGGCCATTACACTACAAGTCTTTGCTCATAGGCAGGACCACTGGAATAACGCAATATTGTGGCCGCCGCGTTCTTGGAGTATTTACATATTTTCCACACTTGCCGCATGATTCAGATCTTCTGTATCAGTTGCAAACATTGATTCTAGCTCAGATGGATCAAAAGAGGCTTTAAAAAGCATCAGCCGTGGTCCCCCGGGGGGACAGACACTTTGCAAAGATTAACTGTCACCATTTCGTTGCGGACGGCTGTATTCGGGTGTTAGAGTGCTGCTAATGAGGAGAAACGTTTGCCCAGACAGTACTACTGTGTTGTAAAATGACAAAATAGCAAAATATTGCGACAGAATGTGCCATATTATGCTGCATCATTCCACCTCTTCTGTGTCTGATTACATTTGTACCTCTACAGTCCCTGCAGCACCTGTTCTGACCTGGTTCTCTGGCTCTACAACAGCTCTGCTGACCTGGTTCTCTGGCTCTACAGCAGCTCTGCTGACCTGGTTCTCAGGCTCTAGAGCGGCTCTGCTGACCTGGTTTTCTGGCTCTAGAGCAGCTCTGCTGACCTGGTTCTCTGCCTCTACAGCAGCTCTGCTGACCTGGTTCTCAGGCTCTACAGCAGCTTGCTGACCTGGTTCTCTGGCTCTAGAGTAGCTCTGCTGGCCTGGTTCTCTGGCTCTAGAGCGGCTCTGCTGACCTGGTTCTCTGGCTCTAGAGTGGCTCTGCTGACCTGTTTCTCTGGCTCTAGAGCAGCTCTGCTGACCCGGTTCTCTGGCTCTAGAGCGGCTCTGCTGACCTGGTTCTATGGCTCTACAGCAGCTCTGCTGATCTGTTTCTCTGGCTCTAGAGCGGCTCTGCTGACCTGGTTCTCTGGCTCTACAGCAGCTCTGCTGACCTGGGTCTCAGGCTCTACAACGGCTCTGATGACCTGGGTCTCAGGCTCTACAACGGCACTGCTGACCTGGTTCTCTGGCTCTACAGCAGGACTGCTGACCTGGTTCACTGGCTCTACAGCGGCTCTGCTGACCTGGTTCTCCGGCTCTACAGCAGCTCTGCTGACCTGGTTCTCTGGCTCTACAGCAGCTCTGCTGACCTGGTTCTCTGGCTCTACAGCAGCTCTGCTGACCTGGTTCTCTGGCTCTAGAGCAGCTCTGCTGACCTGGTTCTCTGGCTCTAGAGCAGCTCTGCTGACCTGGTTCTCTGGCTTTAGAGCAGCTCTGCTGACCTGGTTCTCCGGCTCTAGAGCAGCTTTGCTGACCTGGTTCTCTGGCTCTAGAGCAGCTCTGCTGACCTGGTTCTCTGGCTCTAGAGCAGCTCTGCTGACCTGGTTCCCAGGCTTTACAACAGCTCTGCTGTCCCGGTTCTCTGGCTCTAGAGCGGCTCTGCTGACCTGGTTCTCTGTCTCTACAACATCTCTGCTGACCTAGTTCTCTGGCTCTACAACAGCTCTGCTGACCTGGTTCTCAGGCTCTACAGCAGCTTGCTGACCTGGTTCTCTGGTTCTAGAGCAGCTCTGCTGGCCTGGTTCTCTGGCTCTAGAGCGGCTCTGCTGTCCTGGTTCTCTGACTCTAGAGCGGCTCTACTGACCCGGTTCTCAGGCTCTAGAGCAGCTCTGCTGAACTGGTTCTCTGGCTCTAGAGCGTGTCTGCTGACCTGGTTCTATGGCTCTACAGCAGCTCTGCTGACCTGGTTCTATGGCTCTACAACGGTTCTGCTGACCTGGTTCTCTGGCTCTACAGCAGCTCTGCTGACCTGGGTCTCAGGCTCTACATCGGCTCTGCTGACCTGGTTCTCTGGCTCTACAATGGCTCTGCTGACCTGGTTCTATGGCTCTACAACGGCTCTGATGACCTGGTTCTATGGCTCTACAGCAGCTCTGCTGACCTGGTTCTCTGGCTCTAGAGCAGCTCTGCTGACCTGGTTCTCTGGCTCTACAGCAGCTCTGCTGACCTGGTTCTATGGCTCTACAGCAGCTTCGTGACCTGCTTCTCTAGCTCTACAGCAGCTTGATGACCTGCTTCTCTGGCTCTACAGCAGCTCTGCTGACCTGGTTCTCTGGCTCTACAGCAGCTCTGCTGACCTGGTTCTCTGGCTCTACAGCAGCTTGCTGACCTGGCTCTCTGGCTCTACAATACCTCTGCTGACCTGGTTCGCTGACCTGGTTCTCTGGCCCAGTTCTCTGGCCATAGAGCAGCTCTGCTGACCTCGTTCTCTGGCTCTACAGCAGCTCTGCTGACCTGGTTCTCAGGCTCTAGAGCGACTCTGCTGACCTTGTTCTCTGGCTCTACAGCGGCTCTGCTGACCTGGTTCTCTGGCTCTACAGCAGCTCTGCGGACCTGGTTCTCTGGCTCTACAGCGGCTCTGCTGACCTGGTTCTCTGGCTCTACAGCAGCTCTGCTGACCTGGTTCTCTGGCTCTACAGCGGCTCTGCTGACCTGGTTCTCTGGCTCTACAGCAGCTCTGCGGACCTGGTTCTCTGGCTCTACAGCAGCTCTGCTGACCTGGTTCTCTGGGTCTAGAGCGCCACTGCTGACCTGGTTCTCTGGCTCTTTAGCAGCTCTGCAGACCTGGTTCTCTGGCTCTAGAGCAGCTCTGCTGACCTGGTTCCCAGGCTTTACAACAGTTCTTCTGTCCCGGTTCTCTGGCTCTAGAGCGGCTCTACTGACCTGGTTCTCTGGCTCTACAACAGCTCTGCTGACCTAGTTCTCTGGCTCTACAACAGCTCTGCTGACCTGGTTCTCAGGCTCTACAGCAGCTTGCTGACCTGGTTCTCTGGTTCTAGAGCAGCTCTGCTGGCCTGGTTCTCTGGCTCTAGAGCGGCTCTGCTGTCCTGGTTCTCTGGCTCTAGAGCGGCTCTACTGACCCGGTTCTCAGGCTCTAGAGCGGCTCTGCTGAACTGGTTCTCTGGCTCTAGAGCATGTCTGCTGACCTGGTTCTATGGCTCTACAGCAGCTCTGCTGTCCTGGTTCTATGGCTCTACAACGGTTCTGCTGACCTGGTTCTCTGGCTCTACAGCAGCTCTGCTGACCTGGGTCTCAGGCTCTACATCGGCTCTGCTGACCTGGTTCTCTGGCTCTACAATGGCTCTGCTGACCTGGTTCTATGGCTCTACAACGGCTCTGATGACCTGGTTCTATGGCTCTACAGCAGCTCTGCTGACCTGGTTCTCTGGCTCTAGAGCAGCTCTGCTGACCTGGTTCTCTGGCTCTACAGCAGCTCTGCTGACCTGGTTCTATGGCTCTACAGCAGCTTCGTGACCTGCTTCTCTGGCACTACAGCAGCTCTGCTGACCTGGTTCTCTGGCTCTACAGCAGCTGCTGACCTGGTTCTAAGGCTCTACAGCAGCTCTGCTGACCTGGTTCTCTGGCTCTACAGCAGCTTGCTGACCTGGTTCTCTGGCTCTACAACACCTCTGCTGACCTGGTTCGCTGACCTGGTTCTCTGGCCCAGTTCTCTGGCCATAGAGCAGCTCTGCTGACCACGTTCTCTAGCTCTACAGCAGCTCTGCTGACCTGGTTCTCAGGCTCTAGAGCGACTCTGCTGACCTTGTTCTCTGGCTCTACAGCGGCTCTGCTGACCTGGTTCTCTGGCTCTACAGCAGCTCTGCGGACCTGGTTCTCTGGCTCTACAGCAGCTCTGCTGACCTGGTTCTCTGGCTTTACAGCAATTCTGCTGACCTGGTTCTCTGGCTCTACAGCAGCTCTGCTGACCTGGTTCTCTGGGTCTAGAGCGCTGACCTGGTTCTCTGGCTCTTTAGCAGCTCTGCAGACCTGGTTCTCTGGCTCTAGAGCAGCTCTGCTGACCTTGTTCTCTGGCTCTACAACGGCTCTGCTGACTCAATTCTCTGGCTCTAGAGCGGCTCTGCTTACCCGGTTCTCTGGCTTTACAGCAGCTCTGCTGACCTGGTTCTCTGGCTCTACAGCAGCTCTGCTGACCTGATTCTCTGGCTCTACAGCAGCCAACACTTTTAGTGGGGCAGTTCCAGCACTTCTCTTTACCTCAATACCACTTTCAATGGGACAGTACCCGCACTTCTCTGCAGATTTACAGTGCATTCAAAGAGACAGTACAAAACCTTCTGATCAGCTGTACAGCACTTTCAATGGGACATTACCAACACTTCTCACCAGCTGCACATCATTTTCGAAGATGCAATACCAGCTCTTGTCATAAGCTCTATAAATCTCTCGAAGGGACAGTACCAGCACTTGTCATAAACTGTAGAGCACTTTCAGAGGGACAGTACCAGCACTTCTCAGCACCTCAACACCACTTTCAATGTCTATGTACTAGCACTTCTACAGCGGCTCTGCTGACCTGGTTCTCTGGCTCTACAGCAGCTCTGCTGACCTGGTTCTCTGGCTCTACAGCAGCTCTGCGGACCTGTTCTCTGGCTCTACAGCAGCTCTGCTGACCTGGTTCTCTAGCTTTACAGCAATTCTGCTGACCTGGTTCTCTGGCTCTACAGCAGCTCTGCTGACCTGGTTCTCTGGGTCTAGAGCGCCACTGCTCACCTGGTTCTCTGGCTCTTTAGCAGCTCTGCAGACCTGGTTCTCTGGCTCTAGAGCAGCTCTGCTGACCTGGTTCTCTGGCTCTACAACGGCTCTGCTGACCCAGTTCTCTGGCTCTAGAGCGGCTCTGCTGACCTGGTGCTCTGGCTTTACAGCAGCTCTGCTGACCTGGTTCTCTGGCTCTACAGCAGCTCTGCTGACCTGGTTCTCTGGCTCTACAGCAGCCAACACTTTTAGTGGGGCAGTACCAGCACTTCTCTTTACCTCAATACCACTTTCAGTGGGACAGTACCCGCACTTCTCTGCAGATTTACAGTGCATTGAATGAGACAGTACCAAACCTTCTGATCAGCTGTACAGCACTTTCAATGGGACATTACCAGCACTTCTCACCAGCTGCACATCATTTTCAAAGATGCAATACCAGCTCTTGTCATAAGCTCTATAAATCTCTCGAAGGGACAGTACCAGCACTTGTCATAAACTGTAGAGCACTTTCAGAGGGACAGTACCAGCACTTCTTAGCACCTCAACACCACTTTCAATGTCTATGTACTAGCACTTCTATAGCGGCTCTGCTGACCTGGTTCTCTGGCTCTACAGCAGCTCTGCTGACCTGGTTCTCTGGCTCTACAGCAGCTTGCTGACCTGGTTCTCTGGCTCTACAACGGCTCTGCAGACCTGGTTCTCAGGCTCTACAACCGCTCTGCTGACCTGGTTCTCTGGCTCTAGAGCGGCTCTGCTGACCTGGATCTCTGGCTCTAGAGCGGCTCTGCTGACCTGGTTCTCTGGCTCTAGAGCGGCTCTGCTGACCTGGTTCTATGGCTCTACAGCAGCTCTGCTGACCAGGGTCTCAGGCTCTACAACGGCTCTGCTGACCTGGTTCTCTGGCTCTACAGCAGCCAACACTTTTAGTAGGGCAGTACCAGCACTTCTCTTTACCTCAATACCACTTTCAATGCTACAGTACCGCACTTCTCTGCAGATTTACAGTGCATTCAATGAGATAGTACCAAAACTTCTGATCAGCTGTACAGCACTTTCAATGGGACATTACCAGCACTTCTCACCAGCTGCACATCATTTTCAAAAATGCAATACCAGCTCTTGTCATAAGCTCTATAAATCTCTCGAAGGGACAGTACCAGCACTTGTCATAAACTGTAGAGCACTTTTTAGAGGGACAGTACCAGCACTTCTCAGCACCTCAAAACCACTTTCAATGTCTATGTACTAGCACTTCTCTTCAGCTCTACAGTGCATTCAATGGGACAATACCAAAACTTCTGATCAGCTCTACAGCAGTATCAGTGGAATAGTATCAGCACTTCTCCGCAGCTCTCCGGCACTTTCGTTAGGACAGCCCAGCTCTTCTTACCAGTCTATACCACTTTAAATGAGAAAGTCCCGGCACTTCTCATCAACTGAACAGAGATTTCAATGGGGAATAATGCACTGTACTGCTCTACTGCACTTTTTTTGGGGCATGACCAGCACTTCTCAGCAGCTCTACGGAGCTTTCAATGGACACTTCTCTGCAGCTCTACTGCACCTTTATTGGGACAGTGTCAGCACTTCTCTGCAGCTCTACAGCACTTTTGTTAGGATAGTCCCAGCACTTCACAGCAGCTCTACGACGCTCTCAGTGGAAGGTACCAGCACTCCTCAGCATGTCTACAGTACGTTTAGAAAGACAGAGGTAGTCCCCGGCGGGACTGCGCTGCCTGGGTCGAGGCACAGAACCCGCCGTCTCCGCAGCTCCCGCGTGTTGTGAGGCAGTGAGCCTCGGCTTGTAACATGATATTTACTGCCAACTGTACACAAACACTTCCTGCTCTGGGGAGTAATTGCTGCCAGTCCTTCCCCTAATCCTAATCCTTAAAATGTTGACATAACTTCCAATCCCAGCTTCCCCAGGGACCGGCGTTGTGTGATCCCATGGCATGCCTCTTGTCTACCAACACTGGGTGTTCTTAAAAGCGCCCGTTTAACATCAATCGCAATTCACAAACTCGGAGCCAGTTCTACGCATGAAAGCAAAACTGTAAATTGAGGTGTTTTTGTTCCCCTTCTACAAGAATGGCGACGTCTAAGTGCGAGATGCCATTAAAGAACAAGGGGACGCAGGTTCAAATCCTGGCTCCGCTGTAGACCAATATGTGTGATCCAAGGAAAATGTCGATCTTATTGTGGCGCAGTTAGTGAAAACTGAGAGGTTTAGAACAAGCTGTCACCATTGCGCGAATGGAAAAAAAGTGCTTACCGACTAATTGAAGGAGACAGTATAACGCCGCAAATAAAAGATCCAGTCCTGATGGGCGGTCCCAAAAGGAGACAGGGCGGTAACAAGGAGGGACTAAGAAGCCTCATTATCAATCAGAAGCCAGCATTTACCATGGACGATGACGCCAGCCAATGAAAAATATGGGCGGGGCTTCCACACCACTTCTAAAACATACCCTAATACAGCAAGCCTCGCAAAGCGAGCAGCGCATGCGCTGCAACGCTAGGCTCGACCTAAAAACAGACATGGATGAGCTATGGATATCTGACATGGGGCAACTGTGCTCGAGGCTCATTTGTAAACACCATCTCGGGCACACAGAGAGGCGCAAATCGGAGCAGGTCGCATAATTCCCGCTCAATGTGGAGCGCTTGCAACAGGGACGCATCAGCCCGTGCGTGGCTAGATGTGTGCGTGAAAGAAAGGTAGAGGTGACAGCATGTCAGCAGCTCAGCTGGATACTGGTAGACGAGCTGGCTTCAGTGCAGATGTAGGGTTTTATATACAGAACACTAAAGCATGCCTCAAACACTGTAAATAACAGGTGCTTCGTTTAAGCCAGTTGAATGTACTCATTTAATTGCTCTTGAAAGGATGAAAAGTAACGCAAGGATATTTAATTTCACTTGTGACCTAGGATTTTCATTTAAGAGCCTCAGACATGCTACTTGATTGCTAGATGCATCTTGGCCACCATTACTAAAGGCCAGCCCTCCTCCTTGGAAGGATGAAAGGCTGAGTCGCCGCAGGGAGATTCAAAAGACTGACTTGCACAGGATCTCAGCAATGAACGGTAAACCCACGCTGCTACGTTAGAGGCGCCATCTTACCTCCTCCATGCTGAGCAACATGCAGATCCGATATTCTTTCTGCAGCATCTCTGTCCACAGTCCTGCTGTTCACGCGGCGGCACTGGTTCCATATAACCCAAAGTTTATTCAAAACAATCCCCGGCGCTTGTCTCACCTCGCTGTCAGGGGCTGTACCCAGCATACCTTTTGCACTGGGATTGGAAAACTCCTCCTACTGTACTCAAACACACTGGAAAGTTAACCCCCTCGCTGACCAGGAACCTGCCTTGAAGGCGGAAGGCGAGGAACCAGCCCAAAGTGCACATTCCGGAACATGCTATGCACTATTTATTTGTAATTTTAAAAAAAAAAGGGTTGGTTGAGCCGCGCGCAACGAGATGCGCGGCTGCCATTATTAAGAATGTAAATTAAAGGAAAAAAAAGAGTTGGGTGAGCTGCGCGCGCCCGCCATTATTAAATATTTTATATGAATGAGACCAGATTTTTTAAATTAAGACAGCGCCCGCCTTGCGGGCGTCGGTGGAGCAGGGGAGGGGGAATGAGCAAATTTACAAAGTTATAGCGATGCTCCGGTTAAAAAAAAAAAACAAAGCCACACGAAGCGTAAGGATGGTGAGGGAGGGTGAACAAAGGTGGAAGCGTCCAAGGAGATTTCTGTAATTAAGACAGCGCCCGCTTCGCGGGCATCATTGCAGTGGGAATGGAGCGTATTTAAAAGTTTAAAAGAAATACAAAGTCTGTGAAAATAGTGGAGCGGTGCACTACCAAAGAGTTTTCTTCAATAAATCCAAATGTTCATTTTGTATAGTGGTTTATCAATCCTTTATTTTCAATATCAAAATGTGCAAATTCCAGCCAACGCGTTTCGTTCATACATAAAATGAACTTCTTCAGGGCTGAAAGTTATAATACATAAAAGAAAACATAAGTATAAAAATATATATACATATGGTGTATTCACACAATATGCTTTTACTTTAAAAACGAGAGAGAAACTATATACAAAGGCAAAGGTTATTTCATTAGAAGGTGACTCTAAACACAAGAAAGGAAACCTAATGGGGGTGGGAAAAATACAAAACAAAAATGGAAATTCATGGTCGACAATATGTCACTTCAAGTTGAAGAAAAATCAGACAAAATAGGGTGAAGGGGAAAAAGAAAATGGGGGGGCGGAAGAGTAGGGGTTGAAGACAAGAATAGAGGGAGGAAAAAACATGGAAATATAAAAATATAATATATATATATATATAAAAAAGGGCAGACATTAACAATCTTATACATATTTTGTAATGTAATGTCCAGTGAGCATTTGGTGTGTAAATAGATATGTAAATCAAAATAGATCAGTATCAGTTGTTAATTAATAGCAACAACGGTGTCAGGAGCTATTGTCACTAGTGGGTCTATACAGTTCACCCTAAGCGTAGCTCATAGTGTCCAAGTAAACAAGTAACAGTTAGTCCAGGGCCTAAGTAACAGCACATGATTGGAGAAACCTTTGAGCCATACAAATACGAGAAAAAGAAGACCAAAATAAAACAGAGAAAAGGCACTACATGCACCTTCTAATGAAATAACCTTTGCCTTTGTATATAGTTTCTCTCTCGTTTTTAAAGTAAAAGCATATTGTGTGAATACACCATATGTATATATATTTTTATACTTATGTTTTCTTTTATGTATTATAACTTTCAGCCCTGAAGAAGTTCATTTTATGTATGAACGAAACGCGTTGGCTGGAATTTGCACATTTTGATATTGAAAATAAAGGATTGATAAACCACTATACAAAATGAACATTTGGATTTATTGAAGAAAACTCTTTGGTAGTGCACCGCTCCACTATTTTCACAGTTTTCTCTCTGCTTGGCAGCTGGCATCCAACAACGGCAGGTGCAGGAGCTGTATGTGCACACCCAATCATACTATCCATTACAATTTCTTAAACAAGAAAAGGAATATCAATCAATCAATCAATCATGTCACTTATAAAGCGCACTACATACCCGCGAGGGTCTCAAGGCGCTGGGGGAAGAGGGGGTGGTGCTGCTACTGATCGAAGAGCCAGGTCTTGAGGAGTCTTCTGAAGGCCAGTAGGTCTTGGGTCTGTCGGAGGTTGGTGGGGAGGGTGTTCCAGGTCTTGGCGGCGAGGTGGGAGAAGGATCTGCCGCCGGCGGTCGTTTCCGGATGCTGGGGACTGTGGCGAAGGCGAGGCTGGTCGAGCGGAGCTGGCGGGTGGGGGTGTAGAAGCTGAGTCGTCTGTTGAGGTAGGCTGGTCCGGAGTTGTGGAGTGCTTTGTGTGCGTGGGTGAGGAGCTTGAAGGTTATCCTCTTGTTGACAGGGAGCCAGTGCAGGTCTCTCAGGTGGGGTGTGATGTGGCTGCGTCAGGGGATGTCGAGGATAAGACGTGCAGAGGCGTTCTGGATGCGTTGCAGCCGTCTCAGGAGCTTAGCCGTCGTTCCTGCGTAGAGGGCGTTTCCGTAGTCCAGCCTGCTGGTGACGAGGGCCTGGGTGACTGTTTTTCTTGTTTCGGTGGGGATCCACTTGAAGATCCTGAGGAGCATTCGGAGGATGTTGAAGCAGGATGAGGAAACGGCGTTGACCTGCTTAGTCATGGAGAGGGTGGGGTCGAGGATGACCCCTAGGTTGCGTACGTGGTCGGTGGGTGGCGGGGCTGTTCCCAGTGATGTTGGCCACCAGGAGTCGTCCCAGGCTGAAGGGTTGGAACCAAGGATGAGGACCTCCGTCTTGTCCGAGTTCAGCTTCAGGCGGCTGGTCCTCATCCATTCGGCGACGGCCTTCATTCCTTCGTGGAGGTGGGCTTTGGCGGTGTGAGGGTCTTTGGTGAGGGAGAGGATCAGCTGGGTGTCGTCGGCGTAGGAGATGATATTGAGGTTGTGCTGTTGGGCGACGTGGGCGAGGGGTGCCATGTAGATGTTGAACAGCGTTGGGCTGAGGGAGGAGCCTTGGGGTACGCCGCAGATGATCTTGGTGGCCTTGGATCGGAAGGGGCGAGGCGGACGCTTTGTGTTCTGCCGGAAAGGAAGGATGTGGTCCAGTCCAGGGCCTTCTCTTGGATCCCGGCGTCGTGAAGGCGTGTTCGTAGTGTGTGGTGGCAGACCGTGTCGAAGGCGGCTGATAGGTCCAGGAGGATGAGGGCTGCTGTTTCTCCGTTGTCTAGCAGGGTCCTGATGTCATCGGTGGCGGCGATGAGGGCGGTTTCGGTGCTGTGGTTGCTGCGGAAGCCGGACTGGGAAGGGTCCAGGATGTTGTTCTCCTCGAGGTAGCGGGTCAGTTGTTTGTTGACGATTTTCTCGGGGAACGGGAGCAGAGAGATGGGTCGGAAGTTCTTGAGGTCCTTGGGGTCTGCCTTGGGTTTCTTGAGTAAGGCGGTGATCTCGGCGTGCTTCCAGCTTTCCGGGAAGGTTGCTGTCTCGAAGGAGATGTTGATTATTTTCCGGAGATGGGGCGCGATGGCTGTACTGGCTTTGTTGAAGATGTGGTGAGGGCACGGGTCTAGCGGTGAACCGGAGTGGATGGTGTTCATGATCTCGCTGGTGTCCTCGTCGTTGATGTTGGTCCAGGAGAGCAGGCGGTTGGTGGTTGTGGGGGCAGTGGTCTCGGTGGTTGCCGGGGCGGTCGTGGTGTTGAAGCTGTCGTGGATGTCGGCGATTTTGCGGTGGAAGAAGGTGGCCAGTGAGTCGCACAGATCTCGCGACGGCTGGATGTCGTTGGTGTTGGAGCTGGGGTTGGAGAGTTCCTTCACGATGTTGAAGAGCTCTTTGCTGTTGTGTGCGTTGTTGTCTAGGCGGTCTTTGAGTGAGGCCCTTTTGGCGGATCTGATGAGGTGATGGTGACTGCGGGTGGCGCTCTTGTGGGCGGCGTAGCTGTCCGCTGTCCGTTTGTGGAGCCAGATCTTCTCCAGTTTTCGGCATGTTCGTTTGGAGGCCTGGAGGTCTTCGGTGAACCAGGTGGCTTTCTTGCTGGTGTGGCTGTTGGGCGGATTCTTGAGCGGGGCGAGGGTGTTGGCGCAGTCGTCGATCCACTGTCTGAGGTTGCGGGCGGCGGTGTCGGGGTCGGAGGGTTCGGCGGGTGGGCTCAGGGCGAGGGTTGTGGTTAGCTGGTCTTCCGTGACTCTGCTCCAGCAGCGGCGAAGCATTTGTTCGGTGCGGTGGTGCGTGGTGGGCTTCCTGTAGGTGAAGTGGATGCAGTGGTGGTCAGTCCAGTGGGGTTCGGAGGTGTGGTTGAAGGAGACGTGTGGGCCTGCGGAAAAGATGGAGTCGAGCGTGTGGCCGGCGGCGTGGGTGGGTGTAGTCACGAGCTGTCTGAGTCCGAGGGTGGCGAGGTTGTCGATCAGGGTGGTGGAGTTGGTGTCCTTGTTGTTCTCGAGGTGGAAGTTCAGGTCCCCGAGGAGGATGTAGTCCGTGGAGGCGATGGCGTGTGTGCTGACGAAGTCAGCGATGGAATCGCTGAACTGTGGTCGGGGTCCGGGGGTCTGTAGATGAGGGTTCCTCTGAGGGTGGTGTTGGGATCGGTGTGGATCTGGAAGTGCATGTGTTCGGGCGGTGCTGAGGGTGTCGTCGGTGTTGGTTGAGACTCTGAGGGTGTTCCTGTGGACGATGGCGATGCCTCCTCCGACTCCGTTGGTGCGGTCCCTGCGGGTGATCTTGTATCCGTCCGGGATGGCAATGGCGATGTCGGGGGCTGAAGCGGGATTCAGCCAGGTCTCCGTCAGGAATGCGACGTCTGGGGAGGTTGAGTCGAGAAGGTCCCAGAGTTCGATGGCGTGTTTGCGGGCGGAGCGGGTGTTGAGGAGGATGCATCTGAGGTAGTTGGGTTCTTTCCTGGGCGGTGGTTTGGCGGGGCGGGTGCTGGCGAAGCTGCAGTTCCGGCAGGTGAAGGGCCCTTGGTGCGCTTCGGGGTGGCCTGGTAGCAGGCGTGATCTTTTCCGGGGTTGAGTGCGTGGAGGGTGCTGGCGATCGTATCGGCGTCTGTTGATGTGGCGGGCGCGGGGATGCCCGGACCAGGGGGTCTGGCGCTGGGCGCGGTCACGGCGCGGACGGGCGCAGACGGGCTTGCCTTAGGCGCGCCTTCGGCGCGCCAGCGGCGCGCCCGCTGTGCACGTCCGCTGCGCGGCCGCACAGTGGCCGCCATAAGTGGGGAGGTGGGAGGGAGGAGCAGGGAATGGGGCAGCGAATGGGCAGTGAGGAGGCGGGGCCGCAAGGCGCAGCGGCGGGAAACAGGCACAGAAGGGAAACGAGCACAATCAGGGCATCAAGGGGGCACAGAAAGGAAAAAAACGAGCACAATGAGGGGCAGCAAGGGGGCACAGAAAGGAAAAAACTAGCACAATGAGGGGCAGCAAGGGGGCACAGAAAGGAAAAAACGAGCACAATCAGGGGCAGCAAGGGGGCACAGAAAGGGAAAAAAACGAGCACAATCAGGGGCAGCAAGGGGGCACAGAAAGGAAAAAACTAGCACAATGAGGGGCAGCAAGGGGGCACAGAAAGGAAAAACGAGCACAATCAGGGGCAGCAAGGGGGGCACAGAAAGGAAAAACGAGCACAATCAGGGGCAGCAAGGGGGCACAGAAAGGAAAAACGAGCACAATCAGGGGCAGCAAGGGGGGCACAGAAAGGAAAAAACGAGCACAATCAGGGGCAGCAAGGGGGGCACAGAAAGGAAAAAACGAGCACAATCAGGGGCAGCAAGGGGGGCACAGAAAGGAAAAAACGAGCACAATCAGGGGCAGCAAGGGGGCACAGAAAGGAAAAACTAGCACAATCAGGGGCAGCAGCAGGGCACACAGACGGAGCTGTGTGGTGGGGAGCGACCTACCAGTCAAGGTCAGGGGTCGCTCTCTTCACCACGCAGCGGCCGCCATAAATGGGGAGGTGGGAGGGAGGAGCAGGGAATGGGGCAGCAAATGGGCAGTGAGGGGCGGGGCCGCAGAGCGCAGCGGCGGGAAACAGGCACAGAAGGGAAAACGAGCACAATCAGGGCATCAAGGGGGCACAGAAAGGAAAAAAACGAGCACAATGAGGGGCAGCAAGGGGGGACAGAAAGGAAAAAACTAGCACAATGAGGGGCAGCAAGGGGGCACAGAAAGGAAAAACGAGCACAATAAGGGGCAGCAAGGGGGCACAGAAAGGGAAAAACGAGCACAATCAGGGGCAGCAAGGGGGCACAGAAAGGAAAAAACGAGCACAATCAGGGGCAGCAAGGGGGCACAGAAAGGAAAAACGAGCACAATCAGGGGCAGCAGCAGGGCACACAGACGGAGCTGTGTGGTGGGGGAGCGACCTACCAGTCAAGGTGCGGTTACTCAGATCCGCCGTTGCTCATTCATTCTCTATTAGAAATACAAAGTCTGTTAGGAAGCGGCCGCCATTACTGAAGCTGGCGTACTGTGCATGCTGTGTCCATTAATTAAGTAAATAGTTCTCTGAACTCCTAATGAAACCTCCCAAGTTAGGACACATGTAAAAGGGCCAGTCCTCATGGGAGGTTACAAATGAAGACAAGACGGTGCTAAGGAGGGACTAACAAGCCTATTAACGAATCAGAAGCCAGCATTTACAAAGGAAAATTACATAAG
Source organism: Calotriton arnoldi (assembly GCA_963921515.1). Classification (NCBI taxonomy): domain Eukaryota; kingdom Metazoa; phylum Chordata; class Amphibia; order Caudata; family Salamandridae; genus Calotriton; species Calotriton arnoldi. Next base: position 6,055,648 of record CAWUFW010000087.1, read on the forward strand.
CCAATGAAAAATGTGGGCAGAGAGTGGGTGTAGCTTCAAGTCCATACTCTAATACAGCATGCCTCGCAGAGCAGCGCATGCGCTGCCCAGGATCGACCTAAAAAGCATATACATAACAGAGATCATATTAAACCCGGCTTACATTATAACTAGGGTAGGGCTCCCGGTTTTATGGTATTTTTTTTTTTGCCATTTCCGTCTGTATTTATCCATATTTATTTTTTGCTAAATTTATCTGTATTTATCCATATTTACTTTGGGCTTTGTGGAAAAATTAAGCTGGAATTAGTATATTTCCACATTTATTTAACCAATAAATATGCACTCATGCTTGAATGCCTGCAAGGTTTCAGTGCTGTAAACACCTGCAGAAGATAAATCAGTGCACTAATATGAAAATATGCAAATTTTAGTATCAACCTTGTGCATAACTACTGCTGTTAAAGCCTCTTTACTAAAATTCCTTTCTTTTTAACCCCCTTATCTATCAATCAACACATCTATTGGCCTGGCAGTCATGGCAGACAGTATTTTGAATTGCTCAAAAAGTAACCCAATTTCTGTTTTTATCCACATTTAAAAATAAATACAGACAAGAAAATAAATGTTTTCTGTCTGTATTTATCTGTAAAAATCAGTAAAAACAGAAAACAGGGAGCCTTAATTATAACACAACATAGCATGATCAAGACTTCACATACCAAAATATAAAAAAAATAAAAACACAGGTATTAATTATCCTCAGAGAAAAAGGCACCCTCTGTTTTGAACGGTCCAAAAGTCGCTTGGAACTTCAAGCACCCACCATAGGAAACCACAAATTACCTGAAAGTTAAACAGTAATTATTAGAGCAAGGTACATAAGAGGGGTGTGATTATATCCGAAAGCCACACGAGTCTGCACAGTTGCGCTGTGACACCTTCAGTGGAGACGTCAGACGCGTGTGTGTGTATTGGCTGACTTGAGTAGGGTTCCTCGAAGCCAGCTTCTGGTACGGCTCTTAGAAACAGCCAAAGATGAATCCATGACTCAGAGCTTCTGAGATGCTTATTAATGCTGCAAACCTCATGGTGCCTGCAGCTTTGTAGAGGAAAATTACTAGAATAACAAGCATTGGCATAGCCAATAGGTCTCGCTTTTGGGACCTTATAGGTATTTAGTTATGCAGCACAATATCCTTGGTGCAACAACATCTACTGTTGCATGGCTAAACACTTATAAGGTCCCAAAGGCGAGACCTATTGGCTATGCCAATGCTTGTTGGGTTGTGTCTGTGATCTAGACCATTATGCTTCAAAAATAATGGGTTTATGTTTAAAAAAATGCTTTGTTTGTGAAAACAACGGCTTTCATTTAAAAAGATATATTTCTTATGGCGACAACGAAAGAAATTTGGATAGTAAAGAATTATTTTTTAATTAAAAAACGTATGAAGTGACAAACATTATAATGATGCAAACCCCAAATTTATTTGGGTCATGGCTACTATGAAGCTAATCTTGAATGTGCAAATTAGAATCTGGCCAAAACCCCTCAATGGTTTGTAGTGTGGCAAACTAGTAGCTTTGTAGAGCTTTGGTGCAATTTGTCAAAGCCTTTCCACTACAAACAAGCAATGGCAAAGCCAATCGCTCTCACCTATGGGCGAACTATTTGCTTTGGCAATCGGGTGGGGTGGGAAACGCAAAGGTGGGTGGAGATGGATAACAGGAGGGCAGATGGGGGTGGAAAACAGGAAGGTATAACAAGAATGCATTCAAAAGATGCCACTTTTAAGTTTTATAGGTCCCTAAAAACACAAATGTAAAATATTCCATTTGGGCCTGGACAGAGAAAGTCAAGTAGGAATCCCATCGGACTCCAGGGGGGGACTTTAATTTTTTGGGCTGGCATTCAAAGACGAATGAGGTATTAGTAAACACGCCTGCTGCTCAGGGCCTGGGTTTAAGATACAGAGATTGGACATTTTGGCGCTAGCTCAAGAAAGCACGGTTAGCGCACTAGTGCTTACTGTTTTCGGGCAGGCTAGTCTGTGCCTCGACGCAGATCCTTTTCTAGCTCTTCAAAATGCCACAGAGAATCCATTCCCCCGGCAAAGAGGTGCAGACGGGACGATATCCTTAAAGTTACGCGCAAGTGTCCATGTTACTGCTGAGGTGGGGGGGGAAGAGGGCATACTTTGTATGGGGCGGGGTAAAAACTGCCCATGCCCCCACTCTTTCGGCATAGTTTGTCCAAGTACCCTTCTTTGCACCAATAAACCCGTCCTCCTCCCGGATGTCAGAAACCACAAATGACATCTCTGGACCCTGGGAATGGGTGGCTGCACAAATCCAGTTGCAACCAGCGGTTTTGGTGTATAAACAGAAAAAAACATATTTGCACATAGCGAGAATTTAGGAAGCACTTCAGTGGTAAAGACGAACCCAGCCAAACCGACTGGAAATCTCTTCAGAGCAGCAGCTACGGCAGAAGGGGCACGCGGCCGGGTTATTTTGTGGAGTCAGATTTAAACACTGGGTGCCTTTAATAAAAACATGAGTCAGCTCCTGGCGAGCAGGCTGAATTTTCTAAACATTTTCTCATATCCTGAGAAAAGCGAGGAAAAAAAGGTCTTAAAGTGTAGGGAAAACAGACGGATAGAAAGCAGGCTCCGCTCTGGCCTGTGAAATGTGGTCTGGGATGGGCGAGAGGCGACGGGCACAGACGCTCAGAAAAGAGAAGAAATGGGATGAGGGGCAGAAAAGACAAGAGGGAGGGGAAACGAGTGTGGAGGGGAAACAAAGAACAGAGAGAGAGAGACGAAGAAAGGAAAGGAAGAAAAGAAGAGGCGTGGAAAGGGAAAAAAAGTCAGGAGAAAGAGATGTGGATGAAGCTATGCTTGCAGGCATATATTTGCATAGTGCTCTTGCCATTCGTATGACCTCGCGGCGCTGGAGAACCTTAAAATGGGAAATAGGTTATGAGGGGGGAGGGGGGGAGGGGGGGAGGAGGTAGAAGATATTCAGAAAATAAGAAAGAGAGGAATGAGATGGAAGAAAATATATGACGCTAATGGAAAAGGGAATACAAAAAATAGAGAGGGAATTGCTGTAAAGGGCCGGGGATAATGCATGACAGGAGAGAGTGTGATACAGCAGCAGTGTATGTGCGTGAGACACAGGGAAAACGAGGGTTTAGAGAGAAGTGTGCGTGAGAGGCAGGGAGAGATGAATGGTTAGAGAAGGATGGGACAGGGAAGAAGGAATGTGTGAGGAGTGGGAACCGAGGGCGGTAGAGAGTTGGTGAGGAATAGAGCACAGTGGATGAAAGAGAGAGCTGGGGTAGCGGTGCAGAGAGAGCGAGAGGAGAGGGTGGGGGTGCTTGGGAGGAATCAGCATTGTTGGCCACAGACTCAATGGAAATACTTCTGGGACAGACACAGAGGGTCAAAAGCAGACATGGCAGGAGCCAGAGACAAGGAGGGAGACATCGGGAGCGAGAGGAAAGTGGGAAGAGAAGTGAGGGGGGGTGAATGGAGAGACCGTGCGAGAGCTCAGCAGCATGAGACAGCGCAGTAGAAAAGGTGTCTTCGGTGAATGCAAGGATTCGTAGGCAAGAGATATGTAGGAAGAGCAGCACGTTTTGTCGGCATGTCACAAACTGCGACCCCGGCCGAGACATCATGAAAAGAAATAAAATCAGCAAGAACGAGGAAGTTCTGAGTGTGTTTCTGTGTTGTTTTAACACGAGTTTTAAACGGTTTTACTTATATGGTGCCGTGGAAATGTTCTCAAGGGCCCGGTGTTGTATTTCCTCTTAGGGTGTCCATAACGGGCTTTCCAATATCCTGTCCTTATATAGGCACAATTCGCCCTGCCCTTATATAGGCATAGAATCCCAGGCCTTATTTAGGCATTAAACCATGCACTCCAAATACAGGCATGGTCTCTGACATCCGTCCACCCTAACGTCACAACGAGTTCATGAAGAACAGACCCTTAGGCTGCGGGAGTTTCCCTAGTCCAGGACTATTGATTTCTTCAAGGACTCATATATTATGCATGAACCATTATTCCTTAGGGGTTCATTCATGACGTCTTTCGTTGTCCAATTCACGTCAATGCTAACATTCCTAAGGTACTCTCAGGTATAAATATACCTTCCCTAGCCCCTGTAAACCAGAGGAGACCTCGACTTCAGAGGAGCCCGTATCCCGGCCTGACACACTGAGAAGACGCTGCCATTCCCTGCACGCAGAGAGCCCAGCTTCCAGCTTCCAGTGATCTGACTTCCTTGCGGGGTGTTGGAGTTCGAGTCTGGCAAAGAGATTCCAACCTCTCTCATTCTTCAGGTATGGAGCTGATAAGAACCTAGAGGGACTCTTGGCATACTAGGCATACTAGACTTAACATACTCTTTGTGAGAAGTTGGCCTGGTATATGCTGTTCACTAATTAAAGTGGACACCTTGCACCAGGGCAAATCGACTCTTATGGTAGATAGGTTTAAGACAACCTTTTAAAGAAAGCTATCCTAGTGGTAGCTGTGGAGAGCAGCCTTCAGGCTAAGTCTCGGAGGAATGTAAAGCAGCTTGTTTTACCATATAATCTCTTGAATCACCAAATGAAAAGACAACACACAGGTATATATATCAAATATATATGTATTTATTTCTAAATAACTCTCTACTAATCTCTTTATGAGATTAGAAGACAAACATATGCACAAATCAACGTGTCACAATAAGTTAAGCACAAAATATGGCTGGGGCCCTAGGGGCGTACCAGACCATATACTAAGTAAGAGACTTAGAAACAACGACTTGCAAGGAGACAAGGCCTAGGGCCTTCAGAAGTGCTGGGGCCTCACAAAACCACCCAAGGCAGGTAAGTAAAGGACCCACGGGGGACGCGTGCAGTGTGGATACACAGGCGCGAATCGCCGTTAACTTCAATGGGGCAAGTCGCGGTTGGAAATAAAGAGTTTTAGGATACTTCGGGAGAACCTACAAGCAAGTCACTTACAGGGTAAGTAGTTCTAGGGCCCACACCCACAGGAGCACCGTAGTGCTGGAGTTACCTCACCCAGGGAAGCCGGGTGCACAGGTGTCCTTTGGTGTCGGGTCGCGGCGTCGTTTTCAATGGCGAACAAAGAAGACTTGCTGCTTGCGGGAGCTGAAGAAGTGTCCGGTGGAATCCAAGCCTGGATTCTGAAGAAGGATGACCTGAAAGCAGAGGGGACAGTGTTCAAAGTCACGTGGCAGTGACCCGGGGCAAGGAAGATGGATGCCCACCGTCGTCGGTCGCTTCAGGTCGGTTGCAGGTGCCTTGACTCTTCAGCCACGTGGTCCAGGAGGCGTCGACGACGACCAGGAGCTGGATTCGGTGTGTCCCTTGACGTCTGCAGCTGACTGCGGTGTCGGCAACTCGATCGGAGCCAACAAGCCTTGGTAGCCGCAAGTCTCGGGGAGATGAAGAAAAGTCGATGGCGCAGACCAGCAAGGTCTGAGGGACTCACCCAGCGAGGGTAAGTCAGGGCAGGCCTGGCGCAACCAGGGGAGCCCTTTGGTTTGATTAAGAAGTCTTCTGGGGACCCACAAGCCAGCGGGCAAGGGATCGCGAAGACACCTCGGGTGGAATCACTCAACAGGGGCCCACGGTCACTCGGGACGGTGTAGGCCTTTGATCTTCGGAGGGATTCCTGCTGGAGGTCGGGACCACACGTGGTCCAAAGCACAAGTTCGTAGAACGTTGTGAAGGGGTTGCACTCGACAATAGTGCACGGTACCCAGGGGTCGCGGTTCCTCGTTACTCGTGGGGTCCACTTGCCTCAGCTTCGCTGGGGACTCACGATGGCCTAGGAGAGGTCAGGAAATCTACTTCTTGGGCTGCAGGGACTTCGGACTCCGGCGGGAGCGGCGTAGTTTGCGACCGTCGTTGTCGTTTTTGGTGCCTGCCAAGCAGGGGAGTCACTCCTTGACTCCAAGGGAGATTCTTCTGTCTTCCAAAGGTAGTGGAACGTCGAAGGACCAGGATTCTTCTGTAGAGCGTCGTCCAGGGGTTATCTGCTTTGCAATGGCAAGGTTCCCCTCTTATACTAAAAAGAGGGGATGGACTAGCTCTATGACCCCACCTATGGGAGGGTCAAGGGAGGGGTGGCTACACCCACTTCCCTTTGTCCAGTTTCGCGCCAGAGCAGGGGCAGGTAGCCCCTGAGCTGGTTTGAACTGGCATATGCACAGAGGAGCCTTCTGCTCCCCCAGTGCAGGACTTCAAAGCACTCTAAGAGTGCACCCACCCAGCCCAATACACTAAACCCTGTCTGGAAGGTGGTTACACCTCCCTGTGACAGGATGCCTATTGTTGGGCTTCCTCCACTGCGAGTTTCGGTCATCAGCAGGAGGGCAGCCCAGTGTCTGTGACTGGTGGCATCCATTTTGTGATGCCAGGGCTCTGCAGGATTCTACCGCGTTTCCACAGCAGGTACATGTCTTATCCCTCTAGAAGGGTGGAATGCTACCCCCGCCGCCAGGATTGGCGGGGGGTAGTATTCCAAGATGTTTGACACCAAACACGACATGTTTTGATGCAGCCATTCCAAAGTTAGCATTTTACCGCGAGGATATAATGCACTTAAGAGTATATGGTTTAACCGCATCCACAAACAGCCCCAGAGAATAGACTCTGAGAGCTGCAGAGGGGCCCTGCTCAAGCAGAGGCACCCCCTCACATAGAAGCCAAGCACCCTGCCCTCAGGATTGATAGGGCCTGCCTTAGGGGTGACTGATAGGTTTATATGTGTGTGCAGGAGAGATATAGGAAACCTATATCTCATTGAGGGAGTGCTAGCACCACCTCACCCAGGCTGCAGTAGCAGGCCTGTGGTGTCAGATTTAGACTGCTTCCCAGGGGTGGCATAACACATGCTGCAGCCCCTGGTAGGCCTGTGAAGTACCTATGCCCTTGGCACCTAAGGTACCATATACTAGGGACTCATAAGGCACCACAGTATCCAATCACTAGTGCACCTAGAGTGCACTCCATGTCGTTTAGAGAGAGCAGATAGACTGGGGCCCTGAATAGCAGGGTCCCAGTCCAACTAAGTCATAAACCAGCAAAACACCAGGAAAAAAGTGGGGGCAACCATATAGTCAGATTCCACCTTCCTACATAACCCCCCCAAACGAAAGGAGATAAGGCTAACCTTGGCCAGTTGAGCCTTTATTGACTAAGTGGCCATATAAGGAAGCACCTGCACTAGCATGGTTGCCCCCTGTCTTATGGTCCACTAAGCAATCCCTCACCCTAAGGGTATGAGAGGGTCTCCACCATGGGGAATCACTACCTGTGGTGTGCTTTGGTAAAGTACCAGGCTGGTGAGGTGTCTGAGTAGGGAAGTGTGGCCCTAGGAATGTTGGCCTCAGCTTTCTCAGCTCACTGGTCACCATGTATGCCTGTCTTTCCATGACTGAGTGGTATTCTGCTCTAAGGGTCAACCTTTGACTGCCTACAGCCGGGGGTTGGGTCCCTTTGGGTGGAACACTGGAGGGACATGGCATGTTTGGAACCTTTTGGTCCCAGGTTTGCCCTTGCCTAACAGAGTCCTTCTGGGGGAGGTCCCTACATAAAGGTATGGGAGATCCCTCAGTGGGTTGAGGAATTTCTACCTGGCTAGGGCTACTAGCCGGGGTGCCCCTAATCTGCTGATGGGGGGGTTCCTCTGGACAGGGGGCCCTGGGGGGTCCACTGACCTCCCTGACCTCTACAGCCCTGGGCTGACTGAGGCAGGGTAGAGAGGGGCAGTTTACCTGCTCCAGACTGGGTACCACCTTGGAAGGGTCCTCTGCAATCAGGGGGGTGGTCAGGCCAGGCCTGACTACCTCTGTGGCAGTTCCTTCACTAGGGGTAGGGTCAGTTCCCTGAGGAGGCTGACCCTTACCTACTGTCTGGGGGAAGAAGACTTTTCTCCAACCCTTGTGCTCTCTTTTGGGGGAGAGTGGGCCATTCTTCCAGGCTCCATCTCTCCAAAATCTTGGGCTGGGGCTGTGGCCATCACAGCCCCACTAACCTTTGCAGGGACACCCAACATTCTCAGATGGGTTTGGTGTTCAACTTCAGCCCAGGCTGAAATTTCCAGATCATTGCCCATCAGGCAATCTACAGGTAAGGTTGGGGACACTGCCACTCTTTTTGGGCCTGTGACCCCCTCCCAGCTGAGATTGACTATGGCCATGGGGTGATCTGTTCTGACACCATCAATGTTGGTCACCTGGTATTTAAACTCAGGTAAAAGCTGGTGAGGGGGACTAGTTTCCCTGCCACCATGGTGACACTAGCCCCTGTGTCCCTAAATGCCACAGCTTTCTGACCATTAATTATTGGCTCCAGTCTGTACCTGCCCAATGCTGTGGGACCCACGGTAAAGGTGGCAAATCCTATACCACCATCAGAATCTGAGGAGTCTGTTGAGGGGGTCCTGTCTGAACTAGGGCCCACCTCTGTTCCTCTTGCAAAAGCACCTAACTTTTTGGGTGCACTACTCCCAACTGGAGGATTACTACTGGTAGCACCAGGAGGGGTGGTAGTAGTTGTTGGAGGAACATTTTCTTTATTACCAATCCTGGGACAACTGGGATCAGATTTCCAGTGCCCAGGCTTTTTACAGACATGGCAATAGGGTTTCTTTTCAGGAGAGGAAGGAGTTTGGGACCCACCCCCAAAAGAGGACTTTTGGGGCCCTGTAGTGGACTTATCCTTAGATTTATCCCCACCTTTCTCTTGGGACTTGGTAGAATCTTTCTTGTGGTCACCACCCTGATTCTTAGGCCTTACTCTGGTTCTGACCCATTTGTCTGCCTTCTTTCCCAATTCTTGGGGAGAGGTCAGATCAGAGTCCACCAGGTACTGGTGTAAAAGCTGGTTTTGACAATTATTAAGGATCTGTTCTCTCATCATTAGATTATAAAATCCTTTGAAATCAGTAACCCTACTGCCAACCAGCCAACCCTCCAGAGCCTTGGATGCACAATCTACAAAGTCTGTCCAGTCCTGAGTCTGTGCCTTCTGGGTATCTCTGAACTTCAACCTGTACTGCTCAGTGGTTAAGCCAAACCCATCTATCAGTGCACTCTTCAGGACCTCATAATCATCAGCATCCTCCTCTCTAACAGTGAGGAGCTTGTCTCTTCCTTTATCTGAAAAGGAGAGCCACAAGATTGCTGCCCACTGCTTTTGGGGGACCTGCTGTACTCTACAGGCCCTCTCCATAGCAGTTATCCACTTGTGGATATCATCCCCACTCTGGTAGGGAGGAACAACCTTGCTCAGGTTCCTATGGTCAGGAATATATTCTCTGCCTCTAGGGACACTGTTGCTGCCACCAGGGGGTTCTAAACCCTCCCTTCTGGAAGCTCTCTGGATCTCCAGGGCTTCTCTATCCAGTGCCAACTGCTTGGTTCTGAGGGCCACTTTGGCTTCCTCATACTGGAGCAGTTTGCACCTTCTCTCAGAGGAGGTCTCTCTTAAGGGAAAGTATGAGTTCCTCTGCTGGACAGATTCTCTGCCAGAGTGATAAGAGTGGTCAGATTCCCTGGAAGGGGATCTGTGCCTCTCCTCCTCTCTGTCAGTTCTCTTATGGAGAATTCCTCTGTCCTTTTCAGGCCCCTTGAAGCCTGGCCCTTCAATCACAGAGTCTTGGTCATTCTGATTTTCATCATCTGACCCAGATACTATGACTGACCCACCCACTGATTCAGACCCTTTAGCTCCTAGAGCCAATCTAAGGTCATCTGCTGTCAGCAGATCTATCAGGTGTAGTGTTGAGGGACTCTGTCCTAGCCTCAGGTGTCTGTCAACACACATGGCTCTCAAGTCAGAGAAAGCCATGTCCTTATACTGAGGCTGAGTGGATCCACTGGGTCCACCCCTTAAGGACATTCTAGTGTTGTGCAGTGTTGTACTACCTACACTAGTTTGTGGCCTACTGATCCTAGCTTGAGCTGTGGAAAGGGTGTGCTATCCCTTGGCACACAGCTCTAAGTTCAGTAGCACTTATTGATACTAAGCTTGACTTTATATGTACCTTGAGTACCTATAATGGTTTTCAGTTAGTAATTCAAATAGAGATTTTCTGGTAAAACAATGGCAAGCTGGAATCCCACACGCTGCCCACCAATGTGAGAAGTTGGCCTGGTATATGCTGTTCACTAATTAAAGTGGACACCTTGCACCAGGGCAAATCGACTCTTATGGTAGATAGGTTTAAGACAACCTTTTAAAGAAAGCTATCCTAGTGGTAGCTGTGGAGAGCAGCCTTCAGGCTAAGTCTCGGAGGAATGTAAAGCAGCTTGTTTTACCATATAATCTCTTGAATCACCAAATGAAAAGACAACACACAGGTATATATATCAAATATATATGTATTTATTTCTAAATAACTCTCTACTAATCTCTTTATGAGATTAGAAGACAAACATATGCACAAATCAACGTGTCACAATAAGTTAAGCACAAAATATGGCTGGGGCCCTAGGGGCGTACCAGACCATATACTAAGTAAGAGACTTAGAAACAACGACTTGCAAGGAGACAAGGCCTAGGGCCTTCAGAAGTGCTGGGGCCTCACAAAACCACCCAAGGCAGGTAAGTAAAGGACCCACGGGGACGCGTGCAGTGTGGATACACAGGCGCGAATCGCCGTTAACTTCAATGGGGCAAGTCGCGGTTGGAAATAAAGAGTTTTAGGATACTTCGGGAGAACCTACAAGCAAGTCACTTACAGGGTAAGTAGTTCTAGGGCCCACACCCACAGGAGCACCGTAGTGCTGGAGTTACCTCACCCAGGGAAGCCGGGTGCACAGGTGTCCTTTGGTGTCGGGTCGCGGCGTCGTTTTCAATGGCGAACAAAGAAGACTTGCTGCTTGCGGGAGCTGAAGAAGTGTCCGGTGGAATCCAAGCCTGGATTCTGAAGAAGGATGACCTGAAAGCAGAGGGGACAGTGTTCAAAGTCACTTGGCAGTGACCCGGGGCAAGGAAGATGGATGCCCACCGTCGTTGGTCGCTTCAGGTCGGTTGCAGGTGCCTTGACTCTTCAGCCACGTGGTCCAGGAGGCGTCGACGACGACCAGGAGCTGGATTCGGTGTGTCCCTTGACGTCTGCAGCTGACTGCGGTGTCGGCAACTCGAGCGGAGCCAACAAGCCTTGGTAGCCGCAAGTCTCGGGGAGATGAAGAAAAGTCGATGGCGCAGACCAGCAAGGTCTGAGGGACTCACCCAGCGAGGGTAAGTCAGGGCAGGCCTGGCGCAACCAGGGGAGCCCTTTGGTTTGGTTAAGAAGTCTTCTGGGGACCCACAAGCCAGCGGGCAAGGGATCGCGAAGACACCTCGGGTGGAATCACTCAACAGGGGCCCACGGTCACTCGGGACGGTGTAGGCCTTTGATCTTCGGAGGGATTCCTGCTGGAGGTCGGGACCACACGTGGTCCAAAGCACAAGTTCGTAGAACGTTGTGAAGGGGTTGCACTCGACAATAGTGCACGGTACCCAGGGGTCGCGGTTCCTCGTTACTCGTGGGGTCCACTTGCCTCAGCTTCGCTGGGGACTCACGATGGCCTGGGAGAGGTCAGGAAATCTACTTCTTAGGCTGCAGGGACTTCGGACTCCGGCGGGAGCGGCGTAGTTTGCGACCGTCGTTGTCGTTTTTGGTGCCTGCCAAGCAGGGGAGTCACTCCTTGACTCCAAGGGAGATTCTTCTGTCTTCCAAAGGTAGTGGAACGTCGAAGGGCCAGGATTCTTCTGTAGAGCGTCGTCCAGGGGTTATCTGCTTTGCAATGGCAAGGTTCCCCCTCTTATACTAAAAAGAGGGGATGGACTAGCTCTATGACCCCACCTATGGGAGGGTCAAGGGAGGGGTGGCTACACCCACTTCCCTTTGTCCAGTTTCGCGCCAGAGCAGGGGCAGGTAGCCCCTGAGCTGGTTTGAACTGGCATATGCACAGAGGAGCCTTCTGCTCCCCCAGTGCAGGACTTCAAAGCACTCTAAGAGTGCACCCACCCAGCCCCAATACACTAAACCCTGTCTGGAAGGTGGTTACACCTCCCTGTGACAGGATGCCTATTGTTGGGCTTCCTCCACTGCGAGTTTCGGTCATCAGCAGGAGGGCAGCCCAGTGTCTGTGACTGGTGGCATCCATTTTGTGATGCCAGGGCTCTGCAGGATTCTACCGCGTTTCCACAGCAGGTACATGTCTTATCCCTCTAGAAGGGTGGAATGCTACCCCCGCCGCCAGGATTGGCGGGGGGTAGTATTCCAAGATGTTTGACACCAAACACGACATGTTTTGATGCAGCCATTCCAAAGTTAGCATTTTACCGCGAGGATATAATGCACTTAAGAGTATATGGTTTAACCGCATCCACAAACAGCCCCAGAGAATAGACTCTGAGAGCTGCAGAGGGGCCCTGCTCAAGCAGAGGCACCCCCTCACATAGAAGCCAAGCACCCTGCCCTCAGGATTGATAGGGCCTGCCTTAGGGGTGACTGATAGGTTTATATGTGTGTGCAGGAGAGATATAGGAAACCTATATCTCATTGAGGAGTGCTAGCACCACCTCACCCAGGCTGCAGTAGCAGGCCTGTGGTGTCAGATTTAGACTGCTTCCCAGGGGTGGCATAACACATGCTGCAGCCCCTGGTAGGCCTGTGAAGTACCTATGCCCTTGGCACCTAAGGTACCATATACTAGGGACTCATAAGGCACCACAGTATCCAATCACTAGTGCACCTAGAGTGCACTCCATGTCGTTAGAGAGAGCAGATAGACTGGGGCCCTGAATAGCAGGGTCCCAGTCCAACTAAGTCATAAACCAGCAAAACACCAGGAAAAAAGTGGGGGCAACCATATAGTCAGATTCCACCTTCCTACACTCTTAGTATACCATAGTAAGGAATACGTCACCTACTTCTTCCCTCTTCCTACACCTAGGTTAGGTTAGGTACACTGGGGTAGAACTAGCTTAGCACCACATCGTTACTCGAACGAGTAGAGAATGGTCTAAAATACTAAAATTGGCGGATCTTCCACGGTTGGTTGATGACAGAGTTGCTATTTATGACTCAGTAGAGCTGAACTACTTGAATCTATGTCACCAAATCACTAATACGTTAGATCAGTTAGCCCCTTTGAGGAAAGCTAAAAATCGTAAAAAACCCTCTGCCCCTTGGTATAATGAAGAGCTAAGATTGATGAAAACTAGCTGTAAACAAGCGGAAAGGAAATGGAGGAAGAATTACTTAGAGATAGATAAAGTAGCCTTAAAAAATAGGCTCCACACCTACAAAGAATCGATAGGCAAAGCAAAGGCCAAATACCTTGAGGAGACCATCTTACATTCAGCTAATAAATCTCAAACCTTATTTAGCTTAGTAAGAGGTTTGTCCAATCCAGACTGTGCAAAACCTAAAATTCCAGCATTGCAAGAACTATGTGATGAATTGGCTGTCTTTTTTGAGGAAAAAATCAATAAAATTTTAAATGGATTTCAGTCCTCTACGGATGATGATGTGCTCCAGGCTACTGATAATGACACTTTAACAAACTGTGACATAAGTGGAAAAGAACATACGACATTCTTGGATCAATTCCAAATTCCCTCACAAGAGGAATTTAGTGTAATTGCAGCCGGCATTTCTTCCGGCTCCCCTATGGACCCACTCCCACATAAGTTCTGGAAACTGTTTGGTAATGAACTTTTTCCACATCTGTATCAAATTTGTTGTCAATCCCTAACTAATGGAGTAGTACCGGATTGTTGGAAAAAGGCGGTGGTTTCTCCACTGTTAAAAAGGCTACACTGGATCCCCAATGCCCTTCCAGTTACAGACCCATCTCTCTGCTACCGTATCCGATTAAGATCTTGGAGAAGGTAGTGAGTAAATCTCTCTCAAAATTTGTGGAGGATAATGAGTTGCTGGACGAAGTCCAATTTGGATTTCGCCCCGCACATGGAACCGAGACTGCCTTGGTGGCAGTCTTGGATGACCTGCGAATGAGGGCCGACAGTGGTCAGACAGCCTTTTTAGTGCTGCTTGACATGTCGGCCGCATTCGATACTGGTTAACCATCGAATCCTGATTAAGAGAGTAGTGGAGATGGGTGTTACGGGTAGGGCTCGGGACTGGCTGCATTCTTTTCTTTCTAATAGGCAGCAGGCAGTGACTTTGTCGTCATTTACCTCTCAGAATAGAGATGTTAAACATGGGGTTCCGCAGGGCTCGGCTATTAGCCCGATTCTGTTTAATCTCTATCTTCGACCACTTATTATTTTAATTAAATCATTTGGCATTGATGTCATAAACTATGCAAACGACACTCAGCTCGTCTTTTCGATTGAGGGCAATAAAGCAGTGCCCCTAGAAAAATTTCATAAATGTATGCATAGAACAGCGGAATGGTTGAAAGAGAACTCACTGCAATTTAATGGTGAAAAAACTGAAATCCTGTGGTGTACTGCAGGCAAAATTCAGCGACCATTCCCAGTAGATTTCTGGCCTGGTCCGGCCAACAACTCCGTATTGCCCACTAGTTCAGTGCGCAATTTAGGAGTGATGCTGGATAGCAATTTACAATTAGATTCTCAGGTGAATAAAACGGTGAACACTTGTTTATCTCTGCTCCGAGCTCTTCGGAAGATCCTCCCATTTTTACCTACCCTTGCTAGACCTCAAGTGGTGCGGAGTATAGTTTTAAGCAGACTGGATTATTGTAATGCACTCCTTTTAGGTGCTCCAGCATCCCTGATAATAAAATTGCAAAGAGTCCAGATCATGGCGGCTAAGTTGGCATTAAATCGGCCGCGTAGGGCCTCGCCCTCATTGGCGTTAAAGGACCTACATTGGTTGCCCATCGCGCAAAGAATCCAATTTAAGGCACTTTGTATTGTATATAGGGCAATACATAAAACTGGACCTAAATTGCTGCAAAAGAAATTTGTATGGTACTCCCCTGCTAGATACTTGCGCTCTTCTTCTGCTAATCTAGTTTGCGTTCCCCATGTTAGTAAGGTGCGAATGGGTGGCAGATCTTTTAGCTTTGCAGCATCTAGACTTTGGAACGCTTTGCCTCCGGAAATCAGACAACTGAACACCTTGTCACGCTTCAGGAAGGAACTGAAAACCAGACTGTTTCCTAGAAACTGATTCCTGCCTATCTTAGTTTAGCTACGCGCAATGGATGATTGGTAACTTAGCGCCAGGATACCCTTGGGGTGGCAGCTGCGCTATACAAGTGTACCTTACATTACATTACATTACATCGTATGAGTACTCGCATTTTTAGTCTGTGTTATTTATGTAACAGCATTTGTACTATAAGATAATGCTATCGCAGTATTATTTATTTCTACTGCTCACCCTGTACATTATTTATCTCGCATACTGTCTTGTGATCGTAACAGCACATTATACTTACACCAGAAACAAGACTGTTCAATAAATCTTTTATTGAAAACGCCCGTCTATTATTTCTGTGTAACTCTGAGGAAAACTAAGCATGCACGACTGAGCTGAGTGAAATAGTTATCTAGTGTTTCCACGACTCTGGGACACGTTCTGATTCTAAAAGGAAAACATATTGGTCATGTTTTGCGGCTGCCAGAAACTACTCCCTTCTTGTTGTCAAGGAGTTTCTAGTGGCCTCTGAGCTAGCTGGCACAAGTAATTAAGTTTAATATACTCGATAGGGACATACCGACCTTAGTCCTATGTCAAAACTATAGGATATATTATTCCAATGCGCAGATCCTATTAGGGAAATAGGAGCTACACTACACCGGCAGGAGTATTCTTTGCACTTGGTTGCGACCCACGGAGATAGATTTGGTACCGGAAGAGGAGAGAGCTTCGCTGAGGGAAGGCGCTACGGAGGGATATTTGCGCTTCCGTCGCCATTTGAAGGATTTTCCCTCCATAGCTGCTGCTGCTGCAGCGCGGCCGCCGACGGGCTCTCGTGAAGCTGATTTATGTCGCCACATACCCGAGGTTAACCCCGAGGTACTTCTACTCGACGCGCGCGCATTAGTGATGCGGTTTCTGGAAGATTTGTTGCTGCCTCACTCCTCGTGTTTTCTCTCGAGAGGTATTTTCCATGGGCGGACAGCACTGCCTGGAAGACAAAAGTGAAAGTGATCGCGATCCCGCTTTAAGGGTGCCCGCGCATGAAATTGGCAAAAGTGAAAGTGATCGCGATTGGCTTTAAGGAAGAGATAGGAAAGCCAGATGGCGGCTGTGCGCGTGCACGCGCGCGTAACCGCAAGCTTTAGGCCACAAGCAAAAGCTTGTGGTCGGATTTCTAAAGCCCCACTCACTAAATGTCTCGCCAGACCAGCGCATGCGCTGGCTCAGGCGAGACCTAAAAAGGATGCTTGCTCCTGGAGGAGCCTTCCATTGTCCTCCCTCAACCCACCCACCTGCTTCCACCCTATGTTACCCTTGAGGACCTGTTCTTCTAGACTCTGTGTTGAATCTATGATACCCTGACGGGGTGGGTATGGTGGGAAGGTTTTTGGATGTACCAAGTTTTGCAGGGCACTTTCTGGCAACTAGCCAGAAAACCAGGAGTGTCCTAACCCCCACAAATATATTTAACCCTTACTGGTTCTTCCTCCAGCTTAGCTCAGGGTGAAGAAGTCTCACTTCTACGTAACTAAGTTAATCTTGCATTCTTCTGTGTTTGTAACCGTTTAGAGCTTTTTAGGTGACAATATGTCAAGCTTCAGCTGAGGACATAGATATGCTGTAAGTCCCAGCTCCCCTCCACACTCTCAGGAGGTTCTGACAATGCAATACCTCAACAAAGAAGGAAGGGAAATATGTAGAAGGGCAAGAGAAGACACAGACGTACTCGCTGTTGCAGGTCGGTATTGGCACAACCCAAGGTGGAGCAGCGTCCCCTTGTGGACATTCCCACGCACTCCCTCTCAAGGGGATCAAAGGCCATGTAGCTGCCAGAAAAAGTAGAGATGAGCAGGCAGCATGGCCGGACTGGCCAGCCGGTATAGCGGGCAATCCCCGGGAGGCTGGAGCCCCAGGAGGCTGGTTTTGACACTTGGAGGCCGGTTTCGACCTCGAGGAGTGGTGGTGCGCGTTATGCAATCCCGGCGGCAACTTGAAAAAGTTTCTCGGGTTTTAGCGCGCTTTAGTACGTCTGCACAAGGGGGCTGAATTTATCATTTTTGCCAGGGCTGTTTTAATTTCCCAGTCCGGCCCTGGCAGGCAGTTAGAGTTAGTATATAGTAGATCTGATGAGACCTAAACCTCAACAGTAGCCACAAGCTTCCTCGAATCCTGAGCGGACAGTGCAGCCATGAGAGCAGACGCCAGCCTGGGTATGTGCGTTGCTCCCTAGGATGACCAGGCATCAGAGAACAAGAATCAGCAGCTGACGGTCATGCTGCAAACTACAAGTAAACAAAGAAATAAGAACAACAAATAAAATACAAGCAAATAAAATACAAATAAAAACAAACAAACAGGAACAACGAGGAGTCTAGCTGGAGCTAACAAAGGCCACGGGGGATGCAGACGAACACGATGAAGCTTCTTTGTGTAGAGAGATTATAGATGCTCTACGGCTAGTGAGCTGGAAGTGTACTACAAACTGAAAGCAATGAACCCATAGGGCAATGCCCTTGCCACCTAACCCTTTCTCTCTGCATGTTGGGACTGAAGTCCTGGCACTGTATATTTGAAATAAGCGAATGATCTGTACCCTCAGGGTATTACTCACTTCCCTGTCACTCAGTGCACACTTCAAAACCCTGTTAGTAAAGAAGGATTTGGGGGGTGGCATTTTGCAGAGCATTTGGAATCCAGCAGACTTCTGCGTTGTCAGAGCCGAGAAGGCCAAGTCTTACTGGATGCACTGAGCCAGTGGTTTAGAGCACTGGTGAGCAGGGTGTTCACTTTATAAGGAGGCGACGAAGGTCTGCGGCTCTTTGTTGTAGCAACCAAACTATCCAATGTATTTGTTTCGTCCTGAAAGTTCCCTTGCAATTGTTCTCCTGGTGGTCCCTGATCTAGGGACTAGCTCCAAAGATGCTATCAGGGTAATTTGATTCTGTCTGTCTCATGGACACCAACAGCGCCCTTCTTTCATCCTCAAAGAATATTGTTTGTGGTGTTACTATGGGCGGCTGCCATGTTTGTAGGAGAACTTGGCAGAGGTATAGACTTTGCACGATACCACTAGACGAAGATCTGCTGACTCCTCCATTAAATCCATGTAGTTGCCATAATGTAACCCTTCACCTCCACTGTGTGTGTGCTTTGCAAAGTTTTATGTTTGCTTGTAACCCTAATGTTTGGAGTATCCTTGTTCCTCCTGAGAGCCACCCTGTTAATCTGACTCTCATATCCAATTTACCCTCTAATCGCAGGAACACGAATAGCTGGCTTTCGGTTCTCTCTCTTGGAGATGCAGCACACCCTATTGCAGCACAAGTCAGTTTCCCCAGCTTTACCTGGAAGTGTCTTGTGGTTGGCTGGCCAGCAGAAATTTGAGAAGCACCTGTACTGAGTGGAGCTGGACTCCTGTCCCACTCCTCCAGAAACTGAATAAATTCTGAATACAGGGCTGATTTAAAGTTTGGTGGACAGGCGCCCATGCCCTTTCCACCAAAGCGACACTCTGCCCATTTGATTTAGAGATGGGTGGACGGTCCATAGAGCCCACTTTAGTTTAGTGATGGAAAGCGTCTTGCGATGTCCCGACAGAGTGGAGGCATTCAGAGGAAGGGCATTACACTGCTCGCTGTGTTTACAGAGAGAGATTTGATGTTCTTTTTTAATGTCCATTACCACCAGGAAAAATCTGGCTGTGAGGGCAGGAATTAAAAATAATGACCCCCCCCCCCAACACATTCTGGTAAAAACTCCCAGGATGCGGGGTTCGTTCGTTTTTTTTGTTTTTCAAAAACAACTCCCACTTTAGGAGTTTGTTTTTGAAAAACAAAATTGTTTTAAAGTTTAGTTGACATCCACCTAATGTTTTGTACCATGAAGGGATCCGCCATGTCATGAATTCCCAAGCACTTTTTAAGCAAGACTGCATGCTGGGAGGAATCTAAAATATGAAGGGTGGGTGAGCATTGACAAAACGTTCAGAGACAACCACAGAGCTGGTGGTCGTCTCTCAATCTGGCGGATGGTAGTTCATCAGGGTGACGTATGTTCCCCACCACCCTTACGCACTGTACTCTGTCTGCCAGAGTCTAAATCGGCCACGGAATCTCCAGCTCCAGGTTATAAAACGCGACATTCCATCTGGTCTATGTTGACCTGGCTGTATTTCCTGTGCTTTGGCGCTACATATTGGCAGGCCCCGCCCCGTGCTTAATTTGTAAAAAAAAAGTAAGTGCTAGGGCTCTCGTCCGGAGGTCGCTGCAGCTTGCACAACCTATTGCCCCTGCCAGCAATGCCAATGAAAGTAACACCACAACTACTAACCATCACACTCGTACAAGTGTGACAACTCGGTCTATTGGGTGGCAGGTAATAGTCATTTTTAATGTATATTCAATTCATAATTAACTGTAGTTGTGGTCATCTCTAAATTAGCCAGACAGCGCCACCTTGTGGCAGACTGTCACAAGCGCCAGAGTTGTCAATTAAGTGCTGGTGCCGAGCACTGGAAACCATCGGCTCAAATTAAGCACTGTCCGCCAAGGTCGGGGTCAAGCTTGAAGGGCCTGGCCCAGGAACCCGTTTCATATCCAATTTGCCCTACCTACAGCAGCAATTCAAATCAGGAGTTATGTCTCTCTTAAAGATGAAAAGCATATTCTGCTCCAGGCCAACCCACTTCCCCCAGTTTTACCATGGAAAAGCCTCTCAACCCTGTCTCCTGATTGGCTGACCACCAGAAGTTGAGAGAAGCTCCTCCACTGATTGGGGCTGGACCCGTGAACAACTCTAGATACTGGACCAATACTGGAATTCCTGCTCCAGCACATGAAGATCCGGTGTCATCTTAAGGATTTTGGGGGCCCCCAGGCAAGAAATATTTTGTAGGCCCCTGTTTGGAACATTTCATTTTTCTACCCATTTTCTGCTAATTCAAGCTCTATGTTACCAAACAAATTTTAATTATACAGTAGGAGTTAAGAAATAGAAATGCATAAGTGAGCTACAGAGGAAGTTCACTTTCCCAGGGACCCTGGAAAATGAGGGCACTAGAAAATTGCCCATGCCTTAAAACGTGCTGTACGTCATAGATCTATGAGGACCTGGCTGGCGCCTCATGCTGTCAGTCTCCCTAAAGGCGGGTCCAAGCTTGAAGAGTTCTGGTTGGGCTGACGTTATCTTTCTGTGTACTTCAGTGCAGAGTGACCCGCCCTTCAATAACAAACTAAGGGGCATATTAGCAAGACCCACGTTAAAATTATCGCCGTTTTAGCGGCAGGAAACTGCCGCTAAAACGGCGATAATGGAGCTTGCTAATATGCGTTATGGAATTCAATAGAAGCCCAGGTTAGATGTCCTGCACATCTACCCTGGGCTTCTATTGAATTCTATAACGCATATTAGCAAGCCCATTATCGCCGTTTTAGCGGCAGTTTCCTGCCGCTAAAACGGCGATAATTTTAACGTGGGTCTTGCTAATATGCCCCTGTATTTTGTGCCCTGTCTAAGGCGCGGTAAACTTTCCAATGGCACACTCAACTCTCCGTCATATCGAACTAACGCGAAACTATAGACGTAAAAGTTAAACACAACTATCATAGCTGTTACCCTAATGCGACATAGCTGTGTAAGTCATCGTTGTAGAGATATATGTGTCAAAAGCAGAAAACATTCAAAATAAATGGAAATCTCATAGCCATATTAGTATTGTAGGTGAGATTCAGTTAAATATAGTGTAAGTTGTAGTGTCCGGCTGGACACGTTCTAGTGTTTGCCTAGTGCTAACCCACACTTTACACCCACCCACCACAGGCGTCACCGGTCAGGTGACCCTGTTAATAAAAGGGGCCGGGCGCACGTGCCCAGAGCCAGTTCCAGTACCCCACCACCGAGTGTCTGTGTGGTCATTTGCACATCATGTGGGCCTAGGGCCCAAGACACCACAATGGCGACGAGCGGGTCCAAACCCCGCGTGCCCACCAGCTGCATCTGCCACGCCCCCGAGGAGTAATGCATCCGGAGGCACCGGCACCTGTCTGCCTGCAATGCATGACCATGAAACTGCCGGCCTGCACACAGTGGCCTGGGAGAAAAGAAGGGGTGAAGTGCTGCCATGTCACCGAGTAAACCCCCAGCCACTGCTCGCAGCTCCAGCCTGCACGACGGCACCGGCGCAGGGCATGAGGATGCCCCGCCTGCATGTATAACGGCGCATGGCCTGCGGCTACATCCAAAGTAAGCACCAGCACGGCCCGTATCGACGGAGAGCAGCTGTAGCCTCTGAAGTGGCCACAGCGTGAGGACTGCCAACATCGCAGTAAGGTGAGGCAGTACAGAAAAACAAGGCCCCGGGAGCTCCCTGCAAACCTCCCCTGCTACCGACACCGCTGCCCCCTTTGTCAAGGCAGTCACTGCCGCAACAGAGGAATGACCCCGCCCGTTACAGCAGGCGGCGTGGCTGTTAGAGGCCAAGTGGCACTGAGGAAAAGTGGCGAGTGGCCCCTTGCCTCCTCCATCTGCGAGGCACCAGCGATTGTCCACAAGCCGCCCGCACAAGTTAGAAATGCCCGCAGTGAGGCATGACGAAGCCCGCCCCAGCACTAAAAGGCGAGACCCAGCATTCCCAGCAACGCGCTACTTGTTCCCCAAAGATGAGGAGTAGTGCGCGCAGTGGCGGCTGGTGACATTTGAAAGTGGTAGGGCGTAAAACGATTGTCATACTGCACCGTAGCGAGCGAGCGTAGCGTGCGAGCCCGAACAACCTAAGGGGGCTAAGGGGGGGTTCTCCCCCTGAGAAAATTTTGAAAAAAGAGTGGACAAATGGTGCATTTTCAAGCAAATTTGAGAAAGCAGGAAGGGCCTCTTGTTCTTCGCCCAAAAATTAGGAAATGCTTGTCAGCTTTACCAGGTGCTGAAAATAAAAATATAACAATTTATTTTTGAAACATTAGGATAATCAAACAAAGAATGGGGGAAAAAAACATAACACTCTAATTTTTACCTTGCAGTTTGCATGCAGCTCTTAGATGACAGTTAATAGCTCACTGTTGTACGTTAGGATTTTAACTTACAAACTGCAAGTAACAAAAGGATCTCTCTGACAAAAGCAGTGACTCACTGACCAATTTACATCATGTGCATTTTGTGATCTGCATCAGGTACATGTTCTTTGCAGCAGGCACATTAACCTTCTGCGCTACCTTTCCATGAGTCAAAACTTCCACTAGACAAAACTCTGATCTCTCTCTAGGGGAAACATTAACCATCAGCGTTATCATGACATTTTTATTGTTTCTGAAAATTGCCAGAGGCTAGTGGTAGCGAGTGCTCTTAGAACCATAATATACTTGCAACTCCATTCAAATTACGCACTAGACAAGAAAGAGAGCAATATGCTGCCTAAATAAAAAGTACCAACATCCTGGAAAAAGCAAAGTAAAGCAGTACCACCTCGCTGACTTCAGGAGTCGACTCAACACCTGGCTGTTCGAGTAGCTCCACCTCCTACAAGCGCCTGGATACCTCTCGGGGTGATTAGCGCTCTACCAATCTGATTGATTGTTGTTTGTTCACCACATAATGCTCCACCCCATACCTGGCACCACTAGCTTGCCATGAATGGGCCTAGATCTGCTCCCTCACGCAACTTGCACATTTCATGAATGAGGACACAAACGAGTGCCGCTTATCTGATCTCACTAAGTGAAGACACTGGTACAACTCACTAGTACAAGCCACACGGTGGCGCTATTCTCACACAATTGGGAAACGGAAGACGGTAGACACAAGTAACACAGAAAGAAGCAAATAATCATGAAAAAGAACGAGATTACACTTTGGGTGGGAAATGAGCTAAAAAAATACACACATGCATGCACTCTATCTGAAAGATTAACAGTTTGGAAAGTGAATATGGTGTAAAACAAAGTACATATGCAAAACTAACTATTATCTTGCGATCTTTAGAAACCACTGTTTGAAATCTTATGTGTGCATTGCATACAGAAAGAAAATAGTTTTCGTTTTGTTTTTCTGTACATCAGGCTTCTTTAATCTTGTTGTGAGGAAATGTGTGCGAGTCACACACACACACACACACATACTTTCAAATCCACACTTATATCCACAAGGGCACACAGCCCAGGTAGCTAAAACACAACAGCATTGGCAAAACGAATAGGCCTGACATTACATGAAACACAGGCACTCACACATAAAGTTTAAATATTTTACACATTAACGCCAGACCTATTGGCTTTGCCAAAGCTTGTGGCTCAGAGGCTCGCTATCTTCTTTTTATCTTTTTTCGGATGCCTCCACGCGTCTTTAGTACCAGCTAGGAGCAGCTTCGCCTGATCTGTCTCCATGTTTCCATTCCTGGCTTTTGTTTTACAAATGATAATCAGTTGCCTTAGCACAGTGGTTCAATTATAGACAACAACTCCCAAAATACACTGATTGTAGAAATCAAAGCCCACGCCTGGAGCCATTGTGTCCTTTCAGCATAAAGTGGTGTGTTAACACTAGCTCTGAATGTAGAATGCATGATTGCACTGATCTCAAATGCTATTGTACCCTTGTGTTCCATACTCATTTCATGGGTTTCGATAGCGCTGGCTTGTGATAGGGACCACTTCATAGCGCTGAAATGAAATCCCATTGCCTTTAGTAATGCCACTTGCCTACTTCAAAGATAAGAGGACGTCTAAATAAATGGCATATGCTATACAGTTGTATACAACCAAGGCATACCCTAGCTTCAAGCTTGGCATAATGTGGTCAGGACTTTAAATGTAAAGTCAGTGGGGGGCCTTGTGTGAGGTGTAGTATGTGTCGCCGAAGGCAAGAAGAGGGGGGGGTAAGGCCTTTAGTGTTCCTAAAAAGGTGTAAAAAGCAAACATTTTTCAGAAAAGACTATTTGAACAACAGGTGGTAGCACTAGAAAGATGCCAGGAGGCTCTGGAGAGACAGGAAATGAATGTACAGCACAGTGAGGGCTGAGGGGCAGAGAAGGATGGAACCTAAGAGCACGGCAGGAGAATGCCCCCCGAGTAGTCTTTCTACTAAGATTATAACTGTAAAGGGGGACTGGAGACTGGATCAATTTGTTTCCCTATGGGGACATCGATCTCAAGCATAGAAAATATGCTATGGGTGGCTGAACTTTTGTGCAAAGGGCGGGAACACTGCACAATGGACGTGTACTTTGTACATTGCACACACGCAGTCTCGCTGGGGTTAAAAACGCACCCTGTTCCTCCATTATTTTGCATAGAAAGTACCGGGAAACCAGGAGTAAATAGAGAACAGGCTTTGGGATTTATTAGTGTTCTCTCCCAGCAAATACATGAAATCCACTTTAGTTGGAGCTGCCCAAGCATGACAACTTTAATAATGATGTTTTAATAGCGTCGTCTACTGTTCAAGGATTTTCTCCTCACTGATATCTGACACCAACTTTGTACGCCACATCCTTACTTTAAAAACAACTGTTACCGTGATGAGAAATCCGGCGGCATTTTGTTGATTTCAGTGTTTTAAATATGGGGACAATAGATCGATGCTGCGCCACGATGGACATCACATGTCATGTCAACCATGAGTAAATATTCACTACACATTCGGCAAAGACGGACTCAGTACTACTGACCTTCTTAAACAGCAGAGCAAAAATCGCAACGTCACAGGCAGGTCGGAGGTCGCAGTCGCACTGAAGAAGACGAAGTCTGTTGTGTGTGTGACGCCGCGAGGTCTGCTGCGAGTACGACGACGTCATAACGAAATGGCCAATCACTGTGTGCATGGCTGCACAGTGATTGGTCATAAGTTTCCAAATGCCACCCACGTGTGGCACACCCAATGCCGATTATGCCAGCCTCAGAACGCGTGCCTCAGCCAATCCAGATGCTGCTCCAGCAGCACCTGGATTGGCTTGAGCAGAGACACCCCCCGCCCATTAGGAGACCGGGGCTGCGGCATGAAGCAACCCTCGGTCTCCTAATGTGCAGCCTAGTGCGCATGTTCGGGCTGGTCGCAAAAATGACCAGCTCAAACCCGAACATGGCACTATGCTGCTGCGCTTACTAACTCTCACTGACTCTGACTGTCAGTCAAACCATGATGCGGCCGCAGCCCCCACCCCTTAGTGTCCTGATTGACTCGGGTGTGGCCCGGTGACCCGCCGCCGCCGGCAGGAATTTGTGAGTTAAGAAGAACAATGTCATTTCGAAGTTGCAGCAACGACGATGTTGGGGCCATGTGGCATTAGTGGGGCAACGCCCCAGCGCCCCAATGGACGCACCGCCACTGAGTGCGCGCACTCAAGCCGGGCACCAGAAATGCAGCGAGATGTCTGAGGACTGACACAGAGTGAAGCCTCCTGCAGTGCGAGTAGACTATGCACCCGGACGTCTCCTGGTGTACCCCACTACACCCGCAACTCCGAAAGCTGGCCCGCAGCATAAGGAAAGCTGCCGAGGCCAGGTTGAAGCATCCACGCAAATTGTAGTAAAAAAGTTATTCTCACGCAAGACAGTACAAGCAGCTCCTGCTTATGGCCAAACTCCGCTGCTTGCAAACAGCGCACCAGCATTAGATTCCCCCACAAGCACCAGCATCGGACAGTTTGAAAGTAAGAACGCTCACCGCACCTCTGCCCAGGCCCAAAGCTCAGCTCAACCGGAGGCCCCCAGAGATGAAAACACGGAACTGTCAACACAATCTATTAGGGTCACAGGGAATCAAAAAAAAAAAAAAAGAGCCAGCGCTGCCCCTGCTTACCTCCTCAAAATGCCTGCAGCAGCCAGAGCAGTCTCCCTCTCGCAAACGAGAGCTTCCCGGCCGGAGTCTCAGGGATCAGCTGGGACCGGTGAAAAGAAGCGTGACAGTGCCACCTTGTGGTTGCTAATTGCATCGCGCCCTGGCAAAGAAGGAGCACAAGGTTTGAAGTCCTGCACAAGAAAACAGTAGCCACACTCCCAGCACAGACTCGCAAACAGGAGAGTGGTGGCTTGAAATGTTTTCCAGCTCCCATGATGCAGTCATGGCGGGAACTACCTATTTGAAATAAAAAGACAGCCAGCGCTGGAAGAGGGGAGCAGTAGCACTTCTGTGAACACAGCACTGCTGCTACACGTATTAGTAGCAGGACAGACACAGCAGCCAGGACCAAGAGAAGAGAAACTGACTAGAGCTCCCACAACCGGGAGAAGAGCATTGCACGCCCCTGGTAGCTGCCTCTTATTTTGTAGGGGAGAAACTGTAAACCCCAGCAGGGCCTCGTTTCAGTAGCCACCAGCAAAAATTGGGAGCCCCTGAATACTGAAAAGATGTGCCAGTCCGCCTGCAAGGCCCCAAAGCAGCAAGTCCATGAAATGGAGAAGAAGGCTGTGAGAGACAGCCAGGATGGATGATGAGTGCACCACGTGCCCCAATGGGCTGTCTATACTTTCAAAGGAGAAAGACTGTCACACCTCACCAAGGGCCCCAAGAAGCTCGAAGCTGCTCCAGCCCAGACAAGTGCCGAACAAACAAAAGGAGCAAAGCCAAAGAAGACAGCATGGCCCACAGGAGGTACGTGAAGGCCGTGAACATGGCGAGCAAACCCCAGTGGCTGTCTGATGCCACTGCAAGTGAAGAAACTGCACCACACGCTCCTGGTGGTGAACGGCCACCACCACAACAAAGAGCAAGCGCGCCAAGAGCCAGAAGAGTACGCCCACGAAGGAGAATGAAGAGCACAAAGTCAGAGGTGCGCAGAACGACGCATCAGCGAACCTGACAGCACGGACAGGTGCCCGGGAGATACAGACATCTCCACAGTGCAGCACTGCCGAACGCAGCAAGGAGAGCACCCACATCTCCCCTGCACAAGCGAAGCCCCGCAGAGGGCCGAAGACAGCAGAGTGTCCTTCCTCACATTGCCTCAAGACCGGAGTCACCAGTGGCCCCTGACAGGCAAGAAGAGAGTCGCACACCCCACGTGGCAAGCCGCCACCACGACATACGTTCTGACGTCAGGTGACACGTGCCCGGATGCCACAGTCGCACCGCCAGCATGGAGCACGTCACTTGAAGTGACCAACTCCGCCAAGCATGCCCGAAGGGAGGCAGGATCAAGTGCCACGACGGCGCAGCCTCGAGGCGCAAGCACGACGCCCTCGAGTGAAGAGAAGAGGAGCATCGCAAAATCCCTGAGGAGGGGATGGGGCCCGTGCAAGGTCCCCAAGAGGAAGAAGCAAGTCCTACTGACAGGACAGACCTGCGAAAGGTCAGCAGGACAGTGAAGACGGTCCCAAGAACTGGACGCGACCAGCGAGATGTCCATGTGGCGTAAACATGAGACATGCGGCAGGACGCCACATCCAAGTGAGGACCTGGTCGAAGGAGGAAAAGAGAGTGGCAGGGCGCCACTCCGCGAAGGAAGAAGGAACAGTGGCACAACGCCACAGGGCAGACAACCACCACAGGCGCGCAGGAGAAAAGGAGCAGAGCGACAGGACAGAGGACTCGTACCACCACAAGATGAGCGCACCCAGAGACACCAGACAGCCATCAAGCCGGACCGACGTCCCTGGAGACAGCCCAATGGGAGAACCAAGTGTAAGCCGCAGCCAGTGCGAACCGCGTCTCTCTCCAACGCTTCCCAGCGCGACCGTCCAGTCCCAAGCAATGGCAGTCCAAGTCGGATGGCATCCCTGCTTCTCACCGCAGATGCCACGGGTGAAGAACAGCCTCAGCAAGACGAAGACATGGGCTGCGAAGTCCCTCCAGTCCTCCTCACTCCCGAGGTCACCTAAAGCCAGAGATCGCCGCCTGTTTGCCCAACTGATAGAAAATAACTATGTTCATCATCCAGGTGCATCATCACCAAGGAGCATCGCACCACCAGAGTGGATCCCTGCACTCCAGACAACCGGAGTTCAACGAGGCGAGCCACCCAGGAACCTTCCGTGTGCCCCCGTCAACCTGAAGCCTGCCGAAGTAGAGCATACCCGACCATTGGAATATCACCCTTGGGGTTACACAAGACTTGGCCATGGCCCTGTTGGGAGTTCCGCAGCGACCCCTCAGCGTGGCCTACGCAAAGGCCCGCACAGCCCACGCGGTCACGTGGCAATCCAGGGGCAAGGGCTCGATGGAGTTCCTGTGAGAGGGAATCCGAATAGGAGAGATGCGTCGGCAGCAGCTCCACGACAGGCACGGGAAGCATGGCGGTCACAGTCGAAGACTGGTCACCCAAAGACCATCAGAGGAAGGCACAGAACCTGAGTCCTGACGGCGAGGACGTCCAGACTGAGACTCCACCCTCTGCGGCTACATGAGCGACTTGGCTGCGAGTCCTGTTGGCAGTTCCTCAGCGACGCCTTCGCGCGGCTTACACGAAGCCCGCACAGTCCACACGGTCCCATGGCAGCCCGGCAGGGAAGGCCCTCCAGGAGGCTCCAGTGAGAGAGGAGTCCAGGCGCGAGAGGCAAGTCTGAAGTGGCTCGGCTGTCAGGAGCGAGGAAGACCATCAAGCACGTCGCCTCCAAGGAAAGGCCTCTCACACCGAGATCATCCCCAACAGTTGTAGGTTTGTCGTCCACCGGAACCTGAGCGCCTGCTAGATCTCCAGAGTGGACTCCACCACCGCTCCAGATGCACCAATACTTGAACTTTGTAAATAGACTCCAACACCGCGAGACCAGGCCGGTCTGAAATACATCGCCAAGGCGGACAAAGCATCCTAACCCTGCGGTCCAAAGCTCCAGCGCTGCTTGGCTGACGGCCTGAAGAGACTCATTTGGTGCTTTGTGTTTTTTATTTGTTTTCTTCCAGGTTGGACTTTTGTTTGTTTCTTTTCCATTAAAGTTTGGGAGGGATGTAGTGTCCGGCTGGACACGTTCCAGTGTTTGCCTAGTGCTAACCCACACTTTACACCCACCCACCACAGGCGTCACCGGTCAGGTGACCCTGTTAATAAAAGGGGCCGGGCGCACGTGCCCAGAGCCAGTTCCAGTACCCCACCACCGAGTGTCTGTGTGGTCATTTGCACATCATGTGGGCCTAGGGCCCAAGACACCACATAAGTGATCTTACTGAACGCCACTAGATGGCAGCCTAGCCCAACTTACTGACTCGACATCTTTTGACCCGTTGAATATATATAACAGGTAACGTTCATTCCTCAAGTCTTTAACCTGCTCAACACTTTGATCCAAAAGTTGTAATTTCCTCTCCGCCCCCTGCGCCCTTTTTTTAGGCTGTCCCGGCACACCCAGTACCGGGAACAGGAACTGAGATGAAAGGGGAGGGCGTGGCCAAAGAAGCGCAATTAACATATTTTCCATGAGGAATGACCTATGTAATTCAGCAAGTGGCTTATAACATCTGAATCAAAATGTTGTGCTTCACACAGCTCATCATCCACAGCTTAACTTGAGCCGGTGGTTGCAGGTGGGGGCCACTGGCACTCTTGTTGGGGACCAGGACCTATTTTTCATCATTAGCCTTTAACCAAGAGCAAGAGAGAGAAAAACACCCATGGGGAAAGAAGGAGAGAAACTGCGACAAAGGGAGAAAGCGAGGATTAAAAACCTGCAGGAGTCAGATAAAAAGGGCGGGAAGAGTAGGGTGGTGGATGAACGAGGCATGAGGTGGAGTGAACACTAGTCAGCCCTGGTATCCTGCACACCGGGGCCAGCGGGCTTCGGGGGAAAACTTTCGGCCCCAGAACGTGCCCTTGTACAACTTAAGCACTGATGCCACCTGACATGTATTTGGCTGCCTCCCTTGTGGGTTTTTTAGGTCTCGCTGAGCCAGCGCATGCGCTGCTCTGCGAGACATTTAGTTAGTGGCTTTTCAAAGTGCTACCACAATCTTTTCCTGGCCTCAAGCTTGCGTTCACGAGCGCGTGCACTCGCGCAGCCGCCATGTGGCTTTCATGGCTCATTAAGCCTTGCTCTCCCAAGCGCCTCGCTCTGCCCCTCCCCCACCACAGAGCGCGTCCCTGCCATCACTTTCGCTTCCACGGCCGCGCGGCCAATGCTTGTCTTTCCTTTCCTCTGGCCCTCTTCTCTCTCCTTCTCTTTTTCTCGCCTCTTTATCCTTTGCTATTTCTTATATACGAAAAACGCACCGACATGAACAATTTCATAACAGTATCGCGTGTCACATCGAGCCTGTTGCCGTGGTTTCTTCCGCTGTAACGAAGAGATGTTCCTACCATTACCCAATTTAATGGTACGTCATTTATCACCCTCGTCTGGATGAAAGGCAGACATGGCCGTGCAGAGCTTGGACCCGGGCCTGCAGGTCGCACCAAATGCCCTAATCTATTGCTTAACTCGCCGAGCCGCCCAGAAGTAAACGAGTTACCACTGGCCTTCAAAAATATTCATTTTATTTCTGGCATTTGAAACCGACGGAGCTACTTCGGCCCGCAAAAAGTAATCTAACTTCCAAACGTAATCAAGCTCCGTCTGGTCTTTACCAGTACTCAAGTTATTTCGGACTTTTATATTTTAGTTACTTATGTCCTCTGGGCGAAAAATGTTTTTGTCTGCCCTTTCAAAGTAATCAAACTTTTCCTGTAATGTAAAGGTAATTTTCAGTTTTCAGGCAATCGCTTAGATACATACAGCAATCACACATAAGCTTTATGAGGACATCGGAAGAGCTGCAATATTTTTTCATAAAGATAATAAATATACTTACCAGCACTGTTGAAATAGCCAGACTGATCAAGAAGTGCTTGCAGAGTTGTTAGTGAAGCCATTACACTTCATTGCTAGGGCACTGTGTGCACTGCAGGCACAGGAAGTTGTTCATAGCAAAAGGCACAGCTGCGTTGCAGCTGTAGGGAGTCATGCACACCATTGCGTTTTTTTTGGTGTAAAAAAGTGCAGTTTATGCAGAAAATGATGGAATATGCGGCAACAATCATTATTATTTGGAAACTGCCACAGAATAACAGATACTTCGCTATTTATGCTCTATAACGTAGCTTATAAAGATTGCCAAAGACAATAGCTCTAGCTAAACACTTATAAGGTTCCAAAGGCGAGACCTGTTGGCTATGCCAATGCTTGTTTGTTATTGGGTTCAAATAGATAATGCAATACACCTAAAACAACTTGTGGCTGCGACATGACGTGTGTACACGTGCATGGTGATGCATGCGCACATATATATCATCATGCTAAGCTGACAGAGTCATGACCATTTTTTTGGGGCGATTTGGAGATGCTGAACATTATTGTCAAAAAGTGTTGGCAAAACTAATGGTTCTAAATGAGCAAATCTAAGAGGCAAGACCTATTGGCTTTGCAAATGCTTATTTGATGTGTGAGAAGAGCCTCAAATCTGAAATCACAGGTCAACTGAAAAATCGATCTAGATTTGAAAGTGATGTAGTTTCTGAAGCTTTCTAAAAAGTGAAAGGACTTGCAATGAAAGAGTAAACGAAAGCCATCAGGAACTGAAGGAGAGGAGAAGCTGATGCAACATAATGTACCAGCTCTTAAGCTTAGGCAAAGAAAACATCATGTTTACTCCAGGCGTAGTGCATGGAATGTATGTATGTTTGTAGTTGGATGTGTATAGTTGTACTACTAAGGCCCCAATACTCAGGGGCGTAGCTTGGTCAGTAAATTGGGGGGGGGGGGGGATGGTTCAGACTTTCCAACAACAGCGCTGGCATTTAATGTTAAAATACATTATACGACAATCAGGGTGCATGAGAGGGGCCTAAGGGGCAGTGAAAAGGAAGAGGTCTGTGGATTGATAGGAGTACTAAGTGAGAAAAAACATAATATTTTGTGAAATAACTAACTTTTTTAGGACTTTCGAAACAGACAGAGGGAGAGAGTGTGTGTGCGTTTTTGTCTGTGGGTATGTAAAAATTCCTGGTGAAATCCGCCATACCCGGCTGAAAGCCCCCGCACCCAACTATTTATCAAAAAACAGATTTATTAGCGGGGGTGTAACACCCCAAACACCCCCCTGAAGCTACGCCCCTGCCAGCATTCACTGGTGGCAATCATTAAACCGTCTTCTCACCCTCATACCAGCTGTTTATCACTCAATGGAATAACATCTCTCAAGCAGCCTTCGCACAGTCAAGGGTCATTCACAGTCCCAATGCAGAGGGAAAGAAGGAAACAGGAATAAGAAGAGGCAGAGAGGACTCAGAGTAGTGCAGATTGTCATAAGTAATCCAGATGTGTCACTTTTCATCTCATTCCTTGGTCACTGAGGGAGTATCAAGCACTCACTCATGCACGTCACTCAGGGCCTGGTTGGTCATTGTTACCCCAGGCACTGTCCTTGAGAACCCTGACAAGCATGTGTCATGAATTCCCAATCGCCTTTAAACAGACGGCATGGGTAGGTGAAGCCTGACAAAAGTATCATATTACTGAAAACCAACACCAGATAAATGCTAGTCACCCTGTTGTGCAGAGCTTTCTACTATTTTAGTTTACTGGGGTGAATGTGGAAATATATATTTTTCTGTTTGAACATAGCAAATCTAACAGATCTTGTGGATAAGCCTGTATTCTTTTTTTTAATTTGTCGTTTTGTGTTAGTGCAGTGCAAATGTCTAGCTTGTGCTGTAGATAACTCTATCAAAAGTTTTTAAAAGCTCCAAACATATGCAATTGAATATTTTAAGTTTGACATGGAAAAGGTACATGATTTTAGAAACGTGTGTAGTGTTCATAGCTCAGCTAGGAAGGAGTTTCGGCAGGAGGTAGTTAAACCTGAAACTGTTTAGTTCAGAGCAAATGATAGTAGAATACTGTGTACAAAACTTAACAGTATACAGCATACAAAAAAACTGTTTTATGTTTAAAATACAGTATGCAAACCAGTATACAAAACACTATATAAAACTATATATAGTACAATACATTAAATAAAACAAAACAGTATATGTACTGAAAACATAGGAGTATACCATATACAAATACAAAAGTATACAAGATGAAATACAGTATACAATATAA
Source organism: Calotriton arnoldi (assembly GCA_963921515.1). NCBI lineage: Eukaryota > Metazoa > Chordata > Amphibia > Caudata > Salamandridae > Calotriton > Calotriton arnoldi. Next base: position 6,088,797 of record CAWUFW010000087.1, read on the forward strand.
AAAACATAGTGTAGTATACAAAATATATCAGTATAGTGTACATGACAACAGTATACACCATAGAAAAAACACTCCATTAAGTACAGTATACATAACAGTATGTGACATATTACAGTATACAATACAAAATAGTATTTTGTACACAAAACAATATACTGTCTACAAAATAAAACAGAATACTGCATACAAACTACAGTACAGAATACAAAATAATATGCAGTCTGATTCCTTATATAAAACAAACCAGTATATGTATACCGATTAAAACCATTAACAATTTACAAATACAATAGTACATTATATGAAATGCAGTATGCAATATGAAACAATGTCCAATGTAAAACAATACATATTACAGTACAATATACAAAACAATACAGTATATTGTATATAAAACAGTATACAGTACAGAAAACACTGCATTTAGTACAGTATGTGTTAAATCGCAGTACTGACATCAAACAGTATACTGCTTACAAAACAGTATACTGTATACAAAATAAAACATAATGCTGTATAAAATATATTATACAATACATTATATAATACAGAACAATATGCCGTACAATATAGTATTCAACACCAAAATGGTATAGTACATACAAACCAAAGCTGTATATGGTGAACAAAAAAGTATGTTGTGTAAAAAAAATGTTTTGTATAGCATGCAGTACAATACAGTATAAATACATAAGCATACACAATGCAAAAGAAGGTATAAAAAATATAATGTATACAAAACAAAATAGTATATTGTACTAAATATATCATATACAAAATAGTGTACAGCATGCAGTTTACCAATAAAACAAACTACAGTATAAAGTGCAGCATGTTATATAGCATTTAATAGAATATAGTATGTGGTACAAAAACAATACAGAGTAAAATGAAAAGTACAAAATATTATAGTGTATACAAAACAAAATAGTATACTATGTAGCTATGCCATGTACAAAGCAGAATACAGAATACCGAACAGCAAACAATTTGCAGTACACTTTTGAAACACTATAACACATCAAATAAAAAGTACAAAATAGAACTCAATCAATGTACACTAGGCAACAAAAAACAATGTACAATATAATAAAGGGTAGAAAGCAGTATAGTGTATACAAAGCAAAATAGTATACTGTATGGATTATACCATATACAAAATAGTATACAATATGCAGTACACAATAAGAGGATACTGTATACAATACAGTATAGTATGCAGTACAATACAATGCAAATAACACACTCAGGCATTCTTGGTCAGGTCTCGGGCCAAGAATGGTTACAATATCACTTCTGGCGGTGTTTAGGATATGATTAGGTGAGGCAATCCTTTCTTAGTAGGGTCACTGCTTCCAAGCTTATTCTGGGAGGGTTTTCTTGAGTTCTGGGGGCTTTGTTGGCTCTCAGAAATCCTGTGTGTCAGGTGTGTGTTAACCTTATAATCTGGAATCAACAAGAGCTATGCTAATATCCATAACTTGAAAGGGGAGTGAGAAACTATGTAAGGTGCAACCCTCAGCCTCCCAGACTGTTACAAATAACTACATACAAGGCATGCGGGGAGCCTAATAGGTAAAATTACAGACAATGTCCCTTGATGAATGTGTGACTACAGGAATCGCCCACTCCCACTGCCTTATGATGCCTAACTAAAATGTAGCGATACAAAAGGGGATGATGGACGGAACGCTTGAGCCAATCAAACACTCACCCCCAGTCAACTGATCTGGGTTTAATCCATCATCATTCTTTAGCTCACTCCACCACCCCAGTTCAGACATGGCCATATGCAAATCAGTCTGACCCTGTGCCTCATGGGAACAGTCCAGCCCGAACTGCCAAGCCATGTCTTCCCTGGACCGGAAACAAGCATCCTAGGACCGGTTTCTGGCATTTCAGCCGTCATCAGCCAGGCTTGCTTGAATCCAGTGGCAAAGTGAGCAAGGGACCCACGTCTGGGCATACCCCCGCCAACTTAGGGCGACCAAAGCGATACAAAGGGGATGATGGACGGAACGCTTGAGCCAATCAAACACTCACCCCCAGTCAACTGATCTGGGTTTAATCCATCATCATTCTTTAGCTCACTCCACCACCCCAGTTCAGACATGGCCATATGCAAATCAGTCTGACCCTGTGCCTCATGGGAACAGTCCAGCCCGAACTGCCAAGCCATGTCTTCCCTGGACCGGAAACAAGCATCCTAGGACCGGTTTCTGGCATTTCAGCCGTCATCAGCCAGGCTTGCTTGAATCCAGTGGCAAAGTGAGCAAGGGACCCACGTCTGGGCATACCCCCGCCAACTTAGGGCGACCAAAGCGATACAAAAGGGGATGATGGACGGAACGCTTGAGCCAATCAAACACTCACCCCCAGTCAACTGATCTGGGTTTAATCCATCATCATTCTTTAGCTCACTCCACCACCCCAGTTCAGACATGGCCATATGCAAATCAGTCTGACCCTGTGCCTCATGGGAACAGTCCAGCCCGAACTGCCAAGCCATGTCTTCCCTGGACCGGAAACAAGCATCCTAGGACCGGTTTCTGGCATTTCAGCCGTCATCAGCCAGGCTTGCTTGAATCCAGTGGCAAAGTGAGCAAGGGACCCACGTCTGGGCATACCCCCGCCAACTTAGGGCGACCAAAGCGATACAAAAGGGGATGATGGACGGAACGCTTGAGCCAAGACATGGCTTGGCAGTTCGGGCTGGACTGTTCCCATGAGGCACAGGGTCAAGACTGATTTGCATATGGCCATGTCTGAACTGGGGTGGCGTGGTGAGCAAAATAACGATGGATTAAACCCAGATCTGTGACTGGGGGTGAATGTTTTGCCATTGTGCAACATTCCGTCCATCATCTTGTGTGTTTTGCTGTTCGCCCTATGTGGGAAGGGTATGCCCAGACGTGGGTCCCGTGCTCACTACGCCACTGGAGTCAAGCTATCCTGGCTGATGACGGCTGATAGCCAGAAACCGGTCCTAGGATGCTTGATTCCGGTCCAGGGAAGACATGGCTTGGCAGTTCGGGCTGGACTGTTCCCATGAGGCACAGGGTCAAGACTGATTTGCATATGGCCATGTCTGAACTGGGGTGGCGTGGTGAGCAAAATAACGATGGATTAAACCCAGATCTGTGACTGGGGGTGAATGTTTTGCCATTGTGCAACATTCCGTCCATCATCTTGTGTGTTTTGCTGTTCGCCCTATGTGGGAAGGGTATGCCCAGACGTGGGTCCCGTGCTCACTACGCCACTGGAGTCAAGCTATCCTGGCTGATGACGGCTGATAGCCAGAAACCGGTCCTAGGATGCTTGATTCCGGTCCAGGGAAGACATGGCTTGGCAGTTCGGGCTGGACTGTTCCCATGAGGCACAGGGTCAAGACTGATTTGCATATGGCCATGTCTGAACTGGGGTGGCGTGGTGAGCAAAATAACGATGGATTAAACCCAGATCTGTGACTGGGGGTGAATGTTTTGCCATTGTGCAACATTCCGTCCATCATCTTGTGTGTTTTGCTGTTCGCCCTATGTGGGAAGGGTATGCCCAGACGTGGGTCCCGTGCTCACTACGCCACTGGAGTCAAGCTATCCTGGCTGATGACGGCTGATAGCCAGAAACCGGTCCTAGGATGCTTGATTCCGGTCCAGGAAGACATGGCTTGGCAGTTCGGGCTGGACTGTTCCCATGAGGCACAGGGTCAAGACTGATTTGCATATGGCCATGTCTGAACTGGGGTGGCGTGGTGAGCAAAATAACGATGGATTAAACCCAGATCTGTGACTGGGGGTGAATGTTTTGCCATTGTGCAACATTCCGTCCATCATCTTGTGTGTTTTGCTGTTCGCCCTATGTGGGAAGGGTATGCCCAGACGTGGGTCCCGTGCTCACTACGCCACTGGAGTCAAGCTATCCTGGCTGATGACGGCTGATAGCCAGAAACCGGTCCTAGGATGCTTGATTCCGGTCCAGGGAAGACATGGCTTGGCAGTTCGGGCTGGACTGTTCCCATGAGGCACAGGGTCAAGACTGATTTGCATATGGCCATGTCTGAACTGGGGTGGCGTGGTGAGCAAAATAACGATGGATTAAACCCAGATCTGTGACTGGGGGTGAATGTTTTGCCATTGTGCAACATTCCGTCCATCATCTTGTGTGTTTTGCTGTTCGCCCTATGTGGGAAGGGTATGCCCAGACGTGGGTCCCGTGCTCACTACGCCACTGGAGTCAAGCTATCCTGGCTGATGACGGCTGATAGCCAGAAACCGGTCCTAGGATGCTTGATTCCGGTCCAGGGAAGACATGGCTTGGCAGTTCGGGCTGGACTGTTCCCATGAGGCACAGGGTCAAGACTGATTTGCATATGGCCATGTCTGAACTGGGGTGGCGTGGTGAGCAAAATAACGATGGATTAAACCCAGATCTGTGACTGGGGGTGAATGTTTTGCCATTGTGCAACATTCCGTCCATCATCTTGTGTGTTTAACTAAAATGTAGGACATCAGAGACCATAAAGAGGAAAAGGTCCAGTATGGTCTGTATGCATGCTTCATGTTGTTTGTCTGATTTCACTAGCCTAAAGTTGGAAATATCAGTCACAAATTGTAGGGATTCAATATATCTCTTGGTCCTGAAGAAAGCCTGATGACTTTTGGGGACATATCACAGGCTGAAACATGTTGACCTATTAATGTTCTAGGTCATTATACCTCAAGACATCTCACTGTTTTTAACTCTGCTAAAGGACCTTCATAGTAAAAGTAGTTAGGACCTGGAAGGCATTTTAAATTCACTCATAATCCTTGTTCATAGTATAAGAGCTCCACTTACAAATTGTGTCGAGCCCACCCACTCACACCAGGTGCAGTGGGTGAGGATCCGATGATGAAGCATGCCACAGGTGGTACTTGTGGGTGAGGATCCTACAAAAATGTCCAATAGATGCCACGATTGCACTAATTTACCTGGGTGCGAATCCCTCATTCTTTAGGGATATACTAAGGACCACGCAACTGATCTCTCAGTCTGAAGAGATCACGATAACATAGGCTATCCCTCTTGAGTGTAGTTATTCAATGCTAATATCCATCTTTCCCTCGACCTATTGATAACCAAGCAAAGAATATTTATGTTTTTAGCAGTAGACCCAGAGAAAGTGGAATAGGACAAGAGAGAAAGAAACAATGGATATCCTCGCTTTGCCTGTTCTCATGGCAGGGCTCAACAGCACTGCAGAAGTGTTAACATCTACAGCAAGAAATAACATTTAGTATTTCATCAGTTGCATCCAAATTCAGTATTCCCAATATGACATACAATATATTGTGTGACAATCTGTATCTAACTGACTCTCTACGGTTCGTTGAAACCCTGTGGTTAATTAGATCCAAAATATAAAGGAAAACTTTAAGATAGCTGTTTGAAATAATTTGAACTGTAACATGTTTTTATGTGGATAACTATCTTCAGCGATTCGTAAAATAAGTTTGAGATCTTAAAGAGTCTCAATGTAACAAGTTCATCAGCAGTAACATAATGAATTCACATTTGTGTTGTACTCTTCCTTCTGACAATCTACATTCACTTCCCCTCCACTGGCAGTACCTTAGGGCCGTTTTTGACTCAGAAGAAATATAAACAAAGTCTGTACAACTTGAGGATTCCTCTCGCTCCTCTTACGAAAAAATATGTGAAAATACATTTCATAATCCTTGGAAAGGATGACGGCAGTAATAGCGTGGAAATCAAAATCTAAATCCGTGATCTTTAAAAGTGTCTTATAAAACTTCTCTTTAGCAAGTACGTCTTTCATAACTCCATATGAAAGCACAATAAGTTCCAATGTCCTGGCAACACAGGTACAGCTGCAGCAACTAAGTAGCTTATCAAGGAGTGCTCTGAAACATGAACAAATTGTGCTCATAAATCCAAGATGGCCACCACCATTGCAAGTCTCATGATAGTCCGTCGCACTCTGAGACAGGAAAGCGTGGAGCACAGATCATGACACTGTGTAGGCTGCATCTTGTGTAGTGTTGCCTACCCTGTCAATCTTCAGGCTCCACTTAAAGAGATGCAGGAATGCCAGGAGTGTTTTCTGTCGAAACTGAAGGGCATGGCAGGCACGGCTTGGGACAAAAGATCACTCACACAAGGTGTCAAGTCAGCCAGTTGGAGTGCTCCGAGACAGAAATGCTCTTAGGTGGGAGAAACACAGGCATAGGGATAAAAGCCATAGCCTCGAGAGGAGACAACTGAGATATGCAACAAAGTCATCCAATCATGAGCAACGTGCTGACTCAAGACTTTTCTGTGTACATTTGAACAATAGGTCTGGCCGAGACCGAAAAAATAAATGATTCAGCAAAAGGTGGTTTGACCAACTACATAGTGAGTGCTGGTCAATATCAAAAACAAACAAGGAAGACTTAGCCGAGTAACGCTTGGTAGTAGTGTCAAAAGTGGGACAGAGAAAGTAAAGAATCAGACTAAAAGCAAAACTACACATAATTCAAAGTGATGGTGCCCCTACACCACTGGCTCCTAAATGTATGATTCAGGCAAAGCAGGGTTGACCAACCATGGAGCGAGTGCTGATCAACAACTCTGCATCCAAGATCTTGCAATTGAATAAAACAAGTGCATCTTTAGAGATGGTGGACTCCTCAGCAAGTGGAACATGTGAATGTAGTACTTCTGTCCAAGATGATTGCTCCATGTGACAAAGTAGTAGCCCACAAATGGTGGTATTCAATGTAGTACCAAGATCTGCATTGAGTTAACACGGCATCATGGATGTGTTACAGTAAGGCCACTGTAAGCATGTGCGTTACTACTTCACCACAAAAAATTGCAAGAAGGCCCAAAAGTACAGATCCAAGATCCATTCCTCTCCTAGATAAAGTCTGCTGCTCCTAAAAAATTGCCCAGTACACAGGGTCAAATACAACTAGTCTCAATGCAGTACAGGGAGAGCAGACTGAAAAATCCAGTTCTCAGACAAAAAAATCTGAGTGCAGATAAAATAAAAACATCTGAAGGTAAGCAATGAAAAAGCAGGAAAAAAGGAAGGATTACTGGATGAAAATAACAGCTCAGACTGATCCAGAGAGAGCAACAAACAAATGTATTTGTGACGTGCTGAACTCAGTTCGAGTCTGCCTATAAAGGTAGCTATGCCTTTTGACTTAGAATTTCCTTGAGACTATCTTAGGTTGGGAGGTTATCTGTGGATAAAACACGGTAGCAAAAACAAAATCCAAAGGAAAATATGAACTAGAAGAACAATAACGCAACGAAAGGTAAGAACGAACCTAAGGATGCAGCTGTCACAACAACGCATGGGATGTCGAGGCACAGTCCTCAACTGGTTCTCCTCTTACCTAACCAATCATTCACAAATTGTGAAAATGGGCAACTCGTTCTCGAGACCAGTCAGCTTTCACCAAGGGGTCCCTCAAGGCTTGATCCTCTCCCCAGGCAGCTCCCGGGGGCACATGGCAGCCCGGCCCTGCGTGGGCCCTGTGTGAGTCTGGGGGTGAAGGGCGGGGGGAGCCAGCGAGCTTAGCGAGGCTCCCCTCCTTCCCTCCGCTTTTGGCCAGCGGAGCCGGGTCCGGGGTTCCGGCCGGCGGCAGCAGGATCTACGGGGTGGGGGGAGAGCAGCGAGCGCCGCGCCGCGCCCCCCTTCCCCTGTTGCTGTGGGCTAGGCAGGGCCTGCAGCTGTGGGCGATCGATCTCTGGGCCTCTGTTGTGCGTGGGGCCTCTGTTGTGCGTGGGGGGACAGCGTGCCTCCCCCCTGCGATGCCCACCTTTCCGGGCCTCGGCCTGCGGGGGTCTGTTGCTGCGGGGGGGGAGGCAGGCAGCGTGCTTCGCCTGGCTCCCCCCCCCGCCGCTCCTTACTATTTCGGCAGATTGCGTAAAGGGGGGGGCAGCGGGATTTCTCAGAGCGGTAAACGCCCCTGACTTTAAATCGCTCTGTGCGTACGAACAGTTCTGGGACCACTGGATAGATGATTCTTACAGTCCAGAGTCGGCACATTACCACTAAGCTTTTACCTGTAAATGGACATTTTCGGATTCCCGGCTTGTGTCGCATGCAATCAGGCCTGAATCTGTGCCCATGTCTTTGCGTGTCCCGCCCGAGCCCGTCACACCGGCGGTCACCTTTGGGTCACCTCCATTTTATTTATTTATTTATTTATTTATTTATGCGTTTTTATATAGCGCGGACTTTACCCGAAGGTGTCAGAGCGCTTCACAATAGGAACAGTAACATTACATGAGGAGAAGGTTACAAGTGAGCATAATACAAAAGCAAACGTTACATTACATGAGGAAAAAGTGACAATTGTGCAAATAACAAACAAACCAGATACAAAAAGAGGTATACGTTACAAGAGGAAAAAGTGACAGGTGTGCATGATACATAAGATACAAAATACAAATAGAGGTATAATACTGCAATAAGTGTCAGTCACTCAGAACACACTGGGAAGGCGCTTCTATAGGCATGGAGTACAGAATTTCCTATAGTGGAAGAACTTCCTTGAGGGAGTAGAGAGGGCGTGAATTAAACAGGAGACTTAAAATGAAGGGTACACAAACAAAAAATCCAACACAGCACGCAAGGGTGAGGAATGTACAGGAAAAAGTACAAATTTACAATGAAGAGCGAACTTCCTAGAGGGGCCTGAGAATGAAAGTATTAGTTCTGAAAGTGTCTTTGGAAGAGAAGAGATTTGAGGTCAGCTTTGAAGATCCGGGTAGAGGAGGTGGCACGGAGCAATGGGGGAAGCGAGTTCCAGATTCTCACAGTGTAGGAACCAGGTAGGAACCATGTAGGAACCAGGCACGCAGCCATAGTACCGCCCTCCGTACTCAGGTCAGACTGCATGCACGGGAGCCAAGTGTTTGGGGGCCATGTGGTTGAGCCGCAGGTGGGCTTTTTCCATCATGCATGTGAACAATTGCCCCTTATGAATTTTATTCCTCGATGTTGCGTAGGGGGGGGCAGCGAGGCTCCTACGTCGCCTCTCACCACTCCGGCTGTGCCAGTTGCGGGGCCTCGGCCCGAGGGTGTCTGATGTGGGGGGGGGTAGCGAGCTTTGCCTGGCTCACCCCCTCCGCTTCTTACCAGCCGGCAGCGCCGGTTTCAGGGGGCCGGCTGTTGCGCGGGGGGAGGGCAGCGAGCGTTCTTGCCTCCCCCTCCCTCCCTGCTTTACATTACGGCGGAGCCTGTGCCAGAGCTTCAGCCCACGGGAACCCGGTGTTGCGGTCTGGGGGAGGGCAGGGAGGTCGCGTTGCTCTCTCCGCGGCCTAAGCTCGGCAGAGCTAGCTCTGAGCCCCGGTCCGCGTGGGCTGGGCACAGCTTGTGAGGGCAGCAGGCCCGAACCCTGCACCACCGCATGTTCAATGCCGGTCTGGCGATGCCAACAGGCAGTGCTTTAAATGGAAAAAAATAAGTGCAGGTACTCACCAAATTGAGATGTGGACTGGGGGGGCGGGGCTTTGGGTGGGGCTAGGGGGCGGAGCTATGGGCGGCGCAAAGGGATCCGGCCAGGGGCACCCATTTAAGCATTCCTCTTGCTCATTACTACACTCATTTCAGAGCATGCCCAAATCACCTCTTTCCCCTTACCCCTCCTACCTGCACCCTATTCTGTCCTTCAAGGGTCTGCTATTGACCCTCATGCCACATTTATTTTGCCCTAAGGCCTTATTAGTTCAACTATGCAGATGACACTAAAATCATCTAGAAATTTGAACAATAACCCAACGTGGGCATTTGCACGATAGGCCCACGTCATTGTGCAGTTGAAGACTGAAGGACCAGAAACACCTGAAATCAACCAGTAAAAAGACTGACATCCTGTAATGCAGCACTGGCCTTATGTTGAACTGGTAACGGTCTTGAGTCGGCCTGCGGTGTCAAGGATAGGTTGGTGAGCTATGTTGCATGTATTTATCACTGACTTTGATGAAGAAGGTGGAGGCCAATTTGCGCGCCTTGGCCATTACAGGGTCAGCTGGAGTTAAGGGCCCACTTCTAATGAGGGCATCAGTAGTTTAGTTCTACTTCCACCTCCCGAGTCTCCTCAGGAGGATATTCACTTCCCTCGGATTTCTATAAAGAGTGCAGCCTCCTTTCACACTTGTACTTTCTCGTCAGTACTACCTGCCAATGGACTCTATATCTGCTGTCTTCTTTGGTGGTGTTTGCAGAAATGAAGGGCCCAATATCCAGAGGCCATGGTGAAAAGTAGCGTGTGCAAACTGCACTTCAAACGGTTTGCGACCCAGGCTGCATTTTGCAGGCAATTAATGTGCTAACCTGTGACGTAGCAGAACGAGGCTTCACAGGGGGTTGCAAATCACAGTGTGAGTCGGCCCCCTCCCAAACTTCCTGCCAGCTCTGCATGAATGCCTTCTGAAGGCGTCTCAATTAGCACATTGTAAGGCGAGATTAGCACTCGTTCAGAGTGTTTCACGTAAACGGATCCACTCGTGTCAGCTGTGTTGCGCTTCTTTTTGAAAATGCCAATTTCACTGAACTTGGCTCACATCCCCATGAGTACCGGTACTCTCTTTGGACAAAGAGAAGTTCCGGTACTTAAGCGCCGAAAATTTAGAAGTGCTGGTACTCAGTACCGGTGAGTACCGGCCCATTTAAAGCACTGCCAACAGGGGCATTTGAGGGAGACATGGCACGCCTGTGGGTGGAGAGGATTGTATTCACAAGGATGCCTCGGCGTCCAGGAACCGTGGTCACTTCACTTCTTCATTTCTATACGTCTACAGACTTGCAGTAAACCTTTAGTTTCATCCTGCCGGAAGCGAAATAGCAGAGTTGAACAGGCAAGTGTTAGATCAGTTTCACAAGCTGGTAGCGGTGGCTAGGGGAGGGGCGGAGGGGGGCGCGATTTTGTACCGCTGCTGCCAGGGCCGGCTTTAGCTCTGGTGGCGCCCAGTGCAACAATGTTTGTTGGCGCCCCCCCAATGACCACCTCCGCCACGGATTCCCTCACTACCATCCTTTCACAGTGCCCCTCAAGTCTCCATAACCACTCTCCCCATAGTTGGGGGGTTCTCTTTAATAAGAAGAATTGATTTCTACCCAAATTAACCCATTTTGCAACATTAGGATAATGAAAGTCAGGGGAAAAATCATAACGCTCCAGCCTATACCTTGCAGTTGGCTGCAGCTCTTTGATAACAGTTAATTGCTCACTGTTCTACATTAGGATTTTAACTTATAAAGTGCAAGTAACAATAGTATCTCTCTGACAAAAGCAGTAACCCACTGACCTCTTTATATTATATCCACTTTGTGATCTGCATGGTACACATTCTTTGCAGCAGGCACATTAACTCTCTATGCTACCTAACCATGCGTAAAAAGGTCCACTAGACAAAACGCCGATTTCACTCTCTCTCCAGGAAGGACATTAACCAAAGAAGTTTTTTTGACATTTTAACTGGTGGCTGTAAATTGCTCGAGACAAATAACGTAGCAGCAGGTGCTTTAAAACCATAATATACGGCGCCCCCACCCGAAGTCAGCACCCGGTGCGGTGGCACCGGTCGCACCGCCCTAGAGCCGGCCCTGGCTGCTGCCTTCGCCGTTATCTGGACTTGGCGGGCAGGGTGCATAAAGTCTCGCTACAATTTAATATGTGTACTATGATTATCACATTATCACATTTGTGTTCACTGTAGTAGCACAAATAAGGATACTTGGAACATTACAAATATCCTGAAAAATAAATCATGCTGTCTCTACATAACCCCAGCTTAGAATGCTCTATTTTGCGGACAACAATAGTGAATTCTTTAGAATGTTTACACCAAATCGGTCTATTGTGATAAAAATGTTGCTCAACTTGGGGGTTGGAACAACTTCAGAGCTTCTCATTCACGTGGATGTCTGTACTTTGGTGTGTAGTGAAGAAATTCACTTAGGAAAAACCCTAAAGTCATAGTAATGTAAGGATAAAATGCAACCTCGGTCGCCGGTCCCTGAAATGGATTACATTGTGAGGTACTATGATGACTATTTCTTCATTCATCTACAGATTAGTATAAGTGATATACAATTGGATATGGAATACTGCAGGGGGAGGGACTCAAACATTTTCACCCTTGCCACTAAAGTCACAGTGATACACACTTTACATATCTGAACCTGGCATTACATTTTCAGCCTGAAAGGAGAGTGGCCTAGCGGTCTAAGCAGCAGGGTTACAGTTACAGTCTCTCTGAAGGCATTGGTTCGAGTCCCACTCCTGCCAGTTATTTCGTTTTGTTTAAATCCACAATGTGAGAAAGTCAACCTTGGACTTTCAAAAAGTGCTGCAATGGCCTACTAATGCTAATTACAGCATCATAATTACAGCTAAATTTGCCGGGTGGTTTTTGGTGCGCGGCACCGTCACTTAATTGTCTACCCCGGCGTTTGTGACAGTCTGCCACTAGTTGGCGATGTCTGTCTAAGTTTGAGAGGACCGCAACAACAGGCATTGACTAATTCAATATACATTGAAATTACTATTGCCTGCTGCCGAAGCCATTCTTATAGCTTTGGGGGCCTGGAATAGTTGGAATTGTCGCACTTGCACATGTGTCAAGTGCGACAATTCCGACTATTTGATGACTATTCCGACTATTTGATGACTAGGTGATGTTACTATGATTGGCAGCACGGTAGGAGCAAGTTGTGTGGCAAACTGAATTGGCCGCCTGACTAGAGTCCTGGCATTTAGTTGCACAAGTGTCAGGGTCAGTAAAGGTGATGTTAATAGGATTGGCAGCACGGCTGGAGCAATGTGTGGTGCAAACTGAAGTGGCCGCCTGACGTCAGTCGTGGCAGATAGTTTTCTACAAATTAAGCACTTAACGGGTGAAATATGTGAGGCCTTCGGGCACAGCTGGGCCGCGGTTAGGTCAAAGATATTTGGGCGTGTCACGTGTCCTCTCATGCTCGGGTCTCGAAATAGGTGGGCAGTACATGGGCAGAGCTCCTTGCTGTATTCAGCGCGTGAATCGAATGCGTGTTAATGTAGGCACGGCATTGCACAGTCCTGCAAAATTACATACATCTTCCAGTTACCTTCATTTTACCTGCACGCCCATTTCTCACACTTCCATTACCCCCCCTAGGTGCTGCACCACAAGATGAGTGTACCGTTCCTTAGGGTTGGGGTCCTCTAAGTAGGGGGGGATGGATTTGGTGCGGGCTATAAGGGGGAAATCTGTTTTCATGAAGCAAACAAGTAAGCAGGCATGTGAGCTCGTTCTTATGGCAATGGGAGAGTGCACTGACCATCTGTGTCTTTATTTATCTTCCATGGTATCTGTCTGCGATAACTGGGAGTTGAACCGTGGTACGAAGGTGGCGTCTTGGTCACAGGAAGATGGACCAGACAATCCAGAGGGAGTATGGGTGGCAGCGGCACCAAGTACAGGGAGAGCGCTAGGAGGAAGACCGAGGTGCCAGCATACATGGGTGAAAGGCTACCGGGTCACACATTCTTTCGGTTGGTATTGGTAAGGCAACTGGAATTTTTGGTTAGCAGGAAGGGATTTAGCAAGCCCCGCACTCTAGGTTACATTTCTCGCACACATGCCCCAAAAGCATGGGGGCCTCGCACTGCTACGGCTCCTGGCGGCCTTTTTTAAACTGTCGGTTGCTAGGCAGCTGCATCTGGCATCTTAGTACACGCAGTTGCTGTCTTGGGGAAGCTGCACGGACATGGGGTTGCTCGGGGGAATGGGTAGTTCCCACATAGTGTGCCGCCCCCCCAGCCGTTCTCCCTCCTGAGGTCGATAACATGAGTACCATTGAGTTGGGTGACAATAAACACCTGTTAATCAGTGCCAGGATATCCCTCGGGGTGAAGGGGCGCAAACACACTCATGTTATGTTTGGCATAGCCTATGTCAACCCAGTTAGCAAGCTTTCCTCACTATGCGGCAAGGACAGGAAACAAACACCTGGAGAGCCAATGGGTTTGGATCTTGCACAATAGTAATAATGGAATAACATTTACTTTCGTCAGGCCAGAAAGCAATCAATGGTAGAGAATTTTGCCGCGGCTTCAGCCAGCTGATCTCATGAGTTTCAGAGGCTGAGGGGTTGCTACCTCTCTAGAGGTAGGTCCAGGATAAAATGTTGTGCTTAGGAGGTTCTCAAAACCAAAGCGGTTGTTGTATCTTTCCTAGGGGAAGAGATGTGTTAGGTACTTAATAGCTCACAACGTAGCACATCGGGGTGGGCAGTAAAAATTCCTAGTTGCAACTGGGGATTCCCTCATTTATGGCAGCACCTGCTCAGATTGGGCGGTGAACATTTTTTCAGTTGCAACCGAAACTGGCTCTATATATACTACACCAAAATGAGGTATAGTGTGTATAGAGTTCAGGTGACCCCAGAGGTAGGCAGAGGTTAAAGTTAGATAGAACCTTACTCTCTATTTGTGGTAGAGTGGTCGAGCAGTAAGGCAGTATCAGAGGACAGTGTTAAGCATTTGATGTACACACTCAGTCAGCAAATGAATTCACACACTCAAGAACTGAACTCTAGACCAATTGTTTTTGTATAAAACAATATACTGTTGTTTTATTTTTAGAACCAAGCAAGCCTGGCACATGTAAACATTAAATACTTTACAGTAATAAGTTGCTGATTGTAGAACAGTTTAAAAATGCAATAGGAATTGTACTTTGTTTGATTTACAGGGGATGCAATAGGTTGCAATACTCAGCAAATACAGTACATTGAAATGAATAGGCTTTTTCAGTAAATTACAGGTAAGTTACTTTTTACGTTACTTTTCTAACTCAGTGCTGGATACCTAGATTCAGCACTGGGACATTTCCTGCAAACAGGTAAGTAAATACGTTTTGGTTATTTGTGCGATTTTTAAAGAATATTTTTAGATTTCAAAGCTCCACACTTAGAAACTTTTTGGAAGAAAATTGTCAATGTTATCCTATGGAGGAAAAACAGGTTATCGGTTCAAAGGTAAGTTATCGACTGTGGGAGTTAAGGTTCTGGGGTTAGTCTCAGGGGTCCCCCAGGGTCAGTGATGCACTCTTGTTACACCCTCAGCGGCACTAGGGCGGCCAGGTGCAGAGTGTTGAGGCCCAATGTTATCCAATGGGGATAAGGGGCCTCCGGTTGGTGGCTGCTGGCAAGCAGGCCACTGGGTTGTGGGAGCAAAGCTCCTGGACATTAGCTCAGGGCAAATTGGGAAACAAAGTAGCACCAAAGGTGCACCTTCAGCAGCACTAGGGCGGCCGGGTGCAGGGTGCTGTTTCGAGGTCGGGTGCCCTGTTTTCAATGGAGAACCTCCGGTTTGCAAAAGCGCTGCAGGCAGGGAGACGAAGGAGTTCTGGGTGCGACCACCACTTCAAGAGGTAAGTTGGGAAGTTAGGGGTTGGTTAGGCACCGTCTGTTTGGGCACACAAGGCCGTGGGGCATCGGGTGCAGGGGTGCCTTTTGGGGTGGGATCTTCTTACCAGCTCCGGGTCGCAGTTAGGGGGGCCTTCTGGATTTAGGCTGCAGGCGTCAGCTGGAGGCTTGAGGCAGGTCAGGGGTCGCTGGATCTCGGTTCAGGATCGCCGGGGTGACCTCCTCGTGGTGTTTGCCCACTCGAGCTCGGGCCGTGGACGGCAGGTGCAGAGTGGGGCAGATCCGCGGTCTCCGGCTGCTGCCAGAGGTTGCAGTTGAACAAATCCGGTGTTCACAGGAAAAGCAGTCTTTGGAAGTGAAGGCAGGCAGGTCCTCCGGGGTTTTAAAAAAAACTTTTTATTGATCAAAAGAAAACATAAAGCATCCATACAGCAGTGTATCAAGGTCACGGTAAACATATACATGTCTTGAATTGGTTGGTATTCGGGAATCACTTTACACATCCCCATGTAAAATCACATTGCCAATACCTGATATATCCACTAATTTGAATACAGCAATACACCAAGGTCACGGTATACATATACATGTCATGTATTGGTCGATATATAGGCAATCACATTACCCATCCCCATGTAAAATCACATTATCGATATCAGATATGTCCACAATTTTGAGTCGGTCACGTCGCAATTCAACTGTCGGAGACAGGCATATGTCACCTCTGTATCTGTTCCACCCACCCCATTTGCGATACCATTTTTTGGGGCATCCCCTGTATTTGAAGACGTCTTTTTCAACTATCATTGCTCTATCCATATCAGCTGCCCAATCACGTATATTAGGGATTACCCCCACCCCCCACTTCTGTGCAATATTCCGTTTTGCAATGGCCCATCCCAGTGAGGCCCACGTTTTCTCAGTCTGCGTAAGGTCAGTGGCATCCCAGACATTTAATAGGCAGAGCTGTGGGGAGGCCTTCAGCGTCTTACCTCCTGCCCTTTCCATTTGCTTGGTGACACCATCCCAGTATGTTCGCACAGCTGGGCAATCCCAGATAATGTGGAAAAAGGTTCCCTTTTGGTGACATTGTCTAAGACACAGTGGGTCAACCCTTCTGCCCATTTTGACTAAGACCCCCGCGTCTAGGTATACGTGGTGAAGGATCTTCAATTGAACCAACCATAATCTCATGGGGATAGCCACCTCTCTGGGAGAGGCCAGTGCATCTCGCCAGTCTTCATCATCGAGGTCGCCCAGGTCCATCTCCCAATATTGCCGCAGGCGTATCAAGGGGTCCGGGCGGTTATTTAGTAATTTTTTATACGTGAGGGATATGGCTTTTTTGTCCATAGGGTCAAGTAACAACCTGTCTTCCAGTGGAGAGGCCTCAGGCAGTGGGTCATCCTTTGGCAGCACTGCTTTAATTGCATGGCTAATTTGTAGGTATCAAAATGTTTCGGTCTGTGCGAGTTGGTATTTTTGCTGGAGGTCTGCGAAGGTGGCCACCCTCCCCAAGATCCACATATCCCCCACTGTTGAGATACCAATAAGGTCCCATTTATCGAACCCAGGACAGGTGCTGAGATGACCCAAGAGGTTTGGTTCCCAAAGTGGTGTGGCTCGTGTAAGTTTATTATGCCAGCCCAGTTGCCTGTTCACACTGTGCCATGTGTCTACTGTACGCGCAGTGGGCCCTGTGAGATTTAACTTCCGGGGGTTAGTATACAGTGCCCTGTTGTATCCCCCTGCCCCATAAGCCACCGATCTGTGCGGAAATTCGGGTCATCGTAGGCCCCATGTGCCCATCTGTTGATCGCGACCAATTGAGACGCTTGGTAGTAGAGTCTAATGTCAGGTAGTGCAATGCCCCCGTCGTAACACCCCGCCATAATTTTTTTCATGGCTATCCGTGGAGCTCGGCCGTCCCATAACAACGCGCGCACAGCGCTTTTGATGTTAGTAAAATAGGTGTCAGGGATCTTGTCTGGGGTGTTTTGCAACACATACAGGAAGCGCGGTAGTGCTAGCATCTTAAAGAGGGCTGCACGCCCCAAGAGAGTGAGCGGGAGGGAGCGCCAGTGTTTGATGTCGGCGCGAAAACGTGCCAGGGATTCAAGCAGATTTGCCTCATAGAATAGGGCCGGATCAAGTGTGATGTATATGCCTAGATATCGGAAGCCCCTCAATGTCACTGGGATGTCATATCCTCTTGGGTTGCATGGTGGTGTCCCCCATAGTACATAGAGCTGAGATTTGGTCCAATTAATAGTGTACCCTGAATGGGTGCCAAATATGTGGAATATGTGTAGGACCCTGCGGAGGGACTGCGATGGTGAGGCCATATATAAAAGGATATTCCTCAGGGGTTTTTGAGGTTGCTGGCTGCAGGACACACCGGGATTTCGCAGGAGCAGGTTCGAGGGGAGACAGGCCGATAGGGCTGGGGCCAAGTCAGTGGGCGTCTTCCTCTTGTTAGCTGGCTGCAGGGCTGTTCGGTCCTTCTTCTTCTTTTCTTCTTGTTGTCAGGCTGAATCTGAGGAAGCAAGGTTCAGGGTGCCCCCTAAATACTAGATTTAGGGGCGTTACAGGTAGGTAGAGGGCAGGGACCAATGGGTCCCTTCCCTGGGGTGGGTACACACCCTATCGTGCCACTCTCCAGTGGGAGGGGGGCAGGAGCCTGTCGCTGGTTGGTTGGGTCCCCCCATCCTCAAGATGGCGGGGACTCGGAGTTGTGCTTCACTTCGCCTCCCCCACCTGAGGGGTGGAGTTGGCAGAGGTGGGCACACCTCTTTCCTCACTTGTTTTTCCCGCCGGTTCTCCCGCCCAAAGTGGGGGGTAGAACCAGTGGGGACCAGTTGCTGAAAGCAGCAAATGGTCTGGGGAGGCTCACAAAGGCGGCATGCCTTTGAAGCTTCCCCTTCGTGAACCCTGCCCATCCTGGGGGAGGAGACTTGGCACCTCGTCCCAGGATGTGCATTGTTTCAGGCCCCCGAGAGCAACATGTCTGTTGGTGGCAGCCTAAGCAGCCACTCGGTCGGGACACTAGAAGTTGGTCGAGTTTCAGGGGGCATCTCTAAGATGCCCTCTGTTGTGCATTTTACATTAAATCCCACACTGGCATCAGTGTGGGTTTAATGTGCTGAGAAGTTTGATACCAAACTTCCCAGTTTTCATTGTAGCCATTATGGTGCTGTGGAGTTCGTAATGACAAACTCCCAGCACCATATACTCTTAATGGCAGCACTGCACTTACAATGTCTAAGAATGAACTTAGTCACTGTAGGGGTACAGGGCTCATGCACCTGTACCCTCACCACTGGTATAGTGCACCCAGCTAGAGGGGTGGCTGATCTATGCCAGGGCAGTGGTTTGTAGGCATGGCACACAGGGATGTGTGCCATGTCAACTCTTCACTTTGTTCTGCACCAAGACACGCAGCCTGCAAAGGCAGTGTGTGAGTGAAAAGGTGCAGGGCCTCTAAGGGTGGCACAATAAGTGCTGCAGCCCTTAGGGGCCTTCCTTGGTCACAGGGCCCTGGGTACCTGTGGTACCATTTACCAGGGACCTACCTGTGGCCAGGGATGTCAATTGGGTTTAGGCTTCAATGCAATTTTAGGGAAGGAACATAGGCCCTGGGTACCTGATTAGCAGGAGCCCAGGGCACACTCAGTCAAAGAACATCAGCAATTCAGCAAAAAGTGGGGGCATACCATGCAGAAAGAGGGCACTTTCTCACAGATGTGTTAGGTACTTAATAGCTCACAACGTAGCACATCGGGGTGGGCAGTAAAAATTCCTAGTTGCAACTGGGGATTCCCTCATTTATGGCAGCACCTGCTCAGATTGGACGGTGAAAATGTTTTCAGTTGCAACCGGGAGATTCACCCATCAATGTAAGCTACTGCTCACATTGCTAGTAGTTATGCAGCCTGGGGAGTCTGGGGCGCAAGCACCACAGATTACCTGAAACAGGCAAATCTTTATTTAAGAAAGGAGGGATACATGGCAAGTACTAGGTCACATATTCCTAAGCCCTTCTGATGGGTGAGCCTTTACACATCTTAGTAGGATAGTCACCAATGTTGAACGGGCTATTGGGTATGCCTTGCCAGGACATGGACACACACTTCATACGAACTGGAACCTCTATAAAGGACAAATGCTGACATCACTGTCTGGGGGTACAATTGGCCAAAAACCCTCTTCAAGCTGCTGCGTCAGGTTGTTGCCAGATGTTTTGGAGTGACAGGCAGGTGCAGTAAGGGAGCAGGTTTTAAGTTACAAGGGTACTTGCAGTGGGCAGAGGGGTCTCAGCAACCCACCCACACTAAGCTGCTGTCTGTTCAATTGGGGTCACTTAGTGTCCATACTGGGTTCCCCATGATTCACTTGCACTAGTCATTCGAATTGCTCGAAGGCGACTAATTTAATCTGACGGACAAGTCCAATAGGAGTCATTACAGTCGTGCAAAATTTTCTTTTGCCGGTACATCGTTTCATTCATATACACTGTTTAAATTATTTAAACAATTACGGATGTCAATAGGGGCGAGTATTGGATGCACCAAGACATCTGCAGCAGTGAGTGCTGCTATGCTGAAGGTTAAATAGGACTGGGAGGTCCGGCTGGGTGCCTGCCACATGGGCACTGGCAGGTTTTATGGGGATTCAAAGGGCATAGGAGGGGTCATGACAAAGAAAACCTGGACTGATTCACCTGCTGGGTGTGGTGGTGGTTTTAACCTCACGGTCACAGGATCAAACCCTGTCGGGTCTATCAAGCTATCATCCTAAAAAGCATGTAGTTACTGCAAGAATTTTAATATGGTTAAATGGGTAGGGGACTGACTTGGTGAGGCACAAAAGACAATTCCCCAAGGGTACTGGACTATTACGCAACATTGGTTCAATACAGTTGTATCAATAATTCGGGGGAGGGGCAAACTTAGTGGCCAGCCATCGGGATTGTCCCTCAGCATAACCAAGGGGTAACTCAGGACGCTTCACTTATTGTTATGAGACTGCCTGCCTCATAGCGGGTCCAGCCAGGGGGTGTAGGAGTGGTTGCCCTTAGAGGGGGCAGGGTCCTCAAGGTGCAGGGTACACTTGTGGAAGGACTCTTGCTGATAAAGTGTATTAAAACTACCTACATTTTCACCTCCTGCACCCCAGTAATACTTTCAATATGGGTGATGGGTAATCCACACCAGGGTGGGTGCACTGGTTCGGCTACACAACAGCCAGTCAAATCCATTAGTTAGACGGGGATTGGATTCTGGTCAGACTTCCTCCCGTTCTCACCATCCACTTGTCCACTTCCTGGTATACAGTAACAGAAGTTTGGCACAGGGCTACCCACGCCAGGGTTGGGACAGTAGCAGGGTGACTCAGCATCTATAGATCGCCTTCAGACGGTGAGGGACTTGCAGGCAAGGGAAAAAACAACGGGCAGGCAAGTTGTGTGGAGGATTTACTCCAGGGTCCCACTAGCCAAAAGTACGGGCCCTGTTTGACACACTGGTATACCCCTAGCAAACGCTGGCTTAGGGGCTACATACGCTAGATCCACCAGCCAGCCAGGCGGTTTGCGTTAGTTGTCATGCCAAAATAGGTGCTGTTACTGCAAGAGTGTTGGAAAATATGGGTTTGGAGCACCAACTCTGTCTATGAACAGAACTCATTTGCAGTCATATTTAGAAGATTCAGGTATATTTTCTCATATGTTACTCAGTGTCCTCAAAGCCACAGCATCGACTAACCTTTCGGCACTCTGGTAAACAAGTGGTAAATGCATAAAAAGGCTACAATGTATTAAGAATACTTGGCATGTCCATTATTCAAGAAAATTCAAATGTGGAAGGAGCGGGTAAACCTCCACTGATGGTGCAGTACACGGTTATAAGGGCGAACCCCCAAAGTTTGGAGATAGCAAATACGGGGGTAATACAAGGGATCAGTCTTCAGGGCTGAGGTGCGCTGGAGCACTAGGTGTGAATGTGTGCAGTCGACTTCTGAGCAAACCTAGTACAATCCTGCGTAGCACCATGGGCCAACATGTGTGCAGTGTTAGTTCTGAACAGACTAGGTGCAATCTTGCGTAGAACCTACGAAATTATGGGCAGGGTTGTGAGCGACTACTCTGGTGGGGACACCAGCATGGCGGCACATCATCAGTCGCAGGACAGGAGGTATTGCCCAGTGGGTCTGGTCACCGCCTGCCTGGCCTTTCGCCCGGCATTAGAGGGTTTAATACTGGTTCCTGCGGACAGCACGCCCCTTACCAAGTTGCAGGTTGAGCAGGTATTGAAAGCATGCTTAAATATGTCAGGCAACACGGGTCCTGGCAAGCGCTTTTGCAGGCACCCTTTCAGGATAGGGGCAGCAACTCAGCCTTCAGAGCGACCATGTCAGCGGAACGCATTATGCAGGTGGGACGATGGGAATCCCAATGTTTAAACGGTACATCCGTCCGTAGGCCATCCAGGGGAGTGGCCGGAGGACAGTTTAAGTGTTGCAGGTGAATTTTAAATGTACCTAGGGCAATCCTGTGAGGCACCAGATGTTTGGTGGTGTGCAGTGTTTTTATATAAATTATGTGCATTTTCAGTAGTGTATAGGATGGTTGGCAGTGCTTCAATAAATGTGTGTAGCAACCTTGCATTTCTTTATTTTGCCAGGATCTAAGGTCTGGGTGATTGGCCATTTGTGCGTCTTGAGAGTGGCACGTTGGGCGGAAAGCAGGAAATGGAGGCATGGGTTTTCCGCCACTGAGATAAATTGGTTCGGGTTCCCAGGCATGCGCTGGAACAGCTTGCTGAAGAAGCTGCGGCACAGACTAGGGCGGGTGTCCCACCTCCCAACATCCTGGTCATACACCTGGGAGGCAATGAGTTACTTGGCACAGGTAGGAGGGCACTGTTGCAAGAAATGAAACCCTCCATGTGCAAGTTAAGCAACCTACTGGGGACATGGGAGTCATGGTGGCCGGAGATAACCCCACGTTTAATGTGGAGTGGGGCCCGATCAGGGGAAGCCGTGGAAACCTCACGCAGGAGAGTTAACTGTGCCATGCGCAAATTCACTGCACGGAGGGGGTTTGGCTTTATTTGACACGGCCTGCTGCATGCCAAGTCCACAGGGTGTTTTGAAGAGGAGGGGGTTCACCTTTCTAGAGTGGGCATGGACTTGTTTTGTTGGACCTGGGCGAGGCCCTGGAATCAGCAGGATGTAGGTAAGAATGCCTGCCTTGGTGGGGGGCCCTGGTTGTGACGGTGGCCACACCCAGAGCTGTGGCGGAGTTACAGGGCGATCCAGAGGCTGAAAGGTACATAGGGGTACCCTCTTCAGGAGCACAACAAGGGTGCAAAGGTCAAATATCCCCAGGTGGTCCTCGCGTTGGACCCTGAAGGAACGACGGCGCCCCGCTAGTCCTACGGGCGGTTGTAAACCTGAGCAACCGGGGGCTGTCTGGATATGCTCCGCCCCCCTCAAGGGGCGTGAGTAATTGGGTGGACTGGCGGTCCACAGGTGGGAAGGGGTAAACCCTCCCCCAGAATTGGTAAGCACCGATTGTTTAGGGCCACGGTGCAATTTGGCTCATCAGCTGGGCAGGCAGCAGAGGGGCTGCCTGCCCTTGGATCGCCCGTAAGCTGACCCATCATGTTGGCATATTTCGGTATGCAAATAAACCTATAGCAATTTTCTCCACGAAAAAAGTGTCTTGTGTGTTTCTTTCATCAGGAGATTGCTGTATGTGTGATGGGGAGTGTGTTGCCGATATTGGCACTATGCGGTGTGCACTTTAGCTCTGTGAGAGCATCTAAGGCCTGATCTGCAGCCCCCCCCTCCCCCAGCCCCTGCTATTGCAGTTCAGAAACACGTACATAGCGCTTCCTGTCCCCTTTCTTCCGGCCCAGCAGCGTGCTCTGGTTTTGAAGTGGTTCCCCCACCCAAAGCTCAGACAACGCCCCTCATTTCTGACATGCATCATTCACATTAGGGTTTGTAAGAGACGAGGCTTACATTGGAGGTGGGTGGTAAAGGGGAATCCGGTTCTAAATCCGGATTAGACGCCTTCAACGGATTGTTCACCCAGTACCAATGCTGTGGTGAAGGAAGTCCCACCGATGGACTCAGAGACAGCACTCCCTCAAGAAATCGGTAGAACTGACTTTAGCAGCTGCAGCACCTTGGGTTCCTTGCTGTGGGGCAAATTCTCCCACCACCCTGCAAAACTAGCTCCTAGCAGGGCAAACACTGTTTCTTTAAGACAGCCTCGTCCATCACTTAGTTCCACAGAGCAGAGACAGGAGGCTACTTCAGGGGATGTGTGTTAAGGGTTATCAGCACCAACACAACAACTGGATCAAGAAACCACTCGGTTAAGTTCCCAAACCAATGTAGCAATATTTAAAGTATTTTATGTTTAATATAAGACCAAAATTATAAAAATCGGATTAGTGACTGTAAAGTTATAGGTTTTCAAGGTAACATCTCCATTCCACATAGCTCCTCCATTCTGCATGGACAGTCAGTGGCAGTCCCTGTGCTGCACTCACAAGTGGTCACTGGAGGTGACTTCCCACTCCAGTAGTGCAGCATGACTCCCAACTCCAGACTGCTGCTTGATGTCAGTCAGGGACACCTCCCTCCACATAAACAATCTTTTCCTGCAACGCAGGCACCCTTGCACAATGGTGCAAGAGTGCCTGCGTTGGCGCTAGGCAGCTGCAATTAGCGCCAGCGCAGGGTGAAACGCAGGGCTGCACCGTATTATTGTAAATACGGTGCAGCGCTGCATTTCTGAAATGGCGGAGCACGGCGTACAGCCAACAAGGCTAACGCCGCGCTCCGTCACTTCATTGTGAATATGCGCTGCAGATTCTGATGAACCGCGACAAACAACAGTCGAGGGCCACCTCAAAGGGTTATTTACATAGAAGTAACATCTTAATTGTTCTTTTATGATGTGCTTCTGTGCAACATGTCTTAAAAAAATTGACAAAGCCAATAGATCTCGTATGGGCTAGACCTATTAGCTTTGCCAATGCTTGTTTAATGATTCCTAGTGCCATCCGATTTTGCAACGCATTCCTATAGTATTTTAATACCTACTGCTGCCCTAAACTATTTTCAGCTGCAGAGACATGATTTTATTTGCAGCAGTTTTCTTTCATACCATATCGAAATTAGGGATTTTATTCTGTGCTCTGAGACTGCCCCTGTGCTGAAAAGGCATTTTTCCTCTGATTCCAATGTGCTGTTGTTCTTTTCTGTGTGTGTCTGTGAGTGCACTGTGCTGCTGATCTCTTCGTTTTTTTTTTTTAATTATTTTTATTTCATACCCAGAAAATACCGTTTACAACAATAAATATCGACTAATCAGATCATAAAGCAGCTAATACAGTACACAGCGATTCAGAAAAACAGGAACATCATAT
Organism: Calotriton arnoldi; assembly: GCA_963921515.1. Lineage (NCBI taxonomy): Eukaryota > Metazoa > Chordata > Amphibia > Caudata > Salamandridae > Calotriton > Calotriton arnoldi. The sequence goes on from CAWUFW010000087.1 coordinate 6,113,655, forward strand.
ATCACATAATCCAAGTTAAGAACGATTGCTAAAATGAAATTTGACAGCTTTGGAATTCTGAGAGTTAAAACCAAGCATAAAAGTCTATGAAGTCTTACAATTCATTCTTACGATGTACAGCTAATTGGTTTGTGCAAAAATGCAAATACAGATAATTCCCTTAGAAAAATAGGCACCATGGAAACCTGAACCAGCATAACAATATTTGCTAAAACATGGCATATACAATTAGAGATTACTGAATTAAACCCAGGCAAGATAGTATTGGGACATTTATCATCTGGCCTTTTTCCCCAAATAAATAATTTAGAAGGTGTAAAATATAAATTAAATATAGTTTTATACAATTGTGCCTTTAAGCTTGTGGATAAAAGTATTTTGGCAGTTAAAGATAAGCTCATATAAATATCCACATCTGGGTTATCTAATTTCATTGCCCAGGATGTCTCAGTTTTTTCCAGATCATCTAGTAATTCATCTAATAATAAACTGTAGATGTTCCTAATTCTACTTGATTTCCCAGTAATAGCTTCCATCAGTGGTATCTTATCTAATTTAATCGATGGTCTACATAAAGTAAGAATACTCCTAATCTGCACAAATTTAAAGTATTGATTATTTGGAATTCCAAAGTCTTGCTGGAGCCTGGAAAATTGAGAAGCTTGCTCTCCCCCATAGAAGTCTCCAATTGTACCCACACCAAGCTCTTCCCAACCTCTCCCCATAACATCATAAACCTGAGGGGGAATAGCGATGAACACCACAGGGGAGTATATCGAGAAACCTTCGGTATCGCCATGAATTTTGACACTTGTTTCCATATCTTCCATGAGCTATATATTACTTTGAAGCGGACCTTTTTATAATAGCTCTGCTCCATTTGTCTCAATAACAACCCAGGGGCTTCCTTCCCTATAGCGAGTTCATATACTGTGGGTATTCTCACACCCCGATCCGTTTCGCTGTCTCTATCTACTACAAACAGGGAAATCATCTGGTGGAGAAGGGCCGCCCAGTAATATAATGTAATATTTGGGACTGTAAGACCTCCTCTATCTTGTGGTAGGGTTAAATATTTTAAGGCCCTCCTCACTTTCCCATACTGCCAAATAAAATTTGAGAAGATAGAGTCCAGAATCTTCAATAGGTGGTCATCCAGCGCAAGCGGAATTGAACGAAACAGATACAGGATTTTAGGTAGCATAGTCATTTAAAAAAAATTCCCTCTCCCAATTATCGACAAGTGTAGCCCATTTACTCTCTTTAAATCTGTGGCTATTGACTTAACCAAAGGATCAAAATTGCATTTAACAATCTCGTCCACTTTCGCGCTAATTCGGACCCCGAGGTAGACTGCCGATTCTGCTCATCTAGAATCATTAAAATCAATATTATCTGTGCAAATAACAATTGTCTTCCCTTTATTCAATGCATAGCCTGATAGGAGCCCAAATCGCTCAGCTATTTGGGTAATTTCCCCAATTGCCTCTGTTGGATCAGTTGTTAACACCGCGACGTCATCGGCATAAGCCAAAACTTTAGTCTCATATCCCCTGGTAACCACGGGCTTAATCTTCTGGGACTGCAGCAGCTTAACAACCAGGGGGTTAATATACATAGCAAATAATATGGGGGAACAGGGACACCCTTGCCTGGTTCCCCTAGATATTAAAATGTTACCAGACTCTTTCCCCATCAATTGTAGCCGGGCTCTTGGGTCACAGTACATGGCTTTGATTGCCCTTATGATTTGCGGTCCAAAACCTTTTAACTCCAGTATCCCCCATAAAAACTTCCAAGACACCCGGTCGAATGCCTTCTCGGCGTCAAGGAGGATCATAGCCATCTGGCCCCCCGTCCCGGTTAGATATCAAATAGTGAAATAACCCTACGAATATGGTCAGTTGTTTCTTTTCCAGGGATAAATCCATGCTGCCAGGGGGAGAACAGATGTCCTATAATCCTCCCTAACCGGGAGGTGGTTCAAATTCAGTATCAAATAATTGCTCTTAAAGCGGAAATTAATAGCTGGCTAGCACAAAGATCGGCAGAGGAATATCAATCCAAGAGGAATAATTCATATGAAAATGGAGAACTAGTTGGGAGGAGACTTGCTCTTCGCACCAGGCAGAAAACAGCTCAGAATCTAATATCCTCTATTAAAGTAAATGGACAAACATATACTGATTCAGACGATATAATCAGGGGTTTCAGGTTTATTATCAAATATTATACCAAGAGGATAATGATAAGGATACAGCCGGAATACTACAGGATATATCCCGCATGGTGACTAATATCGATCTTGGAGAGGGGTTGGATAGCTCCTCTAAAGAAGACCTAGAAAAAGAAATCTCATTAGAGGAAGTTCAGGTAGCATTGCAAGGTATGGCCTCAGGGAAAGCTGCTGGCCCCGACAAGATACCTCTGGAGCTATATAAGATATTAGGAGCAGCGATAGTCCCTCTTTTACTAGATCTTTTTAGGGGTGTTCAATATAGTGGAAATCCCCCAGAATCCTGGAGAGAGACGGATATTATAATCTTTCCAAAGAAAGGAAAACCAATAGATAACCCAGCTTCATATCGGCCAATCTCTTTAATTAATTCAGATACAAAAATCTATTCGAAGATATTGGCTGCTGATCTTTTCTGTGTGTGTCTGTGACTGCACTGTGCTGCTGTTCTTTTCTGTGTGTGTCTGTGAGTGCACTGTGCTGCTGTTCTTTTCTGTGTGTGTCTGTGACTGCACTGTGCTGTGTGTGTAGTGCCCCTGTACTGTCAGTGTGATGTGGAAGTAGAGCCTTGTCTTGTCATTGAGTTGTTGATGAAGGGCTGTGTTGTGTGTTGTCACTGTGTGGTGGACATATTCCCTTTCTGTTGTCCCTGTGTGGTGGATGCAGTCCCTCTGTGTTGTCAGTGTGTGGTGGATGCAGTCCATCTGTGTTGTTCAGTGTGTTATGGAGGCAGTCCCTCCGTGTTGTCATTTTGTGGTGGGCGTGATCCCTCTGTGTTGTCCCTGTGTGGTGGATGCAGTCCCTCTGTGTAGTCACGTGTGTTGGATGCAGTCCCTCTGTGTTGTCCCTGAGTGTTAGATGCAGTCCCTCTGTGTTGTCCCTGTGTGGTGGATGCAGTCCCTCTGTGTTGTCCCTGTGTGGTGGATGCAGTCCCTCTGTGTTGTCACTCTGTTGTGGATGTTGTGTTGTTCCATGTGTTGTGGATGCAGTCCCTCCATGTTGTCATTTTGGGGTGGATGCAGTCCTTCTGTGTTGTCACTGTGTGGTGGATGCAGTCCCTCTGTGGTTTCCCTGTGTGGTGGATGCAATCCCTCTGTGTTGTCCCTGTGTGGTGGATGCAGTCTCTCTGTGTTGTCACTGTGTGGTGGACGCAGTCCCTCTGTGTTGTCACTGTGTGGTGGATGCAGTCCCTGTGTTGTGGATGCAGTCCCTCTGTGTTGTCCCTGTGTGGTGGATGCAGTCCCTCTGTGTTCTCACTGTGTGGTGGACGCAGTCCCTCTGTGTTGTCCCTGTGTGGTGGATGCAGTCCCTCTGTGTTGTCACTCTGTTGTAGATGTTGTGTTGTTCAGTGTGTTGTGGATGCAGTCCCTCCGTGTTGTCATTTTGTGGTGGATGCAGTCCCACTGTGCTGTCACTGTGTGGTGGATGCAGTCCCTCTGTTTTGTCCCTGTGTGGTGGATGCAGTCCCTCTGTGTTGTCCCTGTGTGGTGGATGCAGTCCCTCTGTGTTGTCACTGTGTGGTGGATGCAGTCCCTCTGTATTATCATTGTGTTGTGGATGTTGTGTTGTTCAGTGTGTTATGGATGCTGTACCTTTGTGTTGTCACTGTGTGGTGGATGCTGTCACTCAGTGCAGCCCCACAGTGCTGTGGAGGTTGTGTTGTTCAGTGTGTGGTAGATTCAGTCCCTCTGTATTGTCACTGTGTTGTGGAAGTTGTGTTGTTCAGTGTGTTGTGGATGCAGTCTCTCTGTGTTGTCGCTGTGTGGTGGATGCAGTCACTCAGTGCAGTCCCTCTGTGTTGTCACTGTGTGGTGGATGCAGTCCCTCTGTGTTGTCACTGTGTGGTGGATGCAGTACCTCTGTGTTGTCACTGTGTGGTGGATGCAGTCCCTCTGTGTTGCCACTCTGTTGTGGATGTTGTGTTTGCACTGTGTGGTGGGTGCAGTCACTCTATGTTGTTCACTGTGTTGTGGATGCAGTCCCTCTGTGTTGTCCCTGTGTGGTGGATGCAGTCCGTCTGTGATGTCACTGTGTGGTAGATGCAGTCCCTCTGTGTTGTCACTGTGTTGTGGATACAGTCCCCTATGTTGTCACTGTGTGGTGGATGCAGTCCCTCTGTGTTGTCAGTGTGTGGTGGGTGCAGTCCCTCTGTGTTGTCACTGTGTGGTGGATGCAGTCCCTCTGTGTTGTCACTGTGTGGTGGATGCAGTCCATCTGTGTTGTCACTGTGTGGTGGATGCAGTCCCTCTGTGTTAACAGTGTGTTATGGATGCAGTCCCTCTGTGTTGTCACTGTGTGGTGGATGCAGTCCCTCTGTGTTGTCAGTGTGTGGTGGGTGCAGTCCCTCTGTGTTGTCACTGTGCGGTGGATGCAGTCCATCTGTGTTGTCACTGTGTAGTGGATGCAGTCCATCTGTGTTGTCACTGTGTGGTGGATGCAGTCCATCTGTGTTGTCACTGTGTGGTGGATGCAGTCCCTCTGTGTTAACAGTGTGTTATGGATGCAGTCCCCCTGTGTTGTCACTGTGTGGTGGATGCAGTCCCTCTGTGTTGTCATGTGTGTTGGATGCAGACCCTCTGTGTTGTCACTGTGTGGTGGATGCAGTCCCTCTGTGTTGTCACTGTGTTGTGGATGCAGTCCCTCCGTGTTGTCATTTTGTGGTGGGCGTATTCCCTCTGTGTTGTCACTGTGTTGTGGATGCAGTCCCTCTATGTTGTCATTTTGTGGTGGAGGATGTCCCTCTGTGTTGTCCCTGTGTGGTGGAAGCAGTCCCTCTGTGTTGTCACTGTGTGGTCAATCAATCAATCAATCAGCCGTTTGTTAAGCGCGACTACTCACCCGTAGGGGTCTCAAGGCGCTGGGGGGGGGGGGGGTTTTAGCAGGTTCCAGTCCATCAAGGTGGGGGTCTGTCGAAGAGCCAGGTTTTGAGGTTTCTTGCGAAGATGGGGAATGATGTTGTCTGTCTGAGGTGGAGCGGAAGGGCGTTCCAGGCTCTGGCCGCGAGGAAGGAGAAGGAGCTGCCTCCCGATCTGGTCTTTCTGGTGCGGGGGACCACGGCGTAGGAGAGCTGGGCTGATCGTAGGGTCCTCTGGGGTGCGTGGAATTTGAGTCGGCTGTTCAGGTATGCTGGTCCGGTGTCGTGGAGGGCCTTGTGAGCGTGGGTGAGCATCTTGAAGGTGACTCTAGCTTCGATGGGGAGCCAGTGGAGTGTGCGCAGGTGCTGGGAGATGTGGCAGTGTCTTGGCAGGTCGAGGACCAGTCTTGCGGCGGCGTTCTGGATGTTCTGTAGCTTGTAGGTGAGGTTTTTGTTTATTGCTGCGTAGAGTGCGTTGCCGTAGTCGAGTCTGCTGGTGACCAGGGCGTGAGTGACGTCTTTCTGTGTTCGAGGGGGATCCATTTGAAGGTCTTACGTAGGAGGCGGAGGGTGTGGAAGCAGGAGGACGAGACGGAGTTGATCTGGCGGTCCATTTTGAGCTCGGAGTCCAGGATGATTCCCAGGTTGCATGCGTGATCTGTCGGGGTGGGCGGGCTTCCGAGGACGGGGGGCCACCAGGTGTCGTTCCAGGCGTCGGGGTTTGGGCCCATGATGAGTACTTCTGTTTTGTTGGTGTTTAGTTGTAGGCAGCTGTTTTTCATCCATTTGGTGACGGCTTCCATGCCTTCTCGAAAGTTGTGTCTGGCGGTATTGGGTTCGTTGGATAGGGAGATGATGAGTTGGGTGTCGTCTGCGTATGACACAATGTTGAGTCCGTAGGTTCTGACGATGGGGGTGAGCGAAGCCATGTAGACGTTGAAGAGCGTAGGGCTGAGGGAGGACCCCTGGGGGACTCCGCAGGTGGTTGGTGTAGGGTCCGAGAGGAAAGGGGGGAGTCTGACCTGCTGCGTTCTGCCAGAGAGGAAGGAGCGGATCCAGTCGAGGGCCTTGTCTTGGATCCCTGCGTCGTGGAGTCTGCGTATTAGGGTGCGGTGAGATACAGTGTCCAACGCCACTGAGAGGTCGAGGAGGATGAGGGCTGCTGTTTCTCCTTTGTCCAGTAGGGTGCGGATGTCATCTGTTGTGGGGAGGAGGGCGGTTTCCGTACTGTGGTTTTTTCTGAAGCCGGATTGGGAGGAGTCGAGGATGTTGTGCTCTTCGATGAATGTGGCGAGTTGGCTGTTGATGGCTTTCTCGATGACTTTCGCTGGGAACGGGAGCAGGAGATGGGTCTGTAGTTTTTGAGGTCGGTGGGGTCCGCCGAGGGTTTCTTCAGGAGGGGGTTGACCTCGGCGTGTTTCCAGTCGTCGGGGAGCCAGGCGGTTGCCAGGGAGCGGTTGATGGTGTGGCAGCGCATGGGTGCGATGGTGTCGGCGGCTCTGTTGAAAATGTGGTGGGGGCAGGGGCCCGTGGGGGCCCCGGAGTGTATTGACTTCATCGTCTTCAGTGTGTCTTCGGTGGTGAGGGCTGTCCAGTTGTCGATCGCTGGCTTCAGGGTGTTGGGGGTGGTTGGTGAGCGTTCAGTGTGTTGGTTGTCTTCATCGAAGTTGTCGTAGATGCTCTTGATTTTGTGGTGGAAAAAGGTGCTGAGTTTGTCGCAGAGGTCTTGTGAGGGAGGGATGTCGGTGGACTCGCTGGTGGGTTGGGCGAACTCCTTGATGATGTTGAAGAGTTCTTTGCTGTTGTGTGCGTGAGTGGAGATTCTGTCTTCAATCGCTTTTTTCCTCGTTTTTCTGATGAGTTGGTGGTGGGCGTTGGTGGCGGCTCTGAAGTTGTTGTGGGCTTCTGTGGATTTGGTGTTCCTCCAGGCCTTTTCGAGGCGGTGGCAAGTGCGTCTGGACTCTCGAAGTTCGGTGGTAAACCATCTGGCTGTCTTGGCGTGGGTGTTGTTGTTTTTCTTGAGGGGGGCTATGGTGTTGGCGCTGTCGGAGATCCATCTGTGCAGGGTTCGGGCTGCGGTGTTGGGGTCGTCGTTTTCCGTGATGGTTGGGGTGGAGTTACTGAGTGATGAGGTTAGCTGGTCATCGGTGATTCTGGTCCAGTTTCTTCGTGGGAGCAGGTGCTGGTGTCTGTGGATGGTGGGTGTTCTGAAGGTGAAGGGGACGCATCGATGGTCAGTCCATGGGAGTTCGGTGGTGTGGCTGAAGGTGATGGAGTTTCCTGTTGTGAAGAGGGGATCGAGGGTGTGTCTTGCTGAGTGCGTGGGTTTGGTCACGATCTGGCGGAGTCCAATGTTGTGGAGGTTGTCCAGGAGGGATGTGGTGCTGGGGTCCAGTTGGGTGTCGAGGTGGAAGTTGAGGTCTCCCAGTAGGGTGTAGTTGGTGGACGCGATGGCATTGTCATAAGGTTTCTGCACATACACAGAGCTATGCACAGGAAAATGGGACCCCGGAATACAGTGGTTTGCCACCATATACCGTAGCACCCAAAAACCCCAACCCAACTAGCTTAGCATCCCATTAGCACCCAAGTACCAATGATTGGACAACCCAGAACACGGTATCTTTATCTCAGGACTCGCAGAAGCAAGAACACTCTTTCGTCACTCACTCGTACTTGTCCACAAGGTGCGTAGGAAGAGACACTGGGTAGGTTAAAATGTTTATTCCAACTTACGTGCTCTAATATACAGTACACGTGTCAGTACTAATAGCATAATGCATATGAATAATATAAGCAGCATGGTTACAACTCCATAGAATACAAACGGGGAAAGCATCTCAGAGCTCAGTGGATAAACGTATAAATAACATTACCACCCTCCCCTTGCAGTAAGATAGTTTATTATAATAATAGAAGACCTCTGGGCTTTGACTAGCGAACCCTCATACCTCGGTCTCTAGATGCAGAATTACATCAGCAGACAGTCACAGCTCTTCTCCCTGGAAAGGGTTCCTCCAAGTGTGTTAAGCGCTAGGAAACCGCAGTATTAAAAGCACACAAAATTCTTCATGGCACTTGCACCTAATGTTATGTCTGGGTGCGCGAGACTGGCCATATCAGGAAGAACCAAAATACATTGTTATGTGACCTTGTACATGTTTGTGCAGACCGAGCCCAAAAAGGTGAACAACAGAAAATGCAGACAGTGCAAAAGAACTTGGCACGAGCAAAGGGCGAGGGAGTCCCGGCTCTGTGTAACTTGCGCAAAGAAAAGCAGCATGGCAGCCAGGCCTAGGCCAACATAACAAGGCAGGCAACAATCCACAAGACACCCTCCCCTGGTCAGTCCGGCGTTCAAGACAGAGGCAAAAAGAAAAATCCAGTGCTGCAGAGGGAGCGCCCAAACGGCGAGGAACAAGTCAATCCATGATAGTGTAGGTGCAGAAAAAAGCCATACCCTCCAAAAGGACATCATTGGAATCGTCAAAAAACATAGATGCCATCCAATCCAAGAGATCAAAGAGCAGGGATGCTCCTCAGCAAAGGGAGCATCCAGAAGCAATGCGGGACAGCTTGCGTGATAATTGAAACAGCTTCTTTGTAGGAGATCCTGGGCAGCCGCCCAGATATCCCATTGCGCCAAAATCCCCAGTGCAGCCGCACGCGCCATACAGCCAGCAACGGAACAGTCCTGTTCATGGGCCTCTAAGGGACCCATCAACTGAACAAAATCCGGAACAGACAATGACGAATTGGAGAGGCAATAATCCAGAGTCCAGGTGAAAGGACAGCGGATACAAGTCATCACAGGTTGCACGCAAGTGAAATACGCAAAGCGGAATGAAAGAGTATATGACACACTCAGTGTCGCCAATGGCAGTACACCAAAACCAGCCAAGAGGCGCTCACGGAGCAGCTGTAGGCGTTCTGGATCGAGCAGGTCCCATCGGGGAGCAGCCATTGCGCAGAAAGCAAATTAAGAGCAAGACACCAGCCGCTAAAGCGAGGATCAACGGGAAACCGCCAAAGACACTGGAAAAAATAGAATGTATGAAAGCCGGGATGACACCAAAAATAGTTTGGAAGGAGGACACCAAACCCGACCCTACGACCTTAAAAAAGTGTACTAGGCCTTCAGTGTTAGATGCGTTGAAAATACGATGTATTAACTCCCCAAAATGTTGGGGGAGATTAGTGTTCAAAAGGGCCTGTATTTCACTGTGGGTACTCGCCACCTGGAGAATGAATGTCTCCCGGGCGGACGTGAGCATAACTTCCTCGTTCAATAATAGTGCCTTTATTCTGCTCAGTCTATTGAAATCTGCCTCCATGGTAGGGATGGAAGGCCAAATAGAGATATCAACCTTGCCATGAGGGGGAGGAAAAAGCACATTCTTGCAGCAGACAACCCTGTGCGAAACTGTTACAATGTAAGGAATGCCAGCCTGTAGGCCGCAACAGTTTTCGTTATTTAAAAGTAAATAACTGCCATTGGAAAGGAGAGTGAAAGTAGGGGAAATAACAGGAGCAGGAATACCTTTTAGCACACAAGCAAGATTAGGAGCGGAAACGCTACATGAGCCATGCAATTTAATGTGTTTACAAATAAGCGAATGACCCATAGTCGAGTCACAAGACTCCCCGTGAGAAAGACTTCCTTGCCATCTCGAAGGCATTTATACATGAAAGGCAAGGACCAGAGTTCATGCAGGAAAGCACTGCCCAAGGGCTGGTAACGGCCCACAGGATAATGTTTCATGCATGAGTCAAATTCAAATAAGGAAAAAGGTAAAGCGATAACCCCATGAACTAGCCACACAGCAGAATCAAGTTCCGCTACAGAGAACGGTAAAGGATCCACCCTTTCGACATGTAATAAAGTGTAAGTTGCATCCTTCATAGACATAAACTGCTGTTTCTCAGTTAAATTAAAAGGTAGAAATAATGCAGAGGTGTTCAAAAAATGCCAAGGCACTTTACCTAACTTAAGCGTTTGTAAAGTCCATGCAAACTGCATAACTGAGCGCAATTGATTCTGACCATGATATAACACAGAAACATCATCTTGTACAATATCGACAACAGAGGACACAATATTCTCTAAAGTGTAAATGCGAGAAGACAGGGTATTAATACTATTGTCAACAACAGCAAGCACCTTTTCCATATTTGCTTGATCTATTTCCCGAAGACGGGAAGCAGCTTCAATTTGTGATAGCTTCCAGAGTTCATTATACGTTTCATAAATGAATCTCTTAGGTCGGGGACCACGAGGTCCCAAAACAAAATCGGACAGATCAATATTGCCTGAAAGGAGGGACAAATGTTGTTTAACAGAATCAAGGGACGAATGTTGCAGCCATTGTTTGCATAATTTACCAACAGAATATGTAGTGACAGTACGGGCATCAGTAAACCTCGGATCAGGCCTATTCTGTGTGTAGCTAGCACCAGAATCGTGAAAACGCATTTGACATGCATTAGATGATATAGGCCATACTAACCAGGGTGACTGTACCAGCTCAGAAACATTAAACGAATTATTTTGTAACATTGCCTGCAGGGACACGAGGGACAGATTGAATCGTGAGCTTTCATTGGGAAAGCTCGACAGGGATGGTATTGATGGCGTATTCAATTGTTTAGTGGTTGCTAAGCCCCAACATGTAGTCTGATAGATGGAGACATTGAGGAACATAATTTGGGCAGGGATGAGGCAAGCACGATGTAATGCCTCGGTCCCCTGTACCTGCCATGGCTTGGAGCCCCAAATAGATTTCAAATCGACTGTATTATCCCAGTACTCATAACCACCCACAGCTAGGGCACTTAGAAAGGAACCTGAATAAAGCAATTTGGTGTGTGTTAACATACTTTTCTGAGTTGAGGTGTTATTTAATCTAAAATAATAGGATGCAGGGTTCGACCGATTAAAATCAGTAAAATAATTAAACTTATTTCGAAGAGTTTGTGAGCTACCTGGCAAGGGGTTTGGACAATGTTCCCATTGGGTGTAATTGACAGGACTACGCAGAGCACTTGGCTTATGGAGAAAATGATTACCCCAATGTTGATAACAATACAAATCGGCATAGTTCGCAGAGTTCATATATAAATCTTCAGCATTAAAAGATGCATAATATTTTAAATCGGCAAACAATGCTTCAACGGCATGCACATCCCAATCATCAGAATGAATATTATTTTTTACTACATCACCCATAGAAACACGAAGGACGTTAGGTACATTAATAATTTCTGTCGGACCATGGATTTGAAAGTTCACGGCATCCCATACGATGCCATCAGCAACTGGAAAAGCCGAAATGTTCACAAATATGTGGTCACGCTTCATGATGTGAGAAGAGGAATGAGGAGCCAAAGTTCCAGAAACATAGTCTCCAGCAGAGCGTTCAGGTAAATAGTGACCATTAATTAGTAGAAAAAACACTGTGACAAAGCCAATGGACATGAACAAAAAAATCAAGAAAAGTACCAACCAGATGTATGTCCAGGGTGGAATCAAAAAATTGTCTCTAAACCAGGATATAAAAATACTGAACTTGGATGGAACTTTTGAAGATGTGGAATCCGAATCAAAGGAATAACGAGTCGGGCTTAGTGGCGATATTGGTTGATGTGCCACCGATTCAGATGCAGGATAAGTATACTCGTCCTCGTCGATGTTGGTGGAGAGTTGGGGATCAATTATAGTTTCAGGCAAAGTAGAGGATTCAGGCAAATCAACCATCTCAATTACAGCATCAGCGATTGTTCGTGCAGATGGACTATGAACATATGTCCGATAAATGGCAGGACAAGAGACCGCTGGCGTGACACTATTCAGGATCGGCCAGGCGCTGTAGCTTGACATTTTCAACTGAGATGTATCTGTTCTCTTTGCGACCAGGAAGCGGTGGTAAAATGACTGTACGTGTTCCCTTCAGGCCAAGAACTGGAACCGGTGCACGAAAAGAGGGGCCAAATTCTTTTTTGTTTTCAACCTTCTCTCGAACCAGTTCTCCAACTTTCGGAAGCCAGCCGGCTACCGGAATCTGCAACGCAGGATCTGTGGCTGAAGGCAAATGTGTAGTTGCAAGTTTGTCTCGGGCTTCTTGTAAGTCCTGTAACATAGCAGAATGGTTATCTACATCAAACTTGGCGGATTGCGCCGCGATGTCTGGACCCTCAAGGTCAGGCACAAACATTCTTATGCCAAAGAGCATTTCGTATGGGGTCCGCCCACCCAGAGGTCTTCTAGGGAGATTATTAAGTGCACGCTGAACGGTATACAAATGGGCCAGCCAGTTCCTGCCAGTACCTATAACCCTAGCTGTTAAGGATTGCTTTAAGTCACGGTTCATTCGTTCAACGATAGAGTTGCCCTCAGGCCTATACGGAGACGAAAATTTCACCCGCACCCCAAGCGAAGCCATTGCATCCTTGTAAGCCCTAGAGGCAAACGCTGGACCTTGGTCCGAATGGAAGGTGCCGCATGCGAAAATTCCCACAAAGACACGCAAATCCCTGATTACATTTCGGGCGTCAGCACTCCGTTGTGGCCAGACCCAGAGAAACCGTGTGCACGAGTCCACTGCAACTAAGATGTATTTATAGGCAGTGTCTGATGAGAATGGACCACAGTGATCCAAGTAAACACACCCAAAGGGTCTGTTAGCAATGCAGAGCGAGGTCTGTGGTGGACGTGTTACCGTGGAAGGCTTAATCTGTTGACAAACGTCGCAAGAAAGCACAAAAGCACGGGTGTCTTTATACAACCCACGCCACCAATAACGCTGCTGCAAGATGGAAACCGTAGCTGACACACCAGCATGGGCAGAAGCCATGCCTTCGTGTGCAGCAGATATCAAGGCACTCCTGCGGTCCGCGTTGGGGATCAGCCGATCTCCAACGTCAGGTATTGTTACATAAGGAACCTGTTCGGGACTTAACTTATAAGAATACTTGGAAGGAAAACCTGTAGGGTATTTATCACCTTCCTTGGTTGCAGCAATAGCTGCTAGAATAACAGAGTCAATTTTAGACATGGACCTGGTAACCGCTGCTACTGAACACGTGACTACTGCTGAACGGGCAGCTTCATCTGCCAGATCGTTACCAATAGCGTGTGCGCCCACCCGCTGATGGCCTAAGGTGTGAACCACCTGTGTGAGGGGCAGACGTTGTTGCAATTCTGCCACTCGAACCCAAAGCATCTTATGCTTTATTGTGCTCCCTTTTGCATCCTTGTAGTCATTTTTCGACCAGAAAAACAGATTGTCATTGTAAGATTGTACACAGTAGAAAGAATCACATACAATAAGAGTGGTCTCATCCTGAGAAGCGAACTCAAGCGCAAGTAGCAATGCATGCAGCTCGGCCAATTGTGCGGTACTATCTCCAAGTGTGCGAGTGTGCACTACAGAGGATTTGAACTTTCCATCTACAAAGGAACCCGCAACAATAGCACATGCAGCTGAATAAGCGTGCTTGGACCCAGTGGCCGGTTGCGCCGAACCATCGGTATAGATCACACATTTGTAATCCTCAAGCGGCAACAAAAACAGAGGAGGAGGATGAACAAATTCATACTGTAAGAACTCCTGAGTCTGAAGAGAAGAATCAAAAATAAAGGTGACGTCTGATGACGTCAAAGATGTAGCCCATTGTATCCAACGGGGATGCATTGCTTTTGAGTTCGGTACACTTGCCTTTGTTACTGCCTCTAGGGCAGGACAGGGTGTTACCACCAGAATTCGCTTACCCTGTGCCAGTGCGCGTTCTTTTAGAATCGCCATTTGCACTGCAGTCAGAACTTTTTCAACAGATGTAAAGCGCAATTCAGCAGAAGTGTACAGATGTGACTTGTATGCGATAGGTACTGTATCACCTTCGTTAAAGGTTAAATACGTGAATCCCACCGCCCCCGGAATTATTCTAATCACCAGGTTTGTGTGGTTATCACGAGTCAAAAGATATTTAGACTCCAATAGGTCTGTCTGCAAAGACTGCAGAATTGAGGTATGCTCAGGCAGCCAGCAAGACCTTGAATAAGTTGGTTGTATCAGAGCATACAAAGGCTTGATACGCTGGGCATATTCGGGAATGTAGGTACGCTCGAAATTCAAGAAACCCAGCAAAGACTGAAGTTTCTTCAGAGTATTTGGGGGCACAAATGTGCACATTTTTCCAAGAAATGGGGGCTAAGCCCTTACCTTCGTTATTGAGCTCATAGCCCAGGAACAGAACGGTAAATTCAGCAATGTGTGACTTAGCAAAGTTAAATTTGTAACCCTGCTCCGCAAATTCAAGAATAATGCGGTCCACACGGGACAGATGCAGGAATAATTCGTCGTCTGTCAAATAAATGTCATCTACGTACGAACATGCATCTTGATCAATGTCATTTAACAAAGAAACAACACGAGCGGCGAATATACCCGGACTATTTTTGTAGCCCATGGGTAAACGCCGGAACTGGAATAATTTACCACCGGAAGTGAATGCGGTCCATTGACCACTTTCCGGGGCTAGGTTGTGCGTGTAGAAACCGTTTGAAAGGTCAAGTGTCGTTTTATATTTTTTACGAACAAGACTGTCTACAAGCGCAGAACTATGTGTATTCTGCACCGCAAAGTTCCGGCAATGAGAGTTTAAATGCCGGTAATCCAAAACTAAGCGGTACGATCCGTCGGGTTTAGAAACCACGAAAAGGGGATTATTCATAGGTGATACGCATGGTTCAATTACTCCCTGATATTCCAACTGTGTCAGAATTTCGGAGACGGGGCCTTTTGCCTGCCGTTTAATGGGATATTGGGGTTGTGGCTGCGGTAGTGACCGCAAAGGTATTGCATGGGGAGGTGATTCTTCATCCCATCCCACATGGTTGCGGTATAACGCTGGTGCCAGGTACACAGCCCACTCAGCTGCAAGTGCTTCAGCTTTGTCTTTTGGGACATGCCTTGAAAAGCTTGGAAGGATTACCTCCTCTCCTTTATGTGCAGCTAAAACGAATGGGGGTGGCCAATCCACCTCTGCTAACAAAATGTCATATGAAGAGGTTAGATTTTCCCAAAAAATCCCTTTTATTTCACGTGGTATATCACCTTCAATTTGGATGACTATATTATATAGTCTGTCAGGGGTGCCACTCTCGTGTCAGCTGTCTCTACAGTAACGAATGTTTCAGTTGCTGTCGCCTCCATATGAGGACGTAGCGCCTCCCGCACTATGGTAACTTCCGCGGCGCTGTCTAGGAGGGTCACTGCCCACGTCCAATTCTGGAGTCTCGTTCTCACGGTCTGAGGCATATTTCGCTGTGACAGCGGCAACCTTTTTCTTCTGAAATTGCGGTCGAGGAAGGTGAAAGTCTTCTGCTTTCCCTCTGACTTGTTGTCGAGGTTGGTCTCGCTCCTGGGGAGCCTCTCGGCCCCTTCCTCTATCTTGACGTCCTCCTCCACCAGCCTGTGACGACGTCTGGGCCTGTGAAGAACGAGGAGAACGCGTATCAGAGCTCTGAAACCTTTCTGGTGATTTAATCCTCGACCTATCACGTAAATCATAAGTACGTTCAGAAGAAACCGAAACTGGGGAAGCGCCTCTCGACCCCGGCTTCTTTTGTTGCTTACCCTGTTTTTTCTGTCTCCAACTCTTTTTAGTGAAGACTGGTTTATCATCTTTCTCAGATGCACTTTTTGTTTGTGTAACTTGTGTTTGCGATTGAGTTTGCATTTTTACAAAAGGCTTGTTGCCTAGGCTATTTCTTCCAATTGTTTTATAAGCCCGGGCAATAATTTTCGGTAATTCGCGGGGCCTGTCCAACTCTGGGACCAAAGCCAAAGCATTCGCTACTTGAAAGTTCATAGCATCGCCCTTGACATTTCCAAGGATCAGCTCAGCTACTACATCAAACACTCCCACTAGTCTCATCCCTAATTCCACAGCCGCTTCAGGGCCATGTTCATCCTGTACTTTTTTAATTACAGAGGGTAGAACCGTCATGGAAGGAGTTCCAAAACATTTTGAATAAACTGCTGCGAATACCTTACCCCAGTTTTCACATGATGTCAAATCGGGGATTATGTCTTTTGGCAAACTTATCGTGAGGATGCGGTGTTTATCTACTGGGGATGTATGTGGAAACACTGCTTCTATCTGATCGAACTTTTCTGCAAGCCAGTAAGGATAGTCGTCCTTATTTTGTGGACGTTTGCCCATCACAGAATTTACCATGACAGGACTTATGGTCACTCCATCTGCAATAGCTGGTTGGCCTGCGACTACAGGAGCAGCTCCATGGAGGCTACCTGTAACGTATGTCACTAAGGCTCGATGCACTCGCACCAATTCGGTATGCATAGTGCGCAGATCCGCAATCGGTAATGCCAGATAATTTGGATGCGGGGTATACCCGGCCAATATAGGCCAAGTGGCCCCCTCAATGGATAAGGGGCCTAAACGAACTGCGGTAGTTGGTTGTGGTAGGGCGCCATTAAACCAAACACGGTGCTGCCAAGCCGTGAGAGGTACTTCAAGTTTAGTATAGGGTCGATAGGCAGCAGGAATAGCGGTGGGTTTATATTCATGAAACAGCTTATCACCTGCATCCACCGCCTCAAAAGTGATCCAAGTGTAAAACACTTCAAAGTGATAAGCCGCATCGGCTTGAACCACAAAGACCAACTCGACCCCAGTATCGGGCACTCCATACACAGCTAAGTGGTCTCGGAGTGCTCCTCGACTATGTGCAGCAATCGCCACACCAGCCATGACTAAACAGTTATATTTGACAACCTAACAGGGAGCACAAAATGGGTCTGTTAATTAACCTTTTTTAATAACTTCAAGCTTGAAAGAACCTATAAAACATTCAATACAGGAGGTATCACCGTCACATACGCCTCCGGAAGCGTACGCGAGGGGTTTGTGGACAAGCACAAGTACTACTCAAGCGTCTCGCAGATAAGCTGCCCCACGGTGGTCGCGCCATGTCATAAGGTTTCTGCACATACACAGAGCTATGCACAGGAAAATGGGACCCCGGAATACAGTGGTTTGCCACCATATACCGTAGCACCCAAAAACCCCAACCCAACTAGCTTAGCATCCCATTAGCACCCAAGTACCAATGATTGGACAACCCAGAACACGGTATCTTTATCTCAGGACTCGCAGAAGCAAGAACACTCTTTCGTCACTCACTCGTACTTGTCCACAAGGTGCGTAGGAAGAGACACTGGGTAGGTTAAAATGTTTATTCCAACTTACGTGCTCTAATATACAGTACACGTGTCAGTACTAATAGCATAATGCATATGAATAATATAAGCAGCATGGTTACAACTCCATAGAATACAAACGGGGAAAGCATCTCAGAGCTCAGTGGATAAACGTATAAATAACATTACCACCCTCCCCTTGCAGTAAGATAGTTTATTATAATAATAGAAGACCTCTGGGCTTTGACTAGCGAACCCTCATACCTCGGTCTCTAGATGCAGAATTACATCAGCAGACAATCACAGCTCTTCTCCCTGGAAAGGGTTCCTCCAAGTGTGTTAAGCGCTAGTAAACCGCAGTATTAAAAGCACACAAAATTCTTCATGGCAATTGCACCTAATGTTATGTCTGGGTGCGCGAGACTGGCCATATCAGGAAGAACCAAAATACATTGTTATGTGACCTTGTACATGTTTGTGCAGACCGAGCCCAAAAAGGTGAACAACAGAAAATGCAGACAGTGCAAAAGAACTTGGCACGAGCAAAGGGCGAGGGAGTCCCGGCTCAGTGTAACTTGCGCAAAGAAAAGCAGCATGGCAGCCAGGCCTAGGCCAACATAACAAGGCAGGCAACAATCCACAAGACAGCATGCGGGGAGATGATGTCCGTGATGGAGTTGGCGAAAAGTCCGCGGAGTCCAGGGGGTCGGTAGATGAGGGTTCCTCGGAGGGTGGTGGTAGGGCTGGCCAGTATTTTGAAGTGAAGGTGTTCCATCAGGTCTGTGGGCTCGTCGGGGCGTGTGCTCAGGCGGAGGGTGGATTTGTGGACAATGGCGATTCCTCCTCCCGGGCGGGTGGGGCGGTCCTTCCTGGAGATCTTTTACCCTTGAGGAATGGCGATGGCGATGTCCGGTCCCGAGGTGGTGTTGGTCCATGTTTCGGTGAAGAACACCATGTCCGGGGTGGTGCTGTCGAGGAGGTCCCAGATTTCGGTGGCGTGTTTGTGGAGGGATCGGACGTTGAGGAGGATGCATTGCAGGGTCTTCGGTTCGGTTGTGGTCTTGCGGGCGGGTTGCGCCGGGTCCGTGGTCTTGGCGGTGCTGCAGGTGTGCCAGCAGCGGTGACAGCTGAAGGGTCCATGGGTGTCGGCTGGTGATGCTAGCTTGCAGTTGTTGTTGCGGCCTGGGTTGAGAGCGTGGAGTGCTGCTGGGTCGTAGTGTTGGTGTTGCGGAGGTCCAGGGTTCCTGGCGCTGGTCGCGGACGGACGCGGACGGACGCAGACGGGCTTGCCTTTGGCGCGCCAGCAGCGCGGCCGCACAGCAGCCGCCATTAAGTAGGGGTCGGGGAGGGCTGGACAGCTGGGAGGCGGGAGCGGGGAGGGGAGCTGGATTGGGCCGGTCGCGTTGGTCGTGCTGGGGGGAGGGGCTGCGGGGGCAGCAGGGAAAAACCGGCAGAAAAAGGCAAAAAGAGAGGAAAGAGTGGAAATAAGGCAGTGAAAAGTGCAAGAAAAGTGGAGGAGAGACACAGAAGGAGAGTGAGAGGGGGAGATTAAATCAGTGAAAAAACGAGTGAAAACGTAGGAAAGACACAGAGGGAGAGTGAAAGGGGAGATTGAAATCAGTAAAAACGAGTGAAAACGGAGGAAAGACACAGAAGGAGAGTAAAAGGGGAGATTGAAATCAGTAAAAAATGAGTGAAAACAGAGGAAAGACACAGAAGGAGAGTAAAAGGGGGAGATTGAAATCAGTGGGGAAAAAAACGAGTGAAAACGGAGAGAAAGAGCGGAGCGAGAGAAAGGAGACAGAGGTCCACTGGACCACCAGGGATGAGGCGCAGGTAAAACCTGTGGGTGGAGGAGGGCCTCGAACACCATCACTCGAGAGTGCAGGGGCTCGAGGGAAGGCCTCACTTGATGGTGGACCTGCGAGGGTGGGAGAGCAATTTCACTGACAATGAGCCAGTGGTCTTGCTCGCCTGTCCCCGCAGCGGACGCCATTAAGTAGGGGTCGGGGAGGGCTGGACAGCTGGGAGGCGGGAGCGGAGCTGGATTGGGCCGGTCGCGTTGGTCGTGCTGCGGGGGAGGGGCCGCGGGGGCAGCAGCGGCAGGGAAAAACGGGCAGAAAAAGGCAAAAAGAGATGAAAGAGTGGAAATAAGGCAGTGAAAAGTGCAAGAAAAGTGGAGGAGAGACACAGAAGGAGAGTGAGAGGGGGAGATTAAATCAGTGAAAAAATCGAGTGAATACGGAGGAAAGACACAGAGGGAGAGTGAAAGGGGGAGATTGAAATCAGTAAAAAACGAGTGAACACGGAGGAAAGACACAGAGGGAGAGTGAAAGGGGGAGATTGAAATCAGTAAAAAAACGAGTGAAAACGGAGGAAAGACACAGAAGGAGAGTAAAAGGGGGAGATTGAAATCAGTAAAAAACGAGTGAAAACGGAGGAAAGACACAGAAGGAGAGTAAAAGGGGGAGATTGAAATCACTGGGGGAAAAAACGAGTGAAAACGGAGAGAAAGAGCGGAGCGAGAGGTCCACTGGACCACCAGGGATGAGGCGCAGGTAAAACCTGTGGGTGGAGGAGGGCCTCGAACACCAACACTCGAGAGGGCAGGGGCTCGGGGGAAGGCCTCACTTGATGGTGGAGCTGCGAGGGAGGGAGAGCAATTTCACTGACAATGAGTGAGTGGTCTTTGTTGTCCCTGTGTGTTGGACGCAGTCCCTCTGTGTTGTCACTGTGTGGTGGATGCAGTCCCTCTGTCATGTTTTGTGTGTTGTGGTAGATTGCCTGTGTGTTGTCACAGTATGGTGGATGCAGTCCATCTGTGTTGTAGGTGTGTGGTGGGTGCAGTCCATCTGTGTTGTCCCTGTGTGGTGGATGCAGTCCCTCTATGCTATTCAGTGTGTTGTGGATGCAGTCTCTCTGTGTTGTCAATTTGTGGTGGATGCAGTCCCTCCGTGTTGTCATTTTGTGGTGGATGCAGTGCCTCTGTGTTGTCCTTGTGTGGTGGATGCAGTCCCTCTGTGTTGCCATTTTGTGGTGGATGCAGTCCCTCTGTGTTGTCCCTGTGTGGTGGATGCAGTCCCTCTGTGTTGTCACTCTGTTGTGGATGTTGTGTTGTTCAGTGTGTTGTGGATGCAGTCCTTCTGTGTTGTCACTCTGTTGTGGATGTTGTGTTTTTCAGTGTGTTGTGGATGCAGTCCCTTTGTGTTGTCACTGTGCAGTTGATGCAGTCCCTCTGTGTTGTCCCTGTGTGGTGGATGCAGTCCCTCTATGTTGTCACTGTGTGGTGGATACAGTCCCTCTGTATTATCAGTGTGTTGTGGATGTTGTGTTGTTCAGTGTGTTGTGGATGCTGTACCTTTGTGTTGTCACTGTGTGGTGGATGCTGTCACTCAGTGCAGTCCCACAGTGCTGTGGAGGTTGTGTTGTTCAGTGTGTGGTGGATTCAGTCCCACTGTGTTGTCACTGTGTTGTGGAGGTTGTGTTGTTCAGTGTGTTGTGGATGCAGTCCCTCTGTGTTGTCGCTGTGTGGTGGATGCAGTCACTCAGTGCAGTCCCTCTGTGTTGTCCCTGTGTGCTGGATGCAGTCCCTCTGTGTTGTCCCTGTGTGCTGGATGCAGTCCCTCTGTGTTGGCACTGTGTGGTGGATGCAGTACATCTGTGTTGTCACTGTGTGGTGGATGCAGTCCCTCCGTGATGTCATTTTGTGGTGGATGCAGTCCCTCTGTGTTGTCACTGTGTGGTGGATGCAGTCCCTCTGCGTTGTCCCTGTGTGGTGGAAGCAGTCCCTCTGTGTTGTCACTGTGTGGTGGATGCAGTCCCTCTGTGTTGTCACTGTGTGGTGGATGCAGTCCCTCTGTGTTGTCCTTGTGTGTTGGATGCAGTACCTTTGTGTTGTCATTTTGTGGTGGATGCAGTCCCTCTGTGTTGTCACTGTGTGGTCGATGCAGTCCCTCTGTGTTGCCACTCTGTTGTGGATGTTGTGTTTGCACTGTGTGGTGGATGCAGTCACTCTATGTTGTTCACTGTGTTGTGGATGCAGTCCCTCTGTGTTGTCCCTGTGTGGTGGATGCAGTCCCTCTGTGTTGTCACTGTGTGGTAGATGCAGTCCTCAGTGTTGTCACTGTGTGGTAGATGCAGTCCCTCAGTGTTGTCACTGTGTGGTGGATACACTGCCTCTGTGTTGTCACTGTGTGGTGGATGTAGTCCCTCTGTGTTGTCAGTGTGTGGTGGGTGCAGTCCCTCTGTGTTGTCACTGTGTGGTGGATGCAGTCCCTCTGTGTTGTCACTGTGTGGTGGATGCAGTCCATCTGTGTTGTCACTGTGTGGTGAATGCAGTCCCTCTGTGTTGTCAGTGTGTGGTGGGTGCAGTCCCTCTGTGTTGTCACTGTGTTGTGGATGCAGTCCCTCTGTGTTGTCCCTGTGTGGTGGATGCAGTCCCTCTGTGTTGTCACTGTGTGGTAGATGCAGTCCCTCAGTGATGTCACTGAATGGTGGATACAGTCCCTCTGTGTTGTCACTGTGTGGTGGATGCAGTCCCTCTGTGTTGTCAGTGTGTGGTGGGTGCAGTCCCTCTGTGTTGTCACTGTGTGGTGGATGCAGTCACTCTGTGTTGTCACTGTGCGGTGGATGCAGTCCATCTGTGTTGTCACTGTGTGGTGGATGCAGTCCATCTGTGTTGTCACTGTGTGGTGGATGCAGTCCCTCTGTGTTAACAGTGTGTTACGGATGCAGTCCCTCTGTGTTGTCACTGTGTGGTGGATGCAGTCCATGTGTGTTGTCACTGTGTGGTGGATGCAGTCCCTCTGTGTTAACAGTGTGTTACGGATGCAGTCCCTCTGTGTTGTCACTGTGTGGTGGATGCAGTCCCTCTGTGTTGTCATGTGTGTTGGATGCAGTCCCTCTGTAATGTCACTGTGTTGTGGATGCAGTCCTTCTGTGTTGTCACTGTATGGTGGATACAGTCACTCAGTGCAGTCCCTCTGTGTTGTCACTGTGTGGTGGATGCAGTCACTCTGTGTTCTCATTGTGTGGCGGATGCAGTCCCTCCGTGTTGTCATTTCGTGGCGGATGCAGTCCCTCTGTGTTGTCACTGTGTGGTGGTTTCAGACCCTCTGTGTTGTCCCTGTGTGGTGGAAGCAGTCCCTCTGTGTTGTCACTGTGTGGTGGATGCAGTCCCTCTGTGTTGTCACTGTGTGGTGGATGCAGTCCCTCTGTGTTGTCCTTGTGTGGTGGATGCAGTCCCTCTGTGTTGTCATTTTGTGGTGGATGCAGTCCCTCTGTGTTGTCACTGTGTGGTCGATGCAGTCCCTCTGTGTTGCCACTCTGTTGTGGATGTTGTGTTTGCACTGTGTGGTGGATGCAGTCACTCTATGTTGTTCACTGTGTTGTGGATGCAGTCCTCTGTGTTGTCCCTGTGTGGTGGATGCAATCCCTCTGTGTTGTCACTGTGTGGTAGATGCAGTCCCTCAGTGTTGTCACTGTGTGGTGGATACCGCCCCTCTGTGTTGTCACTGTGTGGTGGATGCAGTCCCTCTGTGTTGTCAGTGTGTGGTGGGTGCAGTCCCTCTGTGTTGTCACTGTGTTGTGGATGCAGTCCCTCTGTGTTGTCACTGTGTGGTGGATGCAGTCTATCTGTGTTGTCACTGTGTGGTGGATGCAGTCCCTCTGTGTTGTCAGTGTGTGGTGGGTGCAGTCCCTCTGTGTTGTCCCTGTGTGGTGGATGCAATCCCTCTGTGTTGTCACTGTGTGGTAGATGCAGTCCCTCAGTGTTGTCACTGTGTGGTGGATACCGCCCCTCTGTGTTGTCACTGTGTGGTGGATGCAGTCCCTCTGTGTTGTCACTGTATGGTGGATGCAGTCCATCTGTGTTGTCACTGTGTGGTGGATGCAGTCCCTCTGTGTTAACAGTGTGTTATGGATGCAGTCCCTCTGTGTTGTCACTGTGTGGTGGATGCAGTCCCTCTGTGTTGTCAGTGTGTGGTGGGTGCAGTCCCCCTTTGTTGTCACTGTGTGGTGGATGCAGTCCCTCTGTGTTGTCACTGTGTGGTAGGCGTATTCCCTCTGTGTTGTCACTGTGTGGTGGATGCAGTCCCTCTATGTTGTCATTTTGTGGTGGAGGATGTCCCTCTGTGTTGTCCCTGTGTGGTGGAAGCAGTCCCTGTGTGGTGGATGCAGTCCCACTGTGTTGTCCTTGTGTGGTGGATGTAGTGCCTCTGTGTTGTCACCGTGTGGTGGATGCAGTCCCTCTTTGTTGTCCCTGTTTGTTGGACGCAGTCCCTCTGTGTTGTCACTGTGTGGTGGATGCAGTCCCTCTGTGTTGTCAGTGTGTGGTGGGTGCAGTCCCCCTTTGTTGTCACTGTGTGGTGGATGCAGTCCCTCTGTGTTGTCACTGTGTGGTGGATGCAGTCCCTCTGTGTTGTCACTGTGTTGTGGATGCAGTCCTTCTGTGTTGTCACTGTATGGTGGATGCAGTCCCTCTGTGTTGTCACTGTGTGGTGGATGCAGTCCCTCTGTGTTGTCACTGTGTGGTGGATGCAGTCCATCTGTGTTGTCACTGTGTGGTGGATGCAGTCCCTCTGTGTTAACAGTGTGTTATGGATGCAGTCCCTCTTTGTTGTCACTGTGTGTTGGATGCAGTCCCTCTGTGTTGTCACTGTGTTGTGGATGCAGTCCTTCTGTGTTGTCACTGTATGGTGGATACAGTCACTCAGTGCAGTCCCTCTGTGTTGTCACTGTGTGGTGGATGCAGTCCCTCTGTGTTGTCATTGTGTGGTGGGTGCAGTC
The DNA here is from genome assembly GCA_963921515.1 of Calotriton arnoldi. NCBI lineage: Eukaryota > Metazoa > Chordata > Amphibia > Caudata > Salamandridae > Calotriton > Calotriton arnoldi. The sequence goes on from CAWUFW010000087.1 coordinate 6,137,755, forward strand.
CCCCTTTGTTGTCACTGTGTGGTGGATGCAGTCCCTCTGTGTTGTCACTGTGTGGTGGATGCAGTCCATCTGTGTTGTCACTGTGTGGTGGATGCAGTCCCTCTGTGTTGTCACTGTGTTGTGCATGCAGCCCTTCTGTGTTGTCACTGTCTGGTGGATGCAGTCCCTCTGTGTTGTCACTGTGTGGTGGATGCAGTCCCTTTGTGTTGTCACTGTGTGGTGGATGCAGTCCATCTGTGTTGTTACTGTGTGGTGGATGCAGTCCCTCTGTGTTAACAGTGTGTTATGGATGCAGTCCCTCTGTGTTGTCACTGTGTGTTGGATGCAGTCCCTCTGTGTTGTCACTGTGTTGTGGATGCAGTCCTTCTGTGTTGTCACTGTATGGTGGATACAGTCACTCAGTGGAGTCCCTCTGTGTTGTCACTGTGTGGCGGATGCAGTCCCTCTGTGTTGTCACTGTGTTGTGGATGCAGTCCCTCCGTGTTGTCATTTTGTGGTGGGCATATTCCCTCTGTGTTGTCACTGTGTGGTGGATGCAGTCCCTCTATGTTGTCATTTTGTGGTGGAGGATGTCCCTCTGTGTTGTCCCTGTGTGGTGGAAGCAGTCCCTGTGTGGTGGATGCAGTCCCACTGTGTTGTCCTTTTGTGGTGGATGTAGTGCCTCTGTGTTGTCACCGTGTGGTGGATGCAGTCCCTCTGTGTTGTCCCTGTTTGTTGGACGCAGTCCCTCTGTGTTGTCAGTGTGTGGTGGGTGCAGTCCCCCTTTGTTGTCACTGTGTGGTGGATGCAGTCCCTCTATGTTGTCACTGTGTGGTGGATGCAGTCCATCTGTGTTGTCACTGTGTGGTGGATGAAGTCCCTCGGTGTTGTCACTGTGTTGTGGATGCAGTCCTTCTGTGTTGTCAATATATGGTGGATGCAGTCCCTCTGTGTTGTCACTGTGTGGTGGATGCAGTCCCTCTGTGTTGTCACTGTGTGGTGGATGCAGTCCATCTGTGTTGTCACTGTGTGGTGGATGCAGTCCCTCTGTGTTGTCACTGTGTGTTGGATGCAGTCCCTCTGTGTTGTCACTGTGTTGTGGATGCAGTCCTTCTGTGTTGTCATTGTATGGTGGATACAGTCACTCAGTGCAGTCCCTCTGTGTTGTCACTGTGTGGTGGATGCAGTCCCTCTGTGTTGTCACTGTGTTGTGGATGCAGTCCCTCTATGTTGTCATTTTGTGGTGGAGGATGTCCCTTTGTGTTGTCTCTGTGTGGTGGAAGCAGTCCCTGTGTGGTGGATGCAGTCCCACTGTGTTGTCCTTGTGTGGTGGATGTAGTGCCTCTGTGTTGTCACCGTGTGGTGGATGCAGTCCCTCTGTGTTGTCCCTGTTTGTTGGACGCAGTCCCTCTGTGTTGTCACTGTGTGGTGGATGCATTCCCTCTGCCTTGTTTTGTGTGTTGAGGATGTATTGCCTGTGTGTTGTCACAGTATGGTGGATGCAGTCCATCTGTGTTGTCAGTGTGTGGTGGGTGCAGTCCATCTGTGTTGTCCCTGTGTGGTGGATGCAGTCCCTCTATGCTGTTCAGTGTGTTGTGGATGCAGTTCCCTCTATGCTGTTCAGTGTGTTGTGGATGCAGTTCTGTGTTGTCATTTTGTGGTGGATGTAGTCCTTCTGTGTTGTGCTTGTGTGGTGGATGCAGTCCCTCTGTGTTGTCCCTGTGTGGTGGATGCAGTCCCTCTGTGTTGTCACTCTGTTGTGGATGTTGTGTTGTTCAGTGTGTTGTGGATGCAGTCCTTCTGTGTTGTCACTCTGTTGTGGATGTTGTGTTGTTCAGTGTGTTGTGGATGCAGTCCCTCTGTGTTGTCACTGTGTGGTTGATGCAGTCTCTCTATGTTGTCACTGTGTGGTGGATACAGTCCCTCTGTATTATCACTGTGTTGTGGATGTTGTGTTGTTCAGTGTGTTGTGGATGCTGTACTTTTGTGTTGTCACTGTGTGGTAGATGCTGTCACTCAGTGCAGTCCCACAGTGCTGTGGAGGTTGTGTTGTTCAGTGTGTGGTGGATTCAGTCCCACTGTGTTGTCACTGTGTTGTGGATGTTGTGTTGTTCAGTGTGTTGTGGATGCAGTCCCTCTGTGTTGTCGCTGTGTGGTGGATGCAGTCACTCAGTGTAGTCCCTCTGTGTTGTCCCTGTGTGCTGGATGCAGTCCCTCTGTGTTGTCCCTGTGTGCTGGATGCAGCCCCTCTGTGTTGTCCCTGTGTGGTGGATGCAGTCCCTCTATGCTGTTGAGTGTGTTGTGGATGCAGTTCCCTCTATGCTGTTCAGTGTGTTGTGGATGCAGTTCTGTGTTGTCATTTTGTGGTGGATGCAGTCCCTCCGTGTTGTCATTTTGTGGTGGATGCAGTCCCTCTGTGTTGTCCCTGTGTGGTGGATGCTGTCACTCAGTGCAGTCCCACAGTGCTGTGGAGGTTGTGTTGTTCAGTGGGTTGTGGATGCAGTCCCTCTGCGTTGTCACTGTGTGGTGGATGCTGTCACTCAGTGCAGTCCCTCTGTGTTGTCCCTGTGTGCTGGATGCAGTCCCTCTGTGTTGGTGCTGTGTGGTGGATGTTGTGTTGTTCAGTATGTTGTGGATGCAGTCCCTCTGTGTTGTCGCTGTGTGGTGGATGCAGTCACTCAGTGCAGTCCCTCTGTGTTGTCCCTGTGTGCTGGATGCAGTCCCTCTGTGTTGGTGCTGTGTGGTGGATGCAGTCCCTCTGTGTTGTCACTGTGTGGTGGATGTATTGCTCATGTGTTGTCACTGTGTGGTGGATACAGTCCCTCTGTGTTGTCGCTCTGTGGAGGATGCAGTCCCTCTGTGTTGTCACTGTGTGGTGGATGCAGTCCCTCTGTGTTGTCATGTGTGTTGGATGCAGTCCCTCTGTAATGTCACTGTGTTGTGGATGCAGTCCTTCTGTGTTGTCACTGTATGGTGGATACAGTCACTCAGTGCAGTCCCTCTGTGTTGTCACTGTGTGGTGGATGCAGTCACTCTGTGTTCTCACTGTGTGGCGGATGCAGTCCCTCCGTGTTGTCATTTCGTGGCGGATGCAGTCCCTCTGTGTTGTCACTGTGTGGTGGTTTCAGTCCCTCTGTGTTGTCCCTGTGTGGTGGAAGCAGTCCCTCTGTGTTGTCACTGTGTGGTGGATGCAGTCCCTCTGTGTTGTCACTGTGTGGTGGATGCAGTCCCTCTGTGTTGTCCTTGTGTGGTGGATGCAGTCCCTCTGTGTTGTCATTTTGTGGTGGATGCAGTCCCTCTGTGTTGTCACTGTGTGGTCGATGCAGTCCCTCTGTGTTGCCACTCTGTTGTGGATGTTGTGTTTGCACTGTGTGGTGGATGCAGTCACTCTATGTTGTTCACTGTGTTGTGGATGCAGTCCCTCTGTGTTGTCCCTGTGTGGTGGATGCAATCCCTCTGTGTTGTCACTGTGTGGTAGATGCAGTCTCTCAGTGTTGTCACTGTGTGGTGGATACCGCCCCTCTGTGTTGTCACTGTGTGGTGGATGCAGTCCCTCTGTGTTGTCAGTGTGTGGTGGGTGCAGTCCCTCTGTGTTGTCACTGTGTTGTGGATGCAGTCCCTCTGTGTTGTCACTGTGTGGTGGATGCAGTCTATCTGTGTTGTCACTGTGTGGTGGATGCAGTCCCTCTGTGTTGTCAGTGTGTGGTGGGTGCAGTCCCTCTGTGTTGTCACTGTGTTGTGGATGCAGTCTGTTAGACTTGGCGCCATTGGCGTGGGTCTCCCTTCCATTTTTTTGCTGTTGCCTCTTATGTTTTGCTGGTTTTAGATGCTTTTGGGCACTGTGCCACTGCTGTTCAGTGCCACAGTGCAAGTGCTCCCTACTGTAAATTGTGTTATGGATTAGTGACTCCATGATTGGATGATTGGTTTACTTGTCAGTCCCTAGTACAGTGCACTGCGTGTGCCCAGGGCTTGTAAATCCAATGCTGCTGGTGGGCTTGCAGCACTGGTTGTGCCACCCACAGAAGCAGCTTGTAAACGGGTCTCAGGCCTGCCATTGCAGAGCCTGTGTGCAGTCTGTGACTGCCATGTCGACTTGGCAAGTGCAGCCACTTGCCAGTCCCTAAACCTTCCCTTATCTTCATATCAGACACCCCTAAGGTAGGCACAAGGGCAGGGTGCATTGTAAGTATAAGGTAGGACATGCCCTGGTGTGTGTGGCATGTCCTGATAGTGAATTACAGCCATTTTCGTTTTTCACTATTGCAAGGCTACCTGCTCCCCATAGGCCAGAATGGGCAGACTGACTATTACACTTTATAGTCAGAACTGACCCAGGGAACATGGTAGAAAAACGAATTTAGTATGCCTGAACTCAGAATGATAAAATACATCTTTTAGTGAAGTTGGTTTTAACATTCTGTGTTTGAAAATACCACTTTTAGAAAGTGGGTATTTTCTTGCCTAAACTTCCAAGCCTGCCTCTGCTAGGTTGTGTATTCCTTGTCTAGAGATTGAGTGACAGGGGCTGGGGTGGCTACAGGAGACAGGGTGAGTTGCACCTGGGTCTGAATAGGGCTGTGCCTGCCTTCCACAATGCTGGCTCCACCTCCTGCCGGGCGTCTGATGGCTCTGCCCCTCACTCACAAAGGAAAGAAGGAGTCAGAAAAACAAAGTGCTCCAGGACTGACCAGAACTGGTTTTGGACTAGGCAGAGGCCTCTCTGCCTTCAGAGAACAAAGGGAAAAGGTGTATAAAAAGGGGACCCAGACCCCTAGGAAATTAGATCACTTCTGGGAAATCAAGAAACCTGTTGCCAAGGAGAAGAACCGGAGAAGCTGAAGGAGGAGTACTGCCCCTGTGCTGTTTTGCTGATTGGGGTTGGCCTGCAGTGGTTGCTTTCTGCCAAGGACAGGAGAAAAGACTTTGCTGTGCTTTGTCATCTTGAAGAAGGAATCTCCAAGGGCTTGAACTGAGCTTGCCTCCTGCCTGAAGTCACAGGGACACAAAGACTTCACCCCTTCTGTTTGCCTGCATCTGGAACTGCTGTTTTAGCTGCTAACAGAGGGAAATTGCAACACCGACGCCGGCGAGCGACGCCGTAACCTGCACCGAAGCCGTGGGCACCGCTCGTGAAGAGCACGACGCACCGCCCGACTTGCACCGTAGGCCCGACGCCTGCCGACGCCGTGCGACATCGACTCCGAAGCCGTCATCGAGGCCGCTGCCTGCACCGGAGCCGAGGACACCGCTCGTGACGCTCACGACGCACCGTCCCGACTCGCACCGCAGCCCCGACTTCACCGACGCCAGGGCTTCATCATCGCGGAGCCGATCCTCGACGTGGGTGACCCCGAATCCATCGACGCCGCACCATCGTAAGGAACCGACGCCTCGCCGCCATCCGTGACGTCACCTCCCCGACACAGTAAGGAACCGACGCCTCACCTCCCTGCGCTGCAGTAAGGAACCGAGACATCACCTCCCCTGGGGTCGTAAGGAACCGACGCCGCCGGCGCCAACGAAGCATCACCTCCCGACGCCGTGCACCGTCTTTGTTTTCATCGAATTCCAGGTACTGTTCTTTGTGGGTCTGCTCGACTCCAGGCCCGACGCCGCGCACCTCGCGGTCGGCGCCGTACTTTGGGATTTCCACCGGTCACGACGTCGTGATAACTCCAAGTGGAGTTATTTGTTGCTACAAGCTTTATTTGATTGACTATCCTATTTTTGAAGATAACGTGAACTGTCTCTATCATTTTAAGTCTATTTTTGATTACAGTATTGTGGATTTTTGCTATTGGGTCTTGTGATAAGTCTATATAAAGATTACTTATTTTTACATAAACAACCTGTGTGGTGTCCATCTGTAGTGTTTTCACTGTATTACTGTATGTGGTCACAAATGCTTTACACACTGCCTCTGAGATAAGCCTGTCTGCTCGTGCCAAGCTACCAGGGGGTGAGCAGGGGTTATTTTAGGAGTGTTTCCCCTTATCCTGACTAGAAGCAAGGGTCCCTATTTGGACAAAGGTGCAAACCATTGCCAACTAGAGACCCCCAGTTCTAACATTGGTGGTCAGCGGTGAGGATTTGGACTTGCATTTGTGATTCATATACAGTGATTGGTGTACACTACTAGTGAGTGCAGACCAATACGCGACCACATACCTTTTGATAGGACTTTTTTTCCTTGGAACCTTTATTTTTGTTGAGAACTGCCAATTTTCACCATGAGCAAAAAGGATCCATTGCACCTGCAGATATTGAATTTGAAGAAGATAGGGTTGATACCTACACTGTGCCAGAACTCAAAGCTGTTTGCAAAAAGTTTAAAATCTCTATGAGAGGCCTCACCAGGAAGGAGGAGTTTCACAAGGCACTGAGAGCCTGGTTGGAAGCACGGAATGCCAGTGGGCAGTCCGAGGAGCCTGTGGAGGAGGCAGAGAATTTAGATGGGCAGCTTGAGGGGCCATTGGGCTTAACTGGGAGGAGAGCGCCTTCCAGGGAGGGCAGCAGTGTTTCTCAAAGGGCCTGTCTCCAGAGGAGCTGGAGGACAGGGACAAAAGCAGGATGCATGAAATGGAGATGGCCAAACTGAAACAGGGAAGCCATGATAGCCTTGAGCATAAGAAATTGGAGTTAGAAAGTAAGAGGTTGGCTATGGAAGAAAAGAAGATGCTTTTAGAGCATGAGAGAGTGGTGAGGGAGCTAGAGCTAAAGGCTAGAAGCCTAGAAATCACTCCCTCTGGTGGCAGCACACCTCCAGTGCCTGTAGAAAGTAGAGTGTACATCCCCAAGGAGGTTATTAAGGATTTCATGAAGGGGGAGGACATTGGGCAATGGTTTAAAGCATATGAGATCGCCATGACATCACACCGGGTCCCTGAGAAGGATTGGGGAGCGGGGTTGTGGGGCCGCTTTGCAGGTGAGGGAAGGGAAACCTTGCTAGCCTTGCCCACAGTGGATCAGATGTCCTATGCCCACCTGAAGGAAGCTTTAGTGGCAAGGTATGGGTTAACTCCAGAGCTTTATAGGCAGAAGTTTAGGAACTGCAAAAAGCTGGAGTCTAGTACCTGGGTGGAGTATGTGTCTTATTTTTGCAGAGCATTGGATGGATGGGTGAAGGGTAGCAAAGTAAATGACTTACAGGAGTTCTATGATTTCATCGCATGGGAGCACTTGTCCAGTAGTTGTTTTCCAGAGCTACGCCAGCACCTAGTTGACAGTAAGCTGACTAATCCTAGGAAGCTTGCTGAGGAGGCGGACCGCTGGGTCAGTACCCGGGTCCACAAGGGTCTTGTGGGAGACTCCGCCAAAGGTGGGCAGGGTCCCCAGCAGAAGAGTGGGGGACAAGGGTAAACAGAAGGAGTTCCAAAAAGGGCCCCAAAGTAAACCCCAAGGGAACCAAGGTAAGGGTTCCCAGCCTCCCACTGAGAAAAGACCATGGGTCCCAACAGATAAGTCTGTTCAGAAGGGGCCCAAAGCATGTTTTAGTTGTGGTCAGGTGGGTCACTTTGTAGGAAGTCCCAAGTGTCCCAATACTGTGACCACTGCACCCCTGGTGCACCACCCCGGCAGATGGCTAGTGTAGCCCTGGGGGAGGAGTTGGGTGCCCAAGGTGGGTGGGGTCCCGCAGAGATGTCCCTGGTCTCTTTAGGAGACAGTGAGATGGTCCCTAGGACCCAGCTGCCTGATAACACTAAGAAATACAGGCAGTGGGTGACCATCAATGGCCATAGGGTGGAGGCTCTGAGAGACACCGGGGCCAGTGTGACAGCTGTCAGTTGTCGGCTGGTGTCTGAGGAGCAGGTGGTCCCCAATGTATTCTACCCTGTAGTTGCCGCTGACAACTCAGAGAGCCACTGCAAGGTGGCCCAGGTTCCCTTTGAGTGGGGGGGTCTCAGGTATCCTTCAAGTAGCTGTGAGGCCAGCCATGCCTGTTGACTGTCTGCTAGGCAATGATTTGGAGAGCTCCCCTTGGGCGAAGGTGGAGCGGAGGTCTCATTTGGAGATGTTGGGTCTGCCAGAGTGGGCGTGTGTGACCACTCGGTCAATGGCAGCCGGTAAGGGTATTCAAGAGGACCTGGAGCCTGGAAGAAGGGCCCAGGTGCCTGCCTTAAAGAGAGGAGGCAGGGGGCGCGGGAAACCGGCCCCCGAAGTTCCCACGGTCCAGGAGGAGGCAGACCTTGAGGGGGATGCCCTGGAACCTACAGGGGAACAAGTGGCTGAACTGGGGGACCTGCCTGAGCTGACCCATTGGCAGCAGGAAGGAGGCCCCTCCAGGGAAGAATTCTGCGAGGAGCAGAAGAAGTGCCCTTCTCTTGAGGGCTTGCGGCAACAGGCTGTAAGCCAGGCAGCAGGTGATCAGTCTGGATCACACTGGATCTACTGGGAGAATGGTCTCCTGTATAGTGAGCCTAAGGTTGCTGAGCCTGGGTCAGCCCGTGTGCTGGTGGTACCCCAGCGCTTCAGAGCCTTCCTACTGGGTCTGGCTCATGATGTGCCTTTAGCAGGACATTTGGGGCAAGACAAGACCTTTCAAAGGCTTGTCACCCACTTTCATTGGCCCCAAATGCGCAAGAGTTCAGATACTCATTGCAGGACCTGTCAGACTTGCCAGGCAAGTGGTAAGAGTGGGAGGAAGCACAAGGCTCCTCTCCAACCTTTCCCTGTTGTCAGCACCCCTTTGAGAGGGTGGGTATTGACATTGTGGGGCCTCTGGATCCCAAGACAGCCATGGGCAACAGGTTCATCCTGGTCTTGGTGGACCATGCCACCCGGTACCCGGAAGCCATCCCTCTTCGGACAGTGACGGCCCCCGTGGTGGGACGTGCACTGATGGGGATTTTCTCCCGTGTGGGGTTCCCCAAGGAGGTGGTGTCTGACCGTGGTACTAACTTCATTTCCAAGTATATGAAGTCCCTGTGGCAGGAGTGTGGTGTAACCTATAAGTTCACCACTCCTTACCACCCCCAAGGTAATGGGCTGGTTGAGAGATTCAACCGGACCCTTAAAGGCATGATTATGGGTCTGGAAGAACCCATGAGGCGTAAGTGGGACGTCCTCTTGCCATGCCTGCTCTTTGCTTACAGAGAGGTGCCCCAGAAGTCCTTAGGGTTCAGTCCCTTTGAACTGCTGTACGGCCATCCTGTAAGAGGACCTCTGAGTCTGGTCAAGGAAGGCTGGGAGAAAGCTCCCAGGAAAACTCCCCAGGATGTATTTAGTTACATGCTGGCCTTCAGGAACCAGACTCGGCGTTTCAGACAACTCGCTGAGGCGAATCTGGAAGCCAGCCAGGAAGAGATGAAACGTTGGCATGATCAGAACGCCACTCTGATCGAGTTTCAGCCTGGACAAAAGGTTTGGGTCATGGCCCCAGTGGAGCCCTGTGCGCTCCAGGATAAGTGGACCGGACCATTTGAGGTGGTGGAGCGCAAGAGTGATGTCACCTACTTGGTGGACTTGCAGTCTCCCAGGAACCCCTTGCGGGTCCTACATGTGAACCGCCTGAAGCCCCACTTTGAGAGGTCTGAAGTGGGCATGCTCTTAGCAACAGATGCTGGGATGGAAGAGGAGACTGAACCTCTTCCTGATCTCCTGTATGCAAAAGAGCAAGATGGGTCAGTGGATGGTGTGAACCTCTCTCCCACCCTGACCCCGGAGCAGCAGAATGACTGTCGCCAACTGTTGGGACAGTTTTCTGATCTGTTCTCCCTGACTCCCAGTATCACTGAATGGTGCATCCATGATGTGGACACTGGGGACAGTCCTCCTGTAAAGCACAAAACTTACAGAGTGACTGACAGGGTGAGAGCTTGCATCAAGGAGGAGGTCTCCAAGATGTTTGCCTTAGGGGTGATTGAGTCCTCTAACAGTCCTTGGGCCAGCCCAGTGGTCTTGGTCCCAAAGGCTGCCGCGCCTGGTGCCACACCTGAACTCCGGTTCTGTGTGGACTACCGAGGACTCAATTCAGTCACCAGGACTGACGCGCACCCCATCCCCAGAGCTGATGAGCTCATTGATCGGTTAGGGGCTGCCCAGTACCTCAGCACGTTTGATCTAACGTCTGGATACTGGCAGATCGCCTTAACTGATGGGGCCAAAGAGAGGTCAGCATTCTCCACACCAGATGGGCACTACCAATTCCGGGTGATGCCCTTTGGGATGAAGAATGCCCCTGCCACCTTTCAGAGGTTGGTCAACCAGGTGTTGGCTGGGCTGGAGGATTTCAGTGCCGCCTACCTGGATGACATTGCAGTGTTCAGCGCCACTTGGGAGGAACATCTGCACCACCTCTGGGAAGTGTTGAAGGCGCTGCGGAGGGCAGGCCTCACGATCAAGGCGAGTAAGTGCCAGATCGGGCAGGGTTCTGTGGTGTACTTGGGACACCAGGTAGGGAGCGGCCAGGTGGCGCCCCTACAGCCCAAGATAGATACCATCCTGGCTTGGGAACCCCCAAAACCCAAACAGAGGTGAGGGCCTTCTTAGGACTCACCGGGTATTACAGGAGGTTTGTCAAGGGGTATGGCAACATTGTTGCACCCTTGACTGAGCTGACTTCCAGGAAGCAGCCCAGGAAAGTGAACTGGACTGATGCCTGCCAAAAGGCTTTTGATGCCCTGAAATCTGCCATGTGCACGGCGCCCGTGCTTCAGGCGCCCAACTTCTCAAGGGAATTCATTGTGCAGACAGATGCTTCAGAGCATGGTGTTGGGGCTGTGCTTTCACAGATGAATGAGGAGGGCCTAGACCAACCTGTAGCCTTTATTAGTAGGAGGTTACTCCCACGGGAACAGAGGTGGAGTGCGATTGAACGTGAAGCATTTGCTGTGGTCTGGGCACTGAAGAAGTTGAGACCATACTTGTTTGGGACTCACTTCCGGGTTCAGACAGACCACAGGCCCCTCAGATGGTTAATGCAGATGAGGGGTGAGAATCCAAAACTGTTGAGGTGGTCCATTTCCCTACAGGGGATGGACTTTACGGTGGAACACCGCCCTGGTACAGAACACGCCAATGCTGATGGTCTGTCCAGATTTTTCCGCCTTAGTGATGAGAACTCCCAGGAGGAAGGGTAGTTCTCCCCACATTTCAGCTGGAGGGGACACGTGTTAGACTTGGCGCCATTGGCGTGGGTCTCCCTTCCATTTTTTTGCTGTTGCCTCTTATGTTTTGCTGGTTTTAGATGCTTTTGGGCACTGTGCCACTGCTGTTCAGTGCCACAGTGCAAGTGCTCCCTACTGTAAATTGTGTTATGGATTAGTGACTCCATGATTGGATGATTGGTTTACTTGTCAGTCCCTAGTACAGTGCACTGCGTGTGCCCAGGGCTTGTAAATCCAATGCTGCTGGTGGGCTTGCAGCACTGGTTGTGCCACCCACAGAAGCAGCTTGTAAAACGGGTCTCAGGCCTGCCATTGCAGAGCCTGTGTGCAGTCTGTGACTGCCATGTCGACTTGGCAAGTGCAGCCACTTGCCAGTCCCTAAACCTTCCCTTATCTTCATATCAGACACCCCTAAGGTAGGCACAAGGGCAGGGTGCATTGTAAGTATAAGGTAGGACATGCCCTGGTGTGTGTGGCATGTCCTGATAGTGAATTACAGCCATTTTCGTTTTTCACTATTGCAAGGCTACCTGCTCCCCATAGGCCAGAATGGGCAGACTGACTATTACACTTTATAGTCAGAACTGACCCAGGGAACATGGTAGAAAAACGAATTTAGTATGCCTGAACTCAGAATGATAAAATACATCTTTTAGTGAAGTTGGTTTTAACATTCTGTGTTTGAAAATACCACTTTTAGAAAGTGGGTATTTTCTTGCCTAAACTTCCAAGCCTGCCTCTGCTAGGTTGTGTATTCCTTGTCTAGAGATTGAGTGACAGGGGCTGGGGGTGGCTACAGGAGACAGGGTGAGTTGCACCTGGGTCTGAATAGGGCTGTGCCTGCCTTCCACAATGCTGGCTCCACCTCCTGCCGGGCGTCTGATGGCTCTGCCCCTCACTCACAAAGGAAAGAAGGAGTCAGAAAAACAAAGTGCTCCAGGACTGACCAGAACTGGTTTTGGACTAGGCAGAGGCCTCTCTGCCTTCAGAGAACAAAGGGAAAAGGTGTATAAAAAGGGGACCCAGACCCCTAGGAAATTAGATCACTTCTGGGAAATCAAGAAACCTGTTGCCAAGGAGAAGAACCGGAGAAGCTGAAGGAGGAGTACTGCCCCTGTGCTGTTTTGCTGATTGGGGTTGGCCTGCAGTGGTTGCTTTCTGCCAAGGACAGGAGAAAAGACTTTGCTGTGCTTTGTCATCTTGAAGAAGGGAATCTCCAAGGGCTTGAACTGAGCTTGCCTCCTGCCTGAAGTCACAGGGACACAAAGACTTCACCCCTTCTGTTTGCCTGCATCTGGAACTGCTGTTTTAGCTGCTAACAGAGGGAAATTGCAACACCGACGCCGGCGAGCGACGCCGTAACCTGCACCGAAGCCGTGGGCACCGCTCGTGAAGAGCACGACGCACCGCCCCGACTTGCACCGTAGGCCCGACGCCTGCCGACGCCGTGCGACATCGACTCCGAAGCCGTCATCGAGGCCGCTGCCTGCACCGGAGCCGAGGACACCGCTCGTGACGCTCACGACGCACCGTCCCGACTCGCACCGCAGCCCCGACTTCACCGACGCCAGGGCTTCATCATCGCGGAGCCGATCCTCGACGTGGGTGACCCCCGAATCCATCGACGCCGCACCATCGTAAGGAACCGACGCCTCGCCGCCATCCGTGACGTCACCTCCCCGACACAGTAAGGAACCGATGCCTCACCTCCCTGCGCTGCAGTAAGGAACCGAGACATCACCTCCCCTGGGGTCGTAAGGAACCGACGCCGCCGGCGCCAACGAAGCATCACCTCCCCGACGCCGTGCACCGTCTTTGTTTTCATCGAATTCCAGGTACTGTTCTTTGTGGGTCTGCTCGACTCCAGGCCCGACGCCGCGCACCTCGCGGTCGGCGCCGTACTTTGGGATTTCCACCGGTCACGACGTCGTGATAACTCCAAGTGGAGTTATTTGTTGCTACAAGCTTTATTTGATTGACTATCCTATTTTTGAAGATAACGTGAACTGTCTCTATCATTTTAAGTCTATTTTTGATTACAGTATTGTGGATTTTTGCTATTGGGTCTTGTGATAAGTCTATATAAAGATTACTTATTTTTACATAAACAACCTGTGTGGTGTCCATCTGTAGTGTTTTCACTGTATTACTGTATGTGGTCACAAATGCTTTACACACTGCCTCTGAGATAAGCCTGTCTGCTCGTGCCAAGCTACCAGGGGGTGAGCAGGGGTTATTTTAGGAGTGTTTCCCCCTTATCCTGACTAGAAGCAAGGGTCCCTATTTGGACAAAGGTGCAAACCATTGCCAACTAGAGACCCCCAGTTCTAACACAGTCCCTCTGTGTTGTCCCTGTGTGGTGGATGCAGTCCCTCAGTGCTATCACTGTGTGGTAGATGCAGTCCCTCAGTGTTGTCAGTGTGTGGTGGATACAGTCCCTCTGTGTTGTCACTGTGTGGTGGATGCAGTCCCTCTGTGTTGTCAGTGTGTGGTGGGTGCAGTCCCTCTGTGTTGTCATTGTGTGGTGGATGCAGTCCCTCTGTGTTGTCACTGTATGGTGGATGCAGTCCATCTGTGTTGTCACTGTGTGGTGGATGCAGTCCCTCTGTGTTAACAGTGTGTTATGGATGCAGTCCCTCTGTGTTGTCACTGTGTGGTGGATGCAGTCCCTCTGTGTTGTCAGTGTGTGGTGGGTGCAGTCCCCTTTGTTGTCACTGTGTGGTGGATGCAGTCCCTCTGTGTTGTCACTGTGTGGTAGGCGTATTCCCTCTGTGTTGTCACTGTGTGGTGGATGCAGTCCCTCTATGTTGTCAGTTTGTGGTGGATGATGTCCCTCTGTGTTGTCCCTGTGTGGTGGAAGCAGTCCCTGTGTGTTGGATGCAGTCCCAGTGTGTTGTCCTTGTGTGGTGGATGTAGTGCCTCTGTGTTGTCACCGTGTGGTGGATGCAGTCCCTCTTTGTTGTCCCTGTTTGTTGGACGCAGTCCCTCTGTGTTGTCACTGTGTGGTGGATGCAGTCCCTCTGTGTTGTCAGTGTGTGGTGGGTGCAGTCCCCCTTTGTTGTCACTGTGTGGTGGATGCAGTCCCTCTGTGTTGTCACTGTGTGGTGGATGCAGTCCCTCTGTGTTGTCACTGTGTTGTGGATGCAGTCCTTCTGTGTTGTCACTGTATGGTGGATGCAGTTCCTCTGTGTTGTCACTGTGTGGTGGATGCAGTCCCTCTGTGTTGTCACTGTGTGGTGGATGCAGTCCATCTGTGTTGTCACTGTGTGGTGGATGCAGTCCCTCTGTGTTAACAGTGTGTTATGGATGCAGTCCCTCTTTGTTGTCACTGTGTGTTGGATGCAGTCCCTTTGTGTTGTCACTGTGTTGTGGATGCAGTCCTTCTGTGTTGTCACTGTATGGTGGATACAGTCACTCAGTGCAGTCCCTCTGTGTTGTCACTGTGTGGTGGATGCAGTCCCTCTGTGTTGTCATTGTGTGGTGGGTGCAGTCCCCCTTTGTTGTCACTGTGTGGTGGATGCAGTCCCTCTGTGTTGTCACTGTGTGGTGGATGCAGTCCATCTGTGTTGTCACTGTGTGGTGGATGCAGTCCCTCTGTGTTGTCACTGTGTTGTGGATGCAGTCCTTCTGTGTTGTCACTGTCTGGTGGATGCAGTCCCTCTGTGTTGTCACTGTGTGGTGGATGCAGTCCCTTTGTGTTGTCACTGTGTGGTGGATGCAGTCCATCTGTGTTGTTACTGTGTGGTGGATGCAGTCCCTCTGTGTTAACAGTGTGTTATGGATGTAGTCCCTCTGTGTTGTCACTGTGTGTTGGATGCAGTCCCTCTGTGTTGTCACTGTGTTGTGGATGCAGTCCTTCTGTGTTGTCACTGTATGGTGGATACAGTCACTCAGTGGAGTCCCTCTGTGTTGTCACTGTGTGGCGGATGCAGTCCCTCTGTGTTGTCACTGTGTTGTGGATGCAGTCCCTCCGTGTTGTCATTTTGTGGTGGGCGTATTCCCTCTGTGTTGTCACTGTGTGGTGGATGCAGTCCCTCTATGTTGTCATTTTGTGGTGGAGGATGTCCCTCTGTGTTGTCCCTGTGTGGTGGAAGCAGTCCCTGTGTGGTGGATGCAGTCCCACTGTGTTGTCCTTTTGTGGTGGATGTAGTGCCTCTGTGTTGTTACCGTGTGGTGGATGCAGTCCCTCTGTGTTGTCCCTGTTTGTTGGACGCAGTCCCTCTGTGTTGTCAGTGTGTGGTGGGTGCAGTCCCCCTTTGTTGTCACTGTGTGGTGGATGCAGTCCCTCTATGTTGTCACTGTGTGGTGGATGCAGTCCATCTGTGTTGTCACTGTGTGGTGGATGAAGTCCCTCTGTGTTGTCACTGTGTTGTGGATGCAGTCCTTCTGTGTTGTCACTATATGGTGGATGCAGTCCCTCTGTGTTGTCACTGTGTGGTGGATGCAGTCCCTCTGTGTTGTCACTGTGTGGTGGATGCAGTCCATCTGTGTTGTCACTGTGTGGTGGATGCAGTCCCTCTGTGTTGTCACTGTGTGTTGGATGCAGTCCCTCTGTGTTGTCACTGTGTTGTGGATGCAGTCCTTCTGTGTTGTCATTGTATGGTGGATACAGTCACTCAGTGCAGTCCCTCTGTGTTGTCACTGTGTGGTGGATGCAGTCCCTCTGTGTTGTCACTGTGTTGTGGATGCAGTCCCTCTATGTTGTCATTTTGTGGTGGAGGATGTCCCTTTGTGTTGTCTCTGTGTGGTGGAAGCAGTCCCTGTGTGGTGGATGCAGTCCCACTGTGTTGTCCTTGTGTGGTGGATGTAGTGCCTCTGTGTTGTCACCGTGTGGTGGATGCAGTCCCTCAGTGTTGTCCCTGTTTGTTGGACGCAGTCCCTCTGTGTTGTCACTGTGTGGTGGATGCATTCCCTCTGCCTTGTTTTGTGTGTTGTGGATGTATTGCCTGTGTGTTGTCACAGTATGGTGGATGCAGTCCATCTGTGTTGTCAGTGTGTGGTGGGTGCAGTCCATCTGTGTTGTCCCTGTGTGGTGGATGCAGTCCCTCTATGCTGTTCAGTGTGTTGTGGATGCAGTTCCCTCTATGCTGTTCAGTGTGTTGTGGATGCAGTTCTGTGTTGTCATTTTGTGGTGGATGTAGTCCTTCTGTGTTGTGCTTGTGTGGTGGATGCAGTCCCTCTGTGTTGTCCCTGTGTGGTGGATGCAGTCCCTCTGTGTTGTCACTCTGTTGTGGATGTTGTGTTGTTCAGTGTGTTGTGGATGCAGTCCTTCTGTGTTGTCACTCTGTTGTGGATGTTGTGTTGTTCAGTGTGTTGTGGATGCAGTCCCTCTGTGTTGTCACTGTGTGGTTGATGCAGTCTCTCTATGTTGTCACTGTGTGGTGGATACAGTCCCTCTGTATTATCACTGTGTTGTGGATGTTGTGTTGTTCAGTGTGTTGTGGATGCTGTACCTTTGTGTTGTCACTGTGTGGTAGATGCTGTCACTCAGTGCAGTCCCACAGTGCTGTGGAGGTTGTGTTGTTCAGTGTGTGGTGGATTCAGTCCCACTGTGTTGTCACTGTGTTGTGGATGTTGTGTTGTTCAGTGTGTTGTGGATGCAGTCCCTCTGTGTTGTCGCTGTGTGGTGGATGCAGTCACTCAGTGTAGTCCCTCTGTGTTGTCCCTGTGTGCTGGATGCAGTCCCTCTGTGTTGTCCCTGTGTGCTGGATGCAGCCCCTCTGTGTTGTCCCTGTGTGGTGGATGCAGTCCCTCTATGCTGTTGAGTGTGTTGTGGATGCAGTTCCCTCTATGCTGTTCAGTGTGTTGTGGATGCAGTTCTGTGTTGTCATTTTGTGGTGGATGCAGTCCCTCCGTGTTGTCATTTTGTGGTGGATGCAGTCCCTCTGTGTTGTCCCTGTGTGGTGGATGCTGTCACTCAGTGCAGTCCCACAGTGCTGTGGAGGTTGTGTTGTTCAGTGGGTTGTGGATGCAGTCCCTCTGCGTTGTCACTGTGTGGTGGATGCTGTCACTCAGTGCAGTCCCTCTGTGTTGTCCCTGTGTGCTGGATGCAGTCCCTCTGTGTTGGTGCTGTGTGGTGGATGTTGTGTTGTTCAGTATGTTGTGGATGCAGTCCCTCTGTGTTGTCGCTGTGTGGTGGATGCAGTCACTCAGTGCAGTCCCTCTGTGTTGTCCCTGTGTGCTGGATGCAGTCCCTCTGTGTTGGTGCTGTGTGGTGGATGCAGTCCCTCTGTGTTGTCACTGTGTGGTGGATGTATTGCTCATGTGTTGTCACTGTGTGGTGGATACAGTCCCTCTGTGTTGTCGCTCTGTGGAGGATGCAGTCCCTCTGTGTTGTCACTGTGTGGTGGATGCAGTCTCTCTGTGTTGTCACTGTGTGGTGGACGTAATCCCTCTGTGTTGTCACTGTGTTGTGGATGTTGTGTTGTTCGGTGTGTTGTGGATACAGTCCCTGCGTGTTGCCACTGTGTTGTGGGTGATGTGTTGTTAAGTGTGTTGTGGATGCAGTCCCTCTGTGTAATCACAGTGTGGTGGATGCAGTCCCTCTGTGTAGTCACAGTGTGGTGGATGCAGTCCCTCTGTGTTGTCACTGTGTGGTGGATTCAGTCCCTCTGTGTTATCACTGTGTTGTGGATGTTGTGTTGTTCAGTGTGTTGTGGATGCAGTACCTTTGTGTTGTCACTGTGTGGTGGATGCTGTCACTCAGTGCAGTCCCACTGTGTTGTGGATGTTGTGTTGTTTCAGTGTGTGGTGGATTCAGTCCCTCTGTGTTGTCACTGTGTTGTGGATGTTGTGTTGTTTCAGTGGGTTGAACATGCAGTCCCTCTGTGTTGTCACTGTGTGGTGGATGCAGTCCCTCTGTGTTATCACTGTGTTGTGGATGTTGTGTTGTTCAGTGTGTTGTGGATGCAGTACCTTTGTGTTGTCACTGTGTGGTGGATGCTGTCACTCAGTGCAGTCCCACTGTGTTGTGGATGTTGTGTTGTTTCAGTGTGTGGTGGATTCAGTCCCTCTGTGTTGTCACTGTGTTGTGGATGTTGTGTTGTTTCAGTGGGTTGAACATGCAGTCCCTCTGTGTTGTCACAGTGTGGTGGATGCAGTCACTCAGTGCAGTCCCTCTGTGTTGTCACTGTGTGGTGGATATAGTCCCTCTGTGTTGTCACTGTGTGGTGGATGCAGTCCCTCTGTGTTATCACTGTGTTGTGGATGTTGTGTTGTTCAGTGTGTTGTGGATGCAGTACCTTTGTGTTGTCACTGTATGGTGGATGCTGTCACTCAGTGCAGTCCCACTGTGTTGTGGATGTTGTGTTGTTTCAGTGTGTGGTGGATTCAGTCCCTCTGTGTTGTCACTGTGTTGTGGATGTTGTGTTGTTTCAGTGGGTTGAACATGCAGTCCCTCTGTGTTGTCACAGTGTGGTGGATGCAGTCACTCAGTGCAGTCCCTCTGTGTTGTCACTGTGTGGTGGATATAGTCCCTCTGTGTTTGCTCTGTGCTGTGAATGCAGCGCCTAGAAGCCCCTCCTGTTCTCTGGCTAGGTCTTCTCTGCTGCAGAGAGGGTAAAAGGACTCTGCTGAGAGCAGGAGGAGGGGGGGCGTCCCCTCATGTGAATATTCATGAGGTAATTTCCATTCATTCTGGCCTGTCGAGGCACTGCCAGGTTTTATGGCCTGCAGTGAGGAGCCCACAGAGTGGCGCCTGGTGGCCTTTTTAACGGGAGAGGCAGAGGGGGGATCCATTCCCACCCACCCCTCCCTCAGCCAAAGGAACTCCTTCCACTAGGCAGGGCCATGGGAGACAGTTCAACAAATTATTACCTCTGCACCTTCTCCCTTCCACCGCCCCCCGCCCGGCACAGCTCCTCCCTTTCCGCCAGTCATATGGCAAGCTCCAATCAGGAGCGAGGGAGATGCTGGGCGTGACCTGCAGGATGCCCTGACTCTTACACCGACGGCACATGGAAAAGAGGCGGGAATCAACAGCCCCCTCAAATCCGTCCCCCCTTCTATTTATTTATTTATTTATGCATTTTTATATAGCGCGGACTTTACCCAAAGGTGTCAGAGCGCTTCACAATAGGACCAGTTACGTTACATGAGGAGAATGTTACAAATGTACATGTTACAGAAGCAAATGAAATACAAGAAGAGGTATAATACAGCAGTAGAAGACAGTCACTCAAAAACACAAAAACACACTGGGATGACACTTGTACAGGCATAGAATACAAAATTTAGAATAGTGAAAGAACTTCCTTGAGGGACTTGAAAGGGCGTGTATTAGTTCTGGAAGTGTCTTTGGAAGAGAAGAGATTTGAGGTCAGTTTTGAAAGTCCAGGTAGAGGTGGTGGTGCGGAGCTGCGGCGGAAGCGAGTTCCAGATTCTCACCGCATAGCCTGAGAAGGAGTGAGCCATCGAACTTTCCCTTTTGAAAGTGGGAGGCTCAAGCAGTAATTTTTCCGCATTACGAGACGGTCTAGAGCCTCCAGAGATTTTCAGTTTATTCGCCCGGTAGCGAGGGGAGAAAGTGTGCAAGGCTTTGTGGGTGATACAAGCCGTCTTGTAGATTGATCTTGCCTCGATGGGAAGCCAACGGAGGGAAGACAAAATGGGTGTGATGTGATCACTTCTTTTGGCCCCAACTATAAAACGAGCCGCTGAATGGAGAACGGATTTAGGAGGGGAAAGGTGGGATTTGGGGAGGCCAGTAAGAAGAGAATTGCAGTAGTCCAATCTAGAGAGAACCAGCTATTGGACCAGGGTTTTAAGGTCTTGCTCCGGGAAGAAGCGTCGAATCCCCCAAAGAAGGCGCAGTTGATATCGAGCATTCTTTGCAATGGAGTTGATGTGGGAGAGAAGATTGAGCCTTTTGTCGAGTAAGACACTAAGGGATTTTGCGCTGTCGGCAACGATAGGTTTATTGTTAAGTAGATTCAGCTGATCCATCCAAGATTGAACAGGAGGAGGAGAGAGAGAGGTTGAGAGGAGGAGGAATTCTGTTTTGGAGGGATTCAGAATGAGTTGATGAGTTAACATCCAGTTTTGAATAGAGTAGAGAGCAGAGTTTAGGATTGAGAGATCGTGTGTGGAGGACACCTTAAGGTAGATTTGGGTGTCATCCACATAGAGATGGTAGAGGATCCCAGATTTACTTAGGAGATTTCCCAATGGTTCCAAATAGAGATTGAACAATGTGGGTGCAAGGATAGAGCCTTGAGGGACACCTTGACCTACCGCCAATGAAGATGAAAGACTGTTCGCTATTTTGACCATTTGGGATCTGTCCGAAAGGAAAGAGGCAAACCATTTAAGCACTGTGCCTTCCAAACCCATTCTCTGTTGAAGAGTGTTAAGGAGAGTGTTGTGATTGACAGTGTCAAAGGCTGCAGAAAGAAGAATCAGAAGACAAGACTCCCCTGCAAGAAGAATCAGAAGACAAGGCTCCCCTGAATCGAGTATACGCAGCGCATCGTCGATCACTTGCAGCAGGGCTGTTTCAGTGCTGCAGTTTTGAATGAAACCAGACTGGAAATTGTCAAGAAGATCATTGTCCTTGATATGACGGGAAAGTTGTTTCGCTACACATCTTTCTGTGATTTTCGCAAGAAAAGGGAGGTTGGTGATGGGGCGGAAGTTGTTGAGGTCGTTCGCATCAGCGGTGGGTTTTTTAAGACGAGGGGTAACCTGTCCTGTTTTAAAGGTAACAGGAAGGGAGCCTTGACTGAGGGAGAGGTTAATCAGACTGGTCCAATAAGAAAGAGTATGGGTGTAGAAGTCAATGGCAATGTTACTAGGGATGGGGTCAAGAGAATGGTTGGAGGGCTTTGTTTTGAGGATGCATTTGAGGAGGGCATCTTCAGAGATGGCGTCAAAGTTCTGCCAAATGACTAAGGATTTACGCTCCTCTAGAGGGGTAGGATGAATGACCTGATCCACCAATGATTTCACTTTTTTGTCAAAGAATATAGCGAATTCCGCTGCTTTCTTTGGAGAATCCTCGGGCTTGGAGGTTGGGGGAGAGCAGTTTGGATTTTTGATGAGGTCGAATAGTTTTTTGGGTCTGTTTGTGGCTGAGTCGAGGAGGGTTCTGAAGTGTGATGCTTTTTCAAGGAAGATGTGTTTGTGGTATTTGGATCTTGCTGACCGTAACGTAGCAAGATTAGTGGTGGATGGAGCTTGTCTCCATTGTTTCTCCAGGATTCTCAGGTTCTTCCTTTCTTCATAAAGGGATTTGTTGAACCAAGGTGCTGAGGGAATAGGCCTTTTCCTTTTGCTTTGGAGAGGAGCGACACTATCGATTTCGACTGCAAGGACTGAGAGGCATTGGGAGGTGAGATCGTTGACATCCAAGTTCGGGTCTAGCCTTGGAAGTGATAGCAAAGCGGAATCACAGAGAGTATCGAGGTCAATGTTTTTAGTGTTACGGAACCAGGTAGTAGTCCTTTTAGGTTGGCCAAGAGTAATAGAGTGTGATAGGTGAAGAGAGAAGGGGATGAGGAAGTGGTCAGACCAGTCTACATGAATAGGGATAGCAATAGTAAGCATGTCTGCTTTAGAAATAACAAGGTCCAGAATTGAGCCCTTCGCGTGTGTTGTTTCAGTGCAGTGTTGGATAAGATCGTTTGCTGAGAGAAAGGTGGCCAGCATATTAGCAGAGGAATCTTCCAACGAGCCCCAGTGAAGATTGAAGTCTCCCAGGAAGATCTGTCTGTCACTTTGCGAGTATTGGTCGCTGATGAAGTCGGTGAGTTGCTCTAAAAAAGAAGGAGAGCAGCGACCAGGCGGGTGGTAAATGACATGGAATCTGAATGGTGAGCAGTGTTGCACTTGAAGCTCAAGAGATAAGCATTCGAATGAACGGAAGGAGCTGTTAGGAAAAGCCTTAAGTTGAAGGGAGTTTCTAAAGATGATGAGAACTTTGTCTGTTCTGTCATTTCTAAAGATAGAGTAGTTGGTGGGCAACAGAAGATCAAATATAGAATGAGAGGTGTCGTTGAACCAGGTCTCTGTGAGGAAGAGCATGTCGAGATTGTGAAGGATGATGGTGTCAGAAATTTCCAGTTTGTGTTTCATTGCAGATCTGCAGTTGTAGAGCAAACAACGGTACAGCCTTCCGACTGTAGAAATATGTATACGCCACATGCACATTTTTATAGCGCCAACCAAGGAGCGCTGCTCACCTGTGCAAGGCAAGCGTCCTAAAGAGATGAGTGGGGAAATGATTAGCATAGGCCATGTATCATAATGTATCATCATTTCCTTCTAGAGTGACACACCTCTGCAGTCATCGCTAATGTAAAACCTTTGAAAGAGATATTAGATAGAAAGACAGATAGATACACAGACAGATAGACTTGTAAAGATAGATGGGCAGACAAACGGACGGAGAGATAGATATACAGACAGATAGATAGACAGACAGAAGGTTTACAGCGTATATTTTTATTATTTTCATATACATAAACCCCATGCAGGGATCTCAGAGGCTTGTGGTCATGTTACGTTTTTAGTGCCCTGAAGTTGCCTCTTGACAGTGTGAGCACTATACAAAACAAACAATAAACTAGCTATTACACCAAATATAAAAGGGAAAAGAAGATTTAAAAGGTTTTTTAAAATCACATGCATATTTTCCACATGTTAAGGATACGTGACCTTTTAAATGACTCAAGTTAACAATATTTTAAAATAAAGGTGAGGTAGACTTTCTTGGTGCATTTAAACAGACCGTTTTTCAGCAGGTAAAAACAGGGCCGGCTTTAGCATTGGTGGCACCAGATGCAGAAATCTTTGTTGGCCCCCCCAACCTTCTTTATGGATTGCCTCACTACCACCCTACAATTGTGCCACTCATCTCTTCTTTCCGGTCCAGGGAGGACCAGGCTTGGCAGTTCGGGCTGGACTGTTCCCATGAGGCACAGGGTCAACACTGATTTGCATATGGCTGGGTCTGAACTGAGGTGGCGAGGTGAGCTAAAGAACGATGATGGATTAAACCCAGATCTGTGACTGGGGGTGAATGTTTGCATTGTTCAACATTCTGCCCATCAATTGCTCCTTTTGCCCTCATCTGTCCTTAGTCCCTTATTTATTTTATTTTAAAGCGCTACTTATCCCAGTGCAGACTGTCAGAGCGCTTTACATCACAAACATATTATACATAGACAACACGTCATACAAGTGTGTAAATCAGTGTATAGGAAATGTTCCGTAAGACAGTGAGGACGACAAGGTATAGCAGTGACACATCATCCGATCTCAAGCATAGGTTTTATACTGGAAGGGTACCCTTCCGCCATAAACTGCTATTGTTTGACAAATAACACTTTGCCGCTTTGTGTGTGTGCTGTATAGCGCAGCACACGTGCAAAGTCAGAAAAGGTTTGGAGAAAATACATCTTTTCTCCAGCTTTATGCCTTCTCGAGGAGGCATACCTTTTTTATGTCAATCCCTTTCTACCAAAGTTAATAGTTAGTGATTAGCGTCAAAATCCATAGGTGAGTGCATCGGAACATCCACGTACCGCCCATGGTATGCCTCCTTGACGTAAAGTAGCGCATAGTGTTACTTTCTGTTACTTTAAGCTACTGCGCAGCAGGATTCAGGATTTGTGCTGGTAAGTAAACTCCAAAACAGCACTTTACAGCAGGTTTGCATCACATGTGTGATGCAGACCCGGCACAAAGTGTTGGTAACTCTGCACCATAAATGTAATACAATGATTGGGGTGTCATACTAATAAAATTGTATTGCTACCCAAAGAAACGCTTTTTAGCAACCTTAGAATAACCAAAGATTGAGGGGAAAAATCAATACGGTTCTAGTCCAACGCCTTCCAATTTGCGTGCAGCCCTTTGATGGAGGTTCATAGCTCAATGTGCTATATTAGAAGCGCTGTTACTTATGAACTCCGAGTAACAAAAGGATCTCTGCGACAAAAACAACAACCCACTGAGCTATCTACATAAAATACAAATCTTTGATCTGCATGTCACACATTGTGCTTTGTAGCAGGAACATTAACCCTCTATGATACTATGTCATGAAACAAAACGGTGACTAGACACATCACAGATCTCTCCCTCAAGAGCATTAATCACCAGAATTATCATGGCTGTGTAATTATACCCTGAAAAATGTTGTGCATGCAACAATGTCTGCAGGCTTCTCTTATCTTGGTTCAGCCTGCCATGTAGGGGCCCCGCCTTGATCTGGCATCGGTACCATTGTCTTTGTCCTCCCCCCCCCACTATGTTGCCAGTCATTTATGGTATTCCCTTCCCCCCTGTCTCCTTTGCCACATGGTATGCCCCTGTAGAATGTTTTGGATTATCCTGCCAGTTGTGCGACCATTGAAACTGCTGATGAGTTGATGATGCCTAACACTGAATAAACACTCCTCAGAGAGTTCCTCTTTGAGAGACTCTCACAGGTCCAGCTAGTGAACAATGTGAGAGGACTTGGCCTCATCCTTGGGCATTTATTATAACTTAGTGGTGGGGTCCTCACCCCACAAGCCCATGTTGCCTGGTGCCTATAACCTTTGGTACTGTGGTGGGTGCACTGTTCAGTCATGGAGGCGCACCAACAGAGACACATACAGACACCGCCAGTGTGTAGGACTGGCCAGAGCGAGCTCGTACCCCTCTATTTATCCCCTTAGCACGGGTGGCTCCCTACAGGTACATGATGTCCCTCAGGACCGGACTGGGAAACAAAATGATCCATGGCAACAATGTTGACAGAAGCCCCCTCCCTTCCTCTCTTCTCTCTATTTCTATCCATCCATCCTCTGTTCTCTCTCCCTCTCTGATGTCTCCCTCTCCCTCTCTCTCTCTCTCTCCTCTAGGCCTGTTGTACCTGCTGTCATTAACCTCTGGGACCTGAGAAACTGACAGAGATGGTAGCAGGGGCCCTGAATGAATGAATGAGGGATTTATTTAGCACACAGCTACTCCGAGGAGTGTCTCGGCGCTAGACGGGAGGAGCTCTTAGGTGCAAGCCTCATAACACAAGCCTTACTGTCTCCCAAAAAAAGCCAGGTTTTAAGTTTCCTTTGGAAAACAGTCTCAAGAGGCCCTGGAACTTCAAAACCAGCCTCCATTGGCTCCAGCCACCTGGAGAAATGTCCAGTGGGCTAAATGCCAGTCCCTTCCTGGTCCCTCTCCCTGTAGAAAGAAATTTGTGTCAAATAGTGCATTTTACACAAGATAAAGTCGGGGTGGATGCAGGTGGATGAAGTGCCCCCCTAAGTTTAGAGGGAGGACTCCATCTTCCTTATCCCCAAAGCCGAGGGAGGTTAAAGGGCCCCCCTTTCATGGTGCAATTGAAGACTGGTGGCATCTCCTTCCTTGCGACCCACAACAGCTTCTTCTGCCACGCACAATTAATGTATACGATCGCCCACACTCTCAGTATAGCCTCACCACAGGGGGTGTGTTCAACCTCCCGGGCTCCATCCTCTTTATCCCTTAGAATGGCCCAGCCAGGACTTGTCAGACACACTGGACCAGATTTACTAACCTTTAAAGAA
Source organism: Calotriton arnoldi (assembly GCA_963921515.1). Taxonomy (NCBI): domain Eukaryota; kingdom Metazoa; phylum Chordata; class Amphibia; order Caudata; family Salamandridae; genus Calotriton; species Calotriton arnoldi. The sequence goes on from CAWUFW010000087.1 coordinate 6,163,373, forward strand.
ACACAATGCGGCACTGGAACTTGCTGAGCTGCGTTGCGTGAAAGGGAGAGAGCAGAAATGCACCATATCTACTAAGATATGACGCACTTCTGCTTTCTCATAGCGCTGTCGCACTTTAGGCAGCCTAGCGTCAACGCAGACACCATTGCACCATCGTGAAAGAGTGCCTGTGTTACAAGCAGGATTGTTTTTGTGTAGGAAGGGACACCTTACAGAGCATATATAAAGAGGAATGACCGAGGAGAAATTATGTTATTTCTCCTCATTATGCCAGCCACGGGTAGGCGTACAGTTTTGGTGCAAACCCAGGTTTACAGCCTTTAGTTAATCTAGGTTTGCATTAAAATCCATAGGTGGATGCATGGGAACGCCCATGCTCCACCCATAGAACTCCTCCCCGACGCAAACTCCCTTATGTTTACATAAAATATAATTACTCAGCACTTTGTATGTTTATGTCAATTTAATCCATCAATGGTCACTGTGCGTTGAACACATCCAGTTGAGGTAAAGAAAAGCAGTGGTCCGAAATGTAATGCACGTTCAATTCTTCATTTATCCATTCTTCAGATAAAATTGCATTGATTGTGGCCAAAACTAAACAGCTGACACGTTTCTTTCTCTTAGAACTTCTTCAGGGCTACAAAATATACATAAGTACATTTTTTTCAGAATGACAACACTATAAATATTTAAAACATTCCTATTACCAGCACCAACCATCAGGTGAAAAGTGCATCAAAAGCTTCATTGAGCACAATAAAATATTTAAACATCAGTCCAAATTTCACTAAACATTTTGGTAGAACCTTCACAGACTACAATGCTTAGCAATGGGAAACAGCCATCACATCGCATGCGTTTACAACGCATGCGATTACTAACGCGGTTGTTACAACGACCGCATTGTTACATCGCAGTACCATTATAACGCAAGTCGTTACAACGACTTGCTCTAGGGATGCTCTAAACTAAGGAATAATATAATTTACTATTCCAACACCTTCCCTACTGTTGCACACACTGGAGTAGGAATAGTAAATTATACTATTCCTAAGTCCAGCGCGCCTCTAGAGCAAGTCGTTGTAACGACTTGCGTTGTAATGGTACTGCGATGTAACAACGCGTTCGTTGTAACAATCGCAGCATAATCGCATGCGTTGTAAACGCATGCGATGTAAAAGCTATATTCCTTAGCAATCATATGTAGAAAAAGGTAATCAAATCTCAGACTAAATAAAAGAGAGAACCTTGGCCCAAAAACAGTGACATAAACCATTTTGGAAAAGTGTATCAATTCATAATTTTACAGCAGTATCAACCAGAATCCCATACATACTGACACATTTCATTATGCCATACGATTGAAAAACTATAAGAATACTTCATAATCCAAACCAAAGTTATTAATACAACCCCCAGTAAATAAATAGGAAACTCAAAAAAATCTAAAATTATCTACTGGTGTTTATCAAAACCTAATCTACATATGCAGGTTATATCATATCACAAAAATTTTCAGATATTATAGTACCTCATAGATTCAAATCCTATCTTGCACAGCATAACTCAAAATTTCATATATAGCTCTAAAAAGTGATTGAAGGATTCGAGGCCTGAAATTTCAATAAACAAGTATCAGCAACCATTTCCATAGCACAATAAAGTTAAATTGTAAAGGGGAAAACATGCCCCTATTGCTAAATTAAAAAGAAAGGCTCTCAAACAAAATATTGTTCCCAAATATTCCCCTTTTAGATGTAGCCAACAAAAAATGCAATACCTAGTAAATGTATTTTCTTAGCCATATGGGAATGCTCACCAAACTCCAAATATTGTAAAATGGCTTTGAATCATTCCTAGAATATTAACAAGTGAATGCATACGATAAACACCATTTCTTCGTTAACATTTCTTTCAAAGTCAAGGAAGCAATGATAAACCACTTCCACTACAGGGCCACTTTATCTCAGACAGAGGCTCTGTCTATACCACCAGGAGCGAACCCTGAGATCTAATCATCTGTGACTCCTTCGCATTCCAAGATATGCCAAAACTCGACGAGGTGGCAGGTCCTTCTCGGTAAGGACGGCTAAGCTTTGGAGTGCTCTGCCTACCCATCTACGCTTGGTCGAGACAGAACAGGGATTCAGGAAGGACTTAAAAACTTGGCTCTTCAGTCAGGCATAGATTAGCTGGTTGGTCTTTTCTTCAGTCTCGCTTTTAGCGCAGGGACGCCTCAATGGAGGCAGCTGTGCCCTCTATAAATGGCTTTGAGTGATTGATTGATAGTCATCAAAAAGTATATTATACCAAATAACAACAAAATAAGGGGCCAAACTCTTGTCCTAACTAACACTAACTTGCTCAGAATGACAATGAATATAGCAAATCAGAAAGAGGAGAGGAGAAACATTGCATATATTTGCATGCCAAAAGAAATTTGCTGCCGGGCATATACTTTAAGTCAATTCAATTCAATTTGTTTATTTTGGTTTGAAACTCCGACGGAGGTCCACAAAAACACATCAATAAATTTAAAAAAGACAAACTTTACAAACAATACAAAATTCATCCTTTATACATCGCTACCTCCCAAGGGTGATTCTTATATCGAGCGTGCTGTATAATGTGCAAATAGTACAATAAATACATAAAACAATCAATTCTCACAGGTCCTAAATAACCAAGGTAACGGCATTCCAAGAGGAAAAGGTTTTACGAAGAAAAAGGTGCTGGCATACGTTCAATACGTTCAAAGTCAATACCGTATGCAGGGGGAGAACTTACCACAGATTAGAGGACTCATCACAGTCGTAGTCATGTTGGATTTATTTATATGCTGTTACCCTAATTGCCTGTGACCAGCACGAGTGAAGAGTGAAAGAGGACTTTACTGAAAAATATGGGCGCCATAAGAGTAACCCGATGTAACTCCACAAAAAGGGGAATCCAATCGTGAATAACGTATTGCAAGTAAGTACTACATAACTCACTTTTTGAGTAGGTATAATATAACCACTACAAGGGAAAATTGCCTCTCAGCCTCATTGGGGTGTGCTCTCGACATTTCCCCTGCGCACCATCTTGAGTTCAATTGTGTATAGTTGCCTAGCTTCTCGTAACCCATGAGGGTAAACTTAAATAAAGGACATTTTTTTTAAAGGAATGAGCTATATGGTTGTTGTCCCGTATGACCCCATGTAAAGGGGATTCTAAGCCTGATAACCATACTGCTGTTGATTAAATGAAAAAGACTAATAGAATGACTCACTAAAAAGACTTTTTGTTTAAATGGATACAGTGTGACCGTTGCATAACTAGTAGCCTAGCAACCTTTCTATTTGGTAATTAATCCTATCCAGTAGCAAGTTGTAACATTAGATTCTACAGATTATAATTATGGCATTTACTATTGTCCCATAGTTAATATGCATGAGTACAAAGTTACATTCATATTAAAAACATCAAACTGTAAAAAATACTAGTACGTGACCTCACACGGAGTGAGAAACAGCAATAACTGTACATAATTGCTTGAAATCATGAAAAAAAACATTAGATGGCAAGCAGCACCTATATTATAAAAACCGATGCAACTCATTATTGTATTAAGGCTCATTTCCACAGTTCTCAGTTTGCTTATCCATTTAACTTCCTTCTGTCGTAAAACAGTTTCCCTGTCACCTCCTCTCTCATTGCTCTTAATATTTTCCAAAAAAGCATGAAACCAGATTTTGGTATTATCAGGGTTACAGAGTAAAATATATGTAGCATCAGGATGTTATCATTGCGGTTCCTAATCGCTCTAACTTGTTCTTGAATCCGTGATTTTAGTGGATGTATACTGCTGGCCATGCAGGTCTTATTGATTCACATCCCACAACAGATACTGTGTATGTTGTATTACAACTGATAACATTATTAATGGCTTATTTCCTTTTGGTATTCTAACTGAATCCTTTATCTTATACTCACTGGGCATCTTTACCTCGCCTGCTCTTAGTGCACTGCAGAGGCGTTGATATCTATAACAAGAAATAAATATTTTAGTATTTTGTCAATGATACTAAGGTTCACTATTTTTAGTATGACCTTTGACGTACCTTTTAGCAATCTCTGTATAACCGACTCTCTGTCGCTGCTGATAAATTAATAAGAACCTTTGTAAATAATGTAAGGAATAACCTGAACTGTAATACATGTTCTTAAGTCTATAAATACCTATTGTGAATTAGAAATTCAGGATTCAATGATTCTTAATACACTAGTTCATCAGTGGTAAAATAATGAATACTCATTAGTATTATGATTTCAGTCTTGACTACGTACATTCACTTCCCCAAAACTGGTAATAGCTTAATAAAATACATGATTCAAGTGATATAATAACAAAGTCTGCACAATATAAAGGATTTACAAGTCACTGGCGTGGTGAGCAAAAGAAAAGGATTAAACTCAGATCTTTGTGACTGGCGAGTGAATGTTTGATTTATTCCTCATTCCGTCCATCATTTGTGTCTTTTGCTTTCTCGCCCTAAGTGCACCGGGTCTGCCCAGACATGGGTCCCATGCTCACTCCGCCACTAAATTCAAGCTAGCCTGGCTGATGGGAGGTGATCCTCCGAAACCGTCCTAGGATGCTTGTTTCCGGTCCAGGCAGGACCTGGCTTAGCAATTCGGACTGGACTGGTCCCATGAGGAGCAGGGTCAAGACTGATTTGCTAATAGCTGGGTCCAAACTGAGGTGGCGTGGTGAGCAAAAAAACTATGGATTAAACCCTGTCCATTGTGACTGGAATTGAATATTTGCATTGTTCAGCATTTTGTCAATCAATTGTTCTTTTAACTTTCTAAAAGGGGCCTTTTCAAAATTGTAATGAAAAAACAAATTTTACGATTAAAGAGGGTTTTATCATTACAAATTCATAAACACCAAACATGACATAGCCACCAGCTCCCAATTGGAACCTGCAGCTTATTAAATGTAATAAGGAATTTCAAATGTTGTCCTAAGGGAGGGGTAGGTCTCACAGTAGTGAAAAACGAATTTAGGAGTTTTTCACTACCAGGATATGTAAAACTTAAAAGTACATGTCTAGCCTTTTAATTACACAGCACACTGACCTATGGGTTACCTAGGACCTGCCTTAGGGTGACTTATATGTAATAAAAGGTGAGTTTATGGCTTGGCAGGGGGGGTTTAAATGCCAAGTCGACATGGCAGTTTAAAACTGCATTCAGGCTGCAATGGCAGATCTGGGACATGTTTCAAGGTGCTTTTCAAGTGGGTGGTAAAATAAGTGCTGCCGGCCCACTGGTAGCATTTAAGCTACAGGCCCTGGACACAGCTAGTGCTGCTTTACTAGGGACTTACAAGTAAATTAAATATGCCAATTGGGTATAAGTCAATTCTACCTTCTTTTAAGGAGAGAGCACAAGCACTTTAGCACTGGTTAGCTGTGGTAAAAGAAAAGAGTTCTAAGGCCAACAAAAATGATTTCAGCAACAAGTGGAGGGTACAAGGCAAAAACTTTAGGAGTGACCCCAAGATGTCACAGGATGATATTAATTCAGATGGAATGATTACTAGAGAGGGCCAGGCCCGACAAAGTCCAATCTCCTGGCAACAAGATTCCAATCTCCTGGCAACAAGATTCTAGCTGCAACATCTAAACACCACAATTGCTGAGCAAGGAACAATCTGAACCTTGAGGAACTTATACTCAATGGATTCAAGATGGCCGCCACCACTGCATGTCTTGAGAAAGGTTCTAGAAATCTTGTTTCCACTTGTCTGTGTCACATAGTGAAGGCGTCAAATCTGCAAACCTTCTCAGCAAGCATCGCCTACTCTCTGGGTATGTCACTGTCCTCCTCTGCAGCGGAAGGCTCAAACACCATTTATGTTTCGAAGAGTGTGTCTCTGCACTTGCCCTGCATACACGGATGAGTGTGGACAACTGGCTGTAAGACATTTCATCTACAATAGTGCTAGGTCTCCAGAGCAGATGTTAAAGAAACACTGAGTGTATGACAAGCTGCAAATTAAGGGCCAAGTTTATCAAAGGTTTTGCGTTGCCCTGGCACAGGCAAGGGGGCATAGGGCGACGCAAAACCTAGAATGAGATTTACCAAGCCACGCAAGGCCACCTTGTGTGGTTTGATAAATCTTGAGTCACTACCTTGCATACCTCTGCCCCAGGGAGGTGTTATATGGGTGGAGGGGGGGTGTTCTCACGCATCAACCCATGTGTTATTGTTTGTTGAGGACCCTTCCAATATTATTCCTGTTCCTAAAATTCATACTGGTTATGCTTATGTTTTTGGTATAATTTTAAACATTGAAAAATTCTTTCCCTTAAATGTTGTCTGTCCATCTGATAATCTGCTTAATACTGATATTATTTGGTTTCAATCTAAATGTAAATACTTTGGTCTTATGTTTTCTATTTCTATTAAACAAACGGTTCATTTAATTAGTGGAATTTTAGTCTCACAAACTAAAGAAAAAAATAGGTAAGTGGTCTTCTCTTCATTGGAATTGATGGGGCAGAATTAAACTATCAAAATGATTATATCTACGCAAAAAGTTTGCCTCTTGCTTTTGCTTCTTTTACCACTTTTGTCTCGTTTTTATAACGAATTGAAAAAATAAATATTAAATGTATTTGGAACAATTGATCTACAGAATATGCTTCTCAAACTTCAAGGCAATTAAAACAAATGGTGGAATGGATCTGCCTGATTTTCACAAAACGTATTCAGTTTTCTTGTTGAACAAAGCTCAATGCGGTTTCGGGATATTTATCTATCCTTTTTGCCTGAATGGATTTTAATTAAGCATAATTGAGTTAACCTTTCTCTTTCCCAGCTATCTTAAGCATTGCTTATAGCAAAGTTGGGTTAGCTACAAAATTTGCATTGCTGTAATTTGATACTTGTTAGACTTGGCATCTTTTGGCGTGTTTCCCCTGAGTTTTTGCTTTCTGACCTCCCAGTTTTGACTCTGTTTTTGCTGGCGTAGTGTTTCTGCACACTTTTCTCACTGCTGATCAGTGGTAAAGTGCAAGTGCTCCTGTGGTAAATTGTGTTATGGATTGGTGTTTCCATGATTGGATATTTGATTTACTTGTTAGTAACCTAGTAAAGTGCATTGAGTGTGCCAGGGCCTGTGAATCAAATGCTACTAGCGTGCCTGCAGCACTGATTGTGCCACCCACGTGAGTAGCCCTGAAAAGGTAACTCAGACCCGCCATTGCGGAGTCTGCGCGCAGTTTGTAACTGCCATGTCGACTTGGCCAGTGCACACACTTGCCAGTCCCTCACCTTCCCTTTTCTTACATGTCAGCCACCCCTAAGGTAGGCCCAAGGTACCCCTGTGGGCCGGGTGCAGTGTAGGTGAAAGGTAGGACATGCCCTGGTGTGTGTGGCATGTCCTGATAGTGAATTACGCCAATTTCGTTTTTCGCTTTTGCAAGGCTACCTGTTCCCCATAGGACAGAATGGGGAGTTTGTTTATTACATCTTATAAACATAACTGGCCCGGGGAATTAGGTAGGAAAATAAAGTTTAGTATGCCTGAACTCAGAATCTAAAGATGCATCTTTTAGTGAAGGTGATTTTTATATTCTGTGTTTGAAAATACCACTTTTAGAAAGTAGGTATTTTCTTGCTCAGTCATCCTGTGTGCCTCTGCTAGAATGTGGATTGCCTGTCTGGGTTTTGGATGACAGAAGGCTGGGGAGCAGGAGTGGCTCCAGATAGTCTAGGTGGGTCAGGAAAGGGCTGAATAGACCTGGGCTGCAATTGGGGAAGGGGGAAGAGATTTCCTTGCACCTCAAAGGGCCTGGTCTGCCTCTGACCATGCCGTCTCCACCTCCTGCCAGGAAGTCACACCAGAGAAGGCAGAACTGGTTCTGTCTGGGCACATATATAATAAATATGTAGATATAACAATGGTCACACCTCAGCCAACAGTAGCATGTAATATTAATATTAACCCCGGGCGTAGTGTGCGTAGCGGGGCTACGCAGAGGTCCACGGAGTTGAAAACAAACTCCGTGGAACTCCGCTTCGCCACCCGCCTCCACCCCCCATTTTAAAAAGTAATTAAACATTATTAAAAATAAATTTAAAACCACTTACCTGGCATGCGGCGTCCCGGGCTGCCCTCCTCCTCTTCTTCGCCGTCTCGCTAATCCTTGTGAGAACTGCGCATGTGTGCGCCCGCGCATTTTTGCAAGAACTGCGCATGCGCGGGCGCGCGCGCATGCGCAGTTTTCACAAGGATTACCGATAGGGCGAAGAAGAGGAGAAGGGCAGCCCGGGGACGCTGCATGCCAGGTAAGTGGTTTTAAATTTATATTTTAATAATGTTTAATTACTTTTTATAATGGGGGGGGGTGGAGGCGGGGGCTGGCCAACTCCGCTCCGCTGTGGAGTGTGTGGAGATTTGCCTTCTCCGCGTTCTCCGCGGAACGCGGAGAAGGCAAATTTCCGCACACTCAACAATTATATAATGCAATTAGAAACCTTTGTAACTGGAAGGGCATTAACCAATGCATTGAGAATAAGGTTGTGTAAGATTAAGTTTATGTGATATACTGAAAAAAGAAGAGAAAAATGTGTTTTTCCATTCTAAAAAAGACAGGAGCTCAGTCAAAAGCAGACGCAGGAAGCAGTCACCAGCCAGGGACACTGCAATAGGTTCCTGACCTTTTTCCTAGATAAAGTAAATGACATCCTAACGGATATACTGAACAGCCCCATCAGCCAGAGCCCCCTGGTTATGGAGGAGCCACAATGTGACGTGAAAGAGCCTATCGCCTCCTTTCCGAGGCTAGACCACGACTCCCTGGCCCACATTACGGCCCGAATTAAGTCAGGCTCACCTGCAGACCCATGTCCATCAAGGATATTCAAGTTGGCCCTTCCAGCGTTTGAGGGAGAGATCCTCGCCCTGATCAATCTATCGCTGGAAACAGGGAGGGTCCCCAGTAACTTCAAGGAAACCAGAGAAACCCCCCTACTGAAAAAGGCGGGAGCGGACACCACTAACATGAAGAACTATAGGCCCATATCCAAACTACCTTTCCTGGCTAAAATAATGGAACAGCATGTCCTTAAAACCCTGTCCGTATTTATAGAGGAACATCAGTTACTCGAGGGTCGGCAAGCAGGATTCAGGGCCCACCACAGTACAGAGTTGGTGATGCTGTCGGTGTTGGACGAAATCAGACTCAAGGCCGACAGCAAGAAGCCATGTGCCCTGGTCCTACTTGACCTCTCAGCAGCATTTGACACGGTCAACCACAGCCAACTCTTAGCACGAATTAGGGACATAGGCGTCAGTGGGATGGCACACCAATGGATCCCCTCCTTCCTGACAGATCGTACTCAAAGGATCCAGATGGGTGACTGCGTGTCCAATAGAGGGTCATTAACCTGTGGAGTCCCACAAGGGTCGGCACTATCGCCACTTCTGTTTAATATCTATCTTAGACCTTTGGTGGGGGCCCTGGCCCGTATGGACTGCCAGGTGTTCAACTATGCCGACGACACGCAACTAATCCTGCAAATCGATAACACCCCACAAGCCCACACACACGTGCAAAACATCCTTAGACACGTGGTCAATTGGATGACAGCTAACTCACTTAAAGTTAATCCAGACAAAATGGAGTTCCTAGCCATCACCACAGGAAGCAACCCGTGGACCGACCTCTTGTGGCCACCGGAGCTGGGCGACACACCTACTCCAGCTCCAGTCGTAAAAAGCCTTGGCATTAAAATAGACGACAAACTCACACTGTCTAACCAAGTGTCCTCCGTGGTTGGGACCTGCGAGGGCCTGCTGAGGAAATTATCACCCCTCCTCTCATTTTCCACCATGCGGACAGTGGTGACCGCACTGATTGTGTCCTGACTCCCGCCTAGACTATGGCAATGCACTATATATTGGATTGCCTGGAAAGCTGTTAGGCAAGCTACAAGTAGTGATGAATGATGCAGCTAGGTTGATCTTCAAGCTCCCCAGACGGGCACGGGCCACACCTCTGTTGCAACAGCTACATTGGCTCCCCGTCAAACAGCGAGCTAGATTCAAGGGCCTTTGCATTGCCCACAAGGCCCTTCATGGACAGGCCCCAAGATACATCAAGCAGCGCGTAAGGAGATATGTCCCCGGTCGGACCCTCCAGTCATCCGAGGGGTGCCAGCTGGCCTGTCCACGGTTCAACTCAATGACTAAACGGGGTCGAGCCGTATCGGTCCTGTTCCCGCAGCTGTGGAACAAGCTACCTGGAAACATCCGGTCAGAAAAGGCCCTGCTTCCCTTCAGGAAAAAACTGAATACCCTCCTCTTTACAGAGGCCTGGACATAATGCATACGTTGACCTGGGGCTAACAATCACTCCTTGGGGTGGGCCATGGCTACTCTCTCTCAGCGCTTAGAGACCTGCCAGTATTAGGCGCTCTACAAATCCCAATTAACATTAACATTAACATTAGCAGACATGTTGCTATGAGGCCTAGCTTGTAGATAAACGATGTCTGCCTTTATCCAAGGTTCCCAGAACCTATTTTTTAATTTTTAAGAATGGGTTATTCTTAAGAGAGACTTTCTTAGTGTATTTAATACCAAGGAAAAATACAGTATTGTTAGAAATGGGATTTTTGATAGGCTAGGGCATGTGCCAAAGCCAGGCAGAAACCACCACTCTAGTCAAGATAAGGGAGTTACACTCCTAAAATAACCCCTGCTCACCCCCTTGGTAGCTTGGCACGAGCAGTCAGGCTTATCTTAGAGGCAGTGTGTAAAGCATTTGCACATAACCAACAGTAATACAGTGTAAGCACTACAAAAGGACACCACACCAGTTTAGAAAAATATCCAATATTTTTATATACTTAAGACAAGACCAAAAACGATAAAAATCCACAATACAGTACTTAAAAATCTTCAGTTATCAAAATATGCTTGAAAAACAGTTCCTTGATGTCGATAGCTCCGTCCAGGGCTATAACGGCGTCGTGAACAAACAAATCCAAACAGTTCTGGCTGACCGCGGCGTCACGGGCCAGCTATGGTGTTGGGAAGACCCACAAACAGTACATTTTAGAAATGCAGGGCGTCGGCGACCTCTCGTTGAGCTTCCGAAAGCACAGCGTCCGCAGGCGTCGGTTCCGGAGGTCGGTGCAGGAGTCGTCGTGGACCTCGAAGTCACACGCGTTGCAGATCGAACTCCTCTCTGTTGAAGTCAGGAGCGCTGGCGTCGGTAGGCGTCGGGTGCTGCGGTGTGAAGTGCAGCGGCGTGCGATGCCCTCAGGTCTCGGTGCGAGCAGCGGCTCGGTGGCGCCGTCAGATGGCGTCGTCGGTGAGACCAGGGTCGCGGTGCGAAGTGAATGCGGTGCTCGTCGCGGTGCTGGCAGGTCGCGGTGCAAGCAGCGGCGTCGTCGTTGCTGAAGCGCTGTCGTCGGCTGACGAACGGGAGTCGATGGCGCCGGCGTCGGTAGGCCAAGGCTGCGGTGCGGGATGAGGGCGGTGCATCGTGTAACTTTACGAGCGGTGCCCTCGAACCATGGTGCAAGCAGCGGCGTAGATTTCGGCGTGGAGCGTCGTCGTCGGGGATACCAAGGCATCGTCGCAAGGCGGTGCAGAGTGCGGTGCCCACAGGTCACGGTGCGAGCAGCGGCTCGGTGGCAGCATCAGCAGGTGTCGTCGGTGAGACCAGGGTCGCGGTGCGGCATTGTGGCGGTGCCCTCTGCAGTGCCTTCAGGATACGGAGTCGGCAGCGTCGTCGTCGGCGTCGTCGGGTTGCTTTTTCTTCTGTTGCAGCACAAAACACACAGTCCCCAGTGCTGAGGGCAGAAGAGCTTGAAGTCTTTGCTGTTCCTGAGACTTCTTGAACAGGGGGCAAGCTCTACCTCAAGCCCTTGGAGAAACTCACAAAAGTAGATTGCAGAAAGTCCAGTCCTTTCACTGCCCAAGACAGAAGCAGCCACTGCAGGTCAACACAGCAAAGCACACAGCAAAGTGGTAGTTCCTCCTCACAGCTTCTCCAGCTCTTCTTCTTGGCAGTCTTCTTGGTCCAAAAGAGTTCTAAAAGTCAGGGGTCTGGACCCCAATATTTATATCCCAAAATCCTTTGATGTCTTAACATAGTGTGTCTGTGCCCAGCCAGAACCAGTTCTGCCTTCTCTGGTGTGACTTCCTGGCAGGAGGTGGAGACGGCATGGTCAGAGGCAGACCAGGCCCTTTGAGGTTCAAGGAAATCTCCTCCCCCTTCCCCAATTGCTGCCCAGGTCTATTCAGCCCTTTCCTGACCCACCTAGACTATCTGGAGCCACTCCTACTCCCCAGCCTTCTGTCATCCAAAACCCAGACAGGCAATCCACATTCCAGCAGAGGCACACGGGATGACTGAGCAAGAAAATACCTACTTTCTAAAAGTGGTATTTTCAAACACAGAATGTAAAAATCACCTTCACTAAAAGATGCATCTTTAGAATCTGAGTTCAGGCATACTAAACTTTATTTTCCTACCTAATTCCCCGGGCCAGTTGTGTTTATATGATGTTATAAACAAACTCCCCATTCTGTCCTATGGGGAACAGGTAGCCTTGCAATAGTGAAAAACGAAATTGGCTGTAATTCACTATCAGGACATGCCACACACACCAGGGCATGTCTTACCTTTCACCTACACTGCACCCGGCCCACAGGGGTACCTTGGGCCTACCTTAGGGGTGGCTGACATGTAAGAAAAGGGAAGGTGAGGGACTGGCAAGTGTGTGCACTGGCCAAGTTGACATGGCAGTTACAAACTGCGCGCAGACTCCGCAATGGCGGGTCTGAGTTACCTTTTCAGGGCTACTCACGTGGCACAATCAGTGCTGCAGGCATGCAAGTTGCATTTGATTCACAGGCCCTGGCACAGTCAGTGCACTTTACTAGGGACTAACAAATAAATCAAATATCCAATCATGGAAACACCAATCCATAACACAATTTACCACAGGAGCACTTGCACTTTACCACTGATCAGCAGTGAGAAAAGTGCGCAGAAACACTACGCCAGCAAAAACAGAGTCAAAACCGGGAGGTCAGAAAGCAAAAACTCAGGGGAAACACGCCAAAAGATGCCAAGTCTAACACATGTCCCCTCCAGCTGAAAGTAGGGAGAACTACCCACCCTCCTGGGAGTTCTCTTCACTAAGGCAAAAGAACCTGGACAGACCATCTGCATTGTCGTGTTCTGTGCCAGGACGGTGTTCCACCGTAAAGTCCATTCCCTGTAGGGAGATGGACCACCTCAGCAGTTTTGGATTCTCACCCCTCATTTGCATCAACCATCTGAGGGGCATGTGGTCTGTCTGAACCCGGAAGTGAGTCCCAAACAGGTATGGTCTCAGCTTCTTCAGTGCCCAGACCACAGCGAAAGCTTCCCTTTCTATGGCACTCCACCTCTGTTCCCTGGGGAGTAGTCTCCGGCTAAGGAAGACTACAGGCTGGTCTAGGCCCTCTTCGTTCAGTTGTGAGAGTACCGCTCCCACTCCATGCTCTGAAGCGTCAGTCTGCACGACAAATTCCTTGGAGAAGTCGGGGGCCTTGACCACGGGTGCCGTGCACATGGTGGCCTTCAGGGCATCAAAAGCCTTCTGGCAGGACTCAGTCCAGATCACCTTCTTGGGCTGCTTCCTGGAAGTCAGCTCTGTTAAGGGGGCAACAATGGTGCCATACCCCTTAACAAACCTCCTGTAGTACCCAGTGAGTCCTAAGAAGGCCCTCACCTCTGTCTGGGTCTTGGGGGACTCCCAAGCCAGAATGGTGTCAATCTTGGGTTGTAGGGGCGCCACCTGGCCGCTTCCTACCTGGTGTCCCAAGTACACCACCGAACCCTGCCCGATCTGGCACTTACTGGCCTTGATCGTGAGGCCTGCCCTCTGCAGCGCCTTCAACACTTCACTGAGGTGCTGCAAGTGTTCTTCCCAGCTGGAACATGTCATCCAGGTAGGTGGCACTGAAATCCTCCAGCCCAGCCAACACCTGGTTGACCAACCTCTGAAAGGTGGCATGGGCATTCTTCAACCCAAAGGGCATCACCCGGAACTGCTAATGTCCTTCTGGGGTTGAAAATGCTGACCTCTCCTTGGCCCCATTGGTTAAGGCAATCTGCCAGTACCCAGACGTTAAATCAAACGTGCTGAGGAACTTGGTAGCTCCCAACCGATCAATGAGCTCATCAGCTCTGGGGATGGGGTGTGCGTCAGTCCTGGTGACGGCATTGACCCACGGTAGTCCACACAAAACCGCAGTTCTGGAGTGGCACCGGGTGCAGCAGCCTTTGGGACCAAGACCACTGGGCTGGCCCAAGGACTGTTGGAAGGCTCGATCACCCCTAACCCCAACATCTTAGAGACCTCTTTAATGCTCGCCTTGACCCGGTCAGTCAACCTGTAAATCTTGTGCTTCACAGGAGGGCTGTCAACGGTGTCCACATCATGGGTACACCAGTGAGTAACACCTGGGGTCAGGGAGAACAGTGGGGCAAACTGTCAAAACAACTGGTGACAGTCGCTCTGCTGCTCTGGAGTCAGTGTGGGGGAGAGGATCACACCTTCAACTGACCCATCGCGCTCCTTGGTAGACAGGAGGTCAGGGAGAGGTTCACTCTCCTCTTCCACCCCATTATCTGTCGCCAAGAGCATGCTCACTACGGACCTCTCGAAGTGGGGCTTGAGGCGGTTCACGTGGAGGACCCTCAAAGGGTTCCTTGGAGCCCGCAAATCCACCAGGTAGGTGACATCACTTTTGCGCTCCACCACCTCAAATGGCCCAGTCCACTTGTCCTGCAAGGCACAAGGTTCCACTGGGGCCATGACCCACACTTTTTGCCCAGGTTGAAATTCGACCAGAGTGGCATACTGGTCATACCACTTCCTCATTTCTTCCTGGCTGGCTTCTAGGTTCGCCTGCGCGAGTTTCCTGAAGCGGGCAGTTTGGTTTCTGAAGGCCAGCATGTAACTAAACACATCCTGGGGAGCTTTCCTAGGAGCTGCCTCCCAGCCTACCTTCACCAAACTCAGAGGTCCTCTCACAGGGTGACCATACAGAAGCTCAAAGGGACTGAACCCAAGAGACTTCTGTGGTGCCTCCCTGTATGCAAAGAGAAGGCACGGCAAGAGGACGTCCCACTTACGCCTCATGGGTTCTGTTAGACCCTTAATCATGCCCTTCAAGGTCTGGTTGAATCTCTCCACCAGACCGTTACCTTGTGGGTGGTAAGGGGTGGTGAACTTGTAGGTTACACCACACTCCTTCCACAGGGATGTCATATACTTGGATATGAAATTGGTCCCCCTGTCAGAAACCACCTCTCTGGGGAACCCCACTCGGGAAAAGATCCCCATTAACGCCCGGCCCACCACTGGCGCCGTCGTTGTCCTGAGAGGGATTACCTCCGGGTACCGGGTGGCATGGTCCACCAAGACCAGGATGTACCTGTTGCCCATGGCTGTCTTCGGATCCAGTGGCCCCACAATGTCCATCCCTACCCTTTCGAATGGCGTTCCAACCACTGGGAAAGGTTGGAGAGGAGCTTTGACCTTCCTCCCACTCTTACCACATGCCTGGCAAGTTTGGCAAGACCTGCAATGTCCATCTGACTGCCTTCGCATTTAGGGCCAGAAGAATGGGGTGACAAGCCTGTCAAAGGTCTTGTCCTGCCCCAAATGTCCTGCCAAAGGCACGTCATGAGCCAGACCCAGTAGGAAGGTCCTGAAGCGCTAGGGTACCACCAGCACACGGGCTGACCCAGGCTCAGCGACCTTAGGCTCACTGTACAGGAGATCATTCTCCCAGTAGATCCAATGTGATCCGGACTGATCACCAGCTGCCTGGTCTGCAGCCTGCCGCCGCAGACCCTCCAGAGAAGGGCACTCCTTCTGCTCCTTGCAGAATTCCTCCTGGTGGGACCCCCTTCTTGCTGCCAATGGGTCAGCTCAGAGATGTCCCCCAGTTCAGCTACCTGCTCCCCTGTAGGCACCGGAGCGTCCCCCTCAAGGTCCGCCTCCTCCCGGTCCTTGGGAACTTCAGGGGCTGGTTTCCCTCGCCCTTTGCCCTTTCTCTTGGCAGGGACTTGGGCCACTGTTTCAGGCTCCAAGTCCTCTTGATCACCCTCTCTGGCCACCATTGACCGAGGGACACGCATGCCCACTCTGGCAACCCAAGCATCTCCAAGTGAGACCTGAGCTCAACATCCTTCCATAAGGACTGCTCCAGGTCGTTACCTAGCAGACAATCTACAGGCATGGAAGGGCTCACAACCACCCTCAAGGGACCTGAGACCCCCCCCCCACTCTAAGGGAACCTGCGCCACCAGACACTGGCGCTCTGAATTGTCCACCGCAATGACTTGGTGGAATGCCCCTGGGACTACCTGCTTCTCAGAGACCAGGTGACACCGGACTGAGGTCACACTGGCTCCAGTATCTCTGAGAGCCTCTACCCTTTTCCCATTGATGGTCACCTAGGTCCTGTATTTCTTTATGTTAGGGGGCATTGGGTTTCCTGGGACCATCTCACTGTCCCCTAGTGAGACGAGGGTCATTTCTGCGGGGTCCCCACCCTCCTGTGGGTACTCCTCCTCCCCAAGCGCTACACTAGCCAACACCTTGGACTGCCCCCCGGTGGGTGGCTGTGCCCCCTTAGGGCACTTGGGGTCCCCCTTCATGTGACCCACCTGGTCACATGCAAAACACTTGCGGGGGCCGGTCTCAGCAGGCTTTTCTGACGAGACCCCTTGTTTCTTATCTCTTGGGGGATGGGAACCTTTACCCTTGGTGTTAGTTTGGGGCCCTTTAGAGAACTCCTGTGTTTTACCCTTGTCCCCCCCACTTTTCTGCTGGGGACCCTGCCCACCTTTGGCTAAGTCTCCCCCATACACTTTCCTGTGGACCCTGGTACTCACCCAGCGGTCCGCCTCCATAGCAAGGGTCAGTCAGCTTACTATCAACTAGGTGCTGGCGCAGATCTGCAAAACATAGACTAGACAAGTGCTCCCATGCAATCAAATTGTAGAGCCCCTGAAAATCTGTCACATTACTGCCCTTCACCCAGCCATCCAGTGACCTGCAAAACATATCTATACATTCCAACCAAGTGTTGGCATCGGACTTCTTACTGGACCTGAACTGATCCCTGTACTTTTCAGGAGTGAGACCATACTTAGTGAGAAGGGCGTCCTTCATGTCTGGATAGGTGAGGTGATACCCCTTACCCAAAGCTAAAAAAGTATCCATTGCTTCTTCTGGGAAGAGAGGCCACAATCCTGCTCCCCAATTCTCCTCAGGGACCCCATTCATGTGTATCGCTGCCTCGTAACCCTGAAACCACCTTTGTATGTCATCCCCCTTCTTGAATTCTTTGCCTACATTCTTAGGGATGTGCACAATCCTGTCTGCCTGTCTTGACGGGTTGCTGCCACCATCTGAGCTGGCTCTACTCCTCTGATCCAGCTCCTTTATCCTGAACTCATGCTCTAACATCAGCCTTTTCTCCTCCATGGCTAACTTAAGCTTCTCCAGCTCTACTGCAACTCTCCTTGCTTCCCGCCTGTCCTCCAGCTCTCCTGGGGACAGGCCACTGCTGCCTGGCCTGGAGGGTTCCCCCCCTCCCAAAAGCACATCCACCCTAGGAATAGGCTCCTCCACCTCTCCACTGAGATCACCAGATTGCTCGCTGGCATGTCTGGCTGCTACCCAGGCCCTCAGCGCCTTTTGTAGCTCCTCCTTCCTCGTGAGGCTTCGACTTGGACTTTTAGGTTTTTGCAAATTGATTTCAATTCCCTAACATTGTAGGATTCCAACCTATCCTCCTCAAAGGCAATTTCCAGGGATGCAACAGATGATGCTCTTGATTCAGGCATGATGAAGTAGCAAGTTCAAACTGGCAAGATCAAAAATAGATAGATACGAACGAGCAGGACGGATGTGCGAGACCTCGGCTGCGACCCATTAGATTTATAGCACATCGGGTAAGAGGAGGACGTGAATGCCCCTCGATTTGGGAGCAAGTTATGACCCATGAGGTAGTGCCAATAATTAGATAGCAAACAACAAGGTGCGAGGATTGGTATCACTAGAGTTAGAATTTTATTTGTGACTTGAATCAATGGGATATTGTCGACCTGGGGGACATAAACACCCTTCATACAGCAAGGTTGTAGTCCTGACAGTAAATCGGACCGAGTAATTTATTCTGAGAAACGTGGCATTCAAGATTTAAAGAGTGTTTATTGGAACACGGTTTATCCATATATAAGGATATTATTAATAAGAAAACAAGGAACATAACAGAGAAAATGTATACAAGTGTCTTGAAAAAGATGGACTAAACTTTTTAACCATCGAAACGCGTCAACGCAAATTTGTTTCATAAACCTTGGAGGAACGTGATTCTGTAATTGCTAAATTAGGAGGGCATTCAGACTGTGTCCCTATATTTGGTTTTTAAGGATATGTATTGAAATATGACAAAATTGAGTGTCTATAATCTTTTTTTTCTCTTTCATGTGGGGGTACAGTGTTAATTGTGTACTGTGTAACATTGTGGTATCTGTTTGAATTAATTTTACCAAGTATATGAAATATATTGATGATGTTTTTATTGTGATTGAAAAATCAGATTTTATTTATTTTTTGTGATAACAGGATTTTAATAAAAACATGTTTTAATATTTGAATTATATGAGTCAGCATTTGATGTTATATTATGTGGATTGGAGTTGATAATTAGCATAAGTTTGAAGTAGACAAGCAGTAGTTGCTTTTTTCAATCCAATAACTGTTTAAGTGTGTTTGTACTTTGGTCCAAGGGGAAACTTTTCTGTTTTACAAGATCAAAAATAGGCCAAAAAGAAAAAGAACCAGTATGTGGCACGTAATGGTCTGCGATATGGTAGTAGTGCACACCAATCACTGTAAGTCAAGTGCAAACGCAAGTCCTATCCTCACCGCTGACAACCAATGTTAGAAATGGGATTTTTGGTAGGCTAGGGCATGTGCCAAAGCCAGGCAGAAACCACCACTCTAGTCAGGATAAGGGAGTTACACTCCTAAAATAACCCCTGCTCACCCCCTTGGTAGCTTGGCACGAGCAGTCAGGCTTATCTTAGAGGCAGTGTGTAAAGCATTTGCACATAACCAACAGTAATACAGTGTAAGCACTACAAAAGGACACCACACTAGTTTAGAAAAATATCCAATATTTTTATATACTTAAGACAAGACCAAAAATGATAAAAATCCACAATATAGTATTTAAAAATCTTCAGTTATCAAAATATGCTTGAAAAACAGTTCCTTGATGTCGATAGCTCCGTCCGGGGCTATCACGGCGTCGTGAACAAACAAATCCAAACAGTTCTGGCTGACCGTGGCGTCGCGGGCCAGCTACGGTGTCGGGAAGACACGCAAACAGTACAGTTTAGAAATGCAGGGCGTCGGCGACCTCTCGTTGAGCTTCCGAAAGCAAGGCGTCCGCAGGCGTCGGTTCCGGAGGTCGGTGCAGGAGTCGTCGGGGCCCTCGAAGTCACACGCGTTGCAGATCGAACTCCTCTCTGTTGAAGTCAGGAGCGCTGGCGTCGGTAGGCGTCGGGTGCTGCGGTGCGAAGTGCAGCGGTGCGGCGTGCGGTGCCCTCAGGTTGCGGTGCGAGCAGTGGCTCGGTGGCGGCATCAGATGGCGTCATCGGTGAGACCAGGGTCGCGGTGCGAAGTGAATGCGGTGCTCGTCGGGGTGCTGGCAGGTCGCGGTGCAAGCAGCGGCGTCGTCGTTGCTGAAGTGCTGTCGTCGGCTGACGAACGGGAGTCGATGGCGCCGGCGTCGGTAGGCCAAGGCTGCGGTGCGGGATGAGGGCGGTGTGTCGTATAACTTTATGAGCGGTGCCCTTGAACCACGGTGCAAGCAGCGGCGTAGATTTCGGCGTGGATTGGCGTCGTCGGGGATATCAAGGCGTCGTCGTGAAGCGAGGCGGTACGGAGTGTGGTGCCCACAGGTCGCGGTGCGAGCAGCGGCTCGGTGGCGGCATCAGCAGGCATCGTCGGTGAGACCAGGGTCGCGGTGCGGCATTGAGGCGGTGCCCTCTGCGGTGCCTTCAGGACACGGAGTCGGCAGCTTCGTCGTCGACGTCGTCGGATTGCTTTTTCTTCTGTTGCAGCACAAAACACACAGTCCCCAGTGCTGAGGGCAGAAGAGCTTGAAGTCTTTGCTGTTCCTGAGACTTCTTGAACAGGGGGCAAGCTCTACCTCAAGCCCTTGGAGAAACTCACAAAGGTAGATTGCAGAAAGTCCAGTCCAGTCCTTTCACTGCCCAAGACAGAAGCAGCCACTGCAGGCCAACACAGCAAAGCACACAGCAAAGTGGTAGTTCCTCCTCACAGCTTCTCCAGCTCTTCTTCTTGACAGTCTTCTTGGTCCAAAAGAGTTCTAAAAGTCAGGGGTCTGGGCCCCAATATTTATATCCCAAAATCCTTTGATCTCTTAGGCAGAGAGTGTATGATATCTCATTTCAATTTCCTTCCCTTTAAGTTTATTACTTACAAAGCAAATATTCTTTGAATTGACTTACATTTATATATTAATTTCTCTAATGTTGACTATTGTATACCATCTATCGTACTGTGTTTTTGTTGGTTTGGCTGTCTTAATGTATGTAATCTAATAAAGTATTTTGAACACGAAAATGATGCAAGAATGTTTAACCCTTTCCGTGCTCATGACGAGCTCAGCTCGTCATGCTGCGCGGTAGCGCTGTGCGCATGACGAGCTGAGCTCGTCACGACCCCACCCGCGATCGGAATGTCCAGCATACGAGCGGAATTCCGATCGCGGTCAAGGGGTTAAATATGAGTATATAGGTTTTACATGATATGTTGTAACCTTGGCAGTATGTGTATAACTTGTCAAACTAATAACATTCATTTGAAATGGCTTCTGGGAGTAAGACAGAAATAGTCAGAAAGGGAGGAAGTCTGCACATTGAAGATAGTGAGGTATGGGCAAGAGACAGTCAAAGAGAGCGAAATGGACAGGGAAGGAGAAAATGAGATAAGAAGACATAGGTGTAACTAGTATGTGTGTGTGAGATAGAGAGCTTGGGAGAAAGGATGCCGGGAGAGGTAAGCATGCAGTTAGGTGAAGGGTGGCAAGAATAAAGACAGAGCGACAATGAGAAGCAAATAGAGAGGGGTAGAAAGAGAGAAAGAGAAGAGAAAGAAGTAGGGTCGAGTTGAACCAGAAAGAGAGAGGTAGATAGAGAGACAGCGGGGTGGTAGAACGAGTGGAAAGAACATATCATTGTGATAGAAAGAAAGAGACATGAAGAGAAAGGGGTAGAAATAGACAGGAGGAGAGGGAGAAAGATCTGTTAGATATACAGCGATGTCGGAGAGAAGGATAAATACATACAGAGAGTGTGATAGAGAAAGAACAAAGATGGAAATTAGACTGAAGAACAGTACAAGACAGTAACTCTACACCCTGGCAGAGTAACTGGCCACATCGAATAACCCTCAGTGGCCAGGTTCCAGATCATGATAGCAGTTTGGAGACTGAAACAGGCAACAGACAGATATGAAAACCACAAGCTAAGGCTATCAGTGACCAAGGGCCAGAGACCAAATGTAGCAGAAAAAAAGGCAACAGACAGAAGGAAAGCAGAACAAGCCGAGATCTTTCAGCAAATGTGTCCTGGGCCTTCTGGGAAGAAGGATGCTTCTGAACACACTGCCCACAATAAGAAGAATGAAACACAGAAATATTAATGTGGGGATTTCCCCACAATATGAACACAAAGCTTGAAGACAACAACAAAAAGCATATTGTGAAACCCCAGACATGGCAAAAAAGACTTAAAGCCAGATTTAGACCTTCAGAGAGGGTACACCACCGCAGCAGCGATGGACTACCCTCTCCGCCAAAGCGCAGTTCCACCCGCTTCATCTGGGTGGGACAGAACTTCAGTATGTAGATGTGGAAACTACTCTGTGTCCGCCACCTACATACACCTTCGACGGCATGATGAAGTAAGGGCTGCCTGAGGTTCGGCTATGTGTTCGTCCGCCCTTTCTAGAGAGGGAGAACACATGGCCAGTTTTCACTGCCCGACACCAGGTTAAACCTGGCGGTAATGGGCAGTGAAAACTGCAAAATGGCCCCCTTGCCATGGAAGAAATCTCCCATGGTGAGGTGGTCTTTGTGTTTTTTATTTTGACGTACATGGAGATGGTCATCAAACTTTCAATGCATTTACAGGAAACGCCGTGACAGCGGTTCTAGTCACTGAAAGAGCCGGCGGACATCTCAAAATGTGGCAGGCGGGTACACCCTCAGGGCGACGGAGTTCAGGGCGACGGAGTACCTTACTCTGTCGCTCTGAGGGAGTAAATTCTCATCCGCCAAAGTCTAAATCAGGCCCTAAGTAGTGAACATTTTAGAGGTTCATTATTCCTACCACTCCTGTGCTTTTCACCAGGACTCATTCCTCAACCCTTTCCTTCCCGTCCTGAATCTACATCTCTCATTCATCACTCCTCACTCCTCGCGAATGAAGAGTAAGAATCAGGAGGAGAAATGCAAAGTGAATAAAGAGGAGAGAGGAGAGGCAGCCGGTAGGAGTGAGTAGCAGCAGGAAGCGGCAGAGGAGGAATCAGGGGAGGAGTAAGGAATGAGGTGGAGGTTTGAGGAGTGAACGATGAGGAATGAGGAGTAAGGATGAGGAGTGGAGTGTAGTGAATAATGAGCAGTGAGGAGGAAGAGAGCAACGGAAGAAAGAACAAGAGAAGGGGGGCTCTCAAGGAGTGAGGAATGTATTGGAGGAGTGAGGACAAAGAGTGAGGGGGAAGAGTGGGAAAGAGGAATGAGAGAGAAAGAGGGATGATAGCAAGGAGTAAGCAAGGGGTGAAAGGAAAGGAAGTGATGGATGAGGAGTAGCACTGAGTAGGAGTGTGAGGGATGTGGCAAGGGAGGAGTACTGAGAAGGAGTGAGGGATGTGGCAGGGGAGGAGTACTGAACAGGAGTGAGGGATGTGGCAGAGGGGTGCAAAGGTGGAATGAGCAGGAGGCGTGAGAAGCAAATGATGAGGAGAGACTGAAGAGGTGGGAGGAGGAGAACTTATGAGTGAATGATGAGTGGGGAATTAATAGCATCTGTTACCACGTATGCCAAAACAACATGTGGCTTAACAACGCAGTCAATACCATGACTGTGTCGTTACCACGAGTTCCATTACAATGCAAGTCATTACAACGACTTGCTTTAGGGAAGCGCCGGACTTTGGAATAGTTTAAATTACTCTTCCAAATCCAGTCGGTGTATCAGTAGGAAAGGTGTTGGACTTAAAATCCAACACCAGTCCAACACCGCATTCCCTAAAGCATCGTTATAATGACTTGCGTTGTAATGGAACTTGTGGTAACGTCGCAGTCGTGGTACTGATTGCGTTGTAAAGACACTACGTTGTAATGCCTGCGTTGTAATAGATGTTTCCCGTAGGGAATGAGGGATGATGAGTGAGGAGTTTGATTGAGGCGTAAATGGAGAGGAGTGGGTGATAATAAGTGAGAAGGAGGACAGCAGGTGAATCATGAGCAGGGGGAGGGAGGAGTGAATGGTCAGTGTGGAGAGGTAAGGAGCCAGTGGTCGTGCGTGGGGACAAAGAGTGAGCGGTGAAAGGTGAGGAGTGAGGAGGAAGAGTGAAACTCAGGAACGAGGAGGGAATTATGAGGAGGGAAGAGGAATAGTTAGGTGTAGGAATGATGAGTGAATGATGTGGAGTGAGGAAGAGCCGTGAGTTAAAGGAGGGATTAAGAGGAGGCAATGTTACAGAGGAACGAGGACTGAGGCACAGAGGAAGGAGGATGACTGAGGTGGAGTAATGAAGGCTGATGAAGGTTGACGAGGAGAAATGAGAAGTGAGGAGAATTAAATAAGATGAACAAAGAATGAGGGATAGGATTGAGCAGGCGGAGTGAGGACGAGGAGTGATGATGATGATGATGAGAAGTAAGTTGGAGTGATGGATGTGGCAGAGGGACGATGAGGAGTGAGGAGGACTGGGGAGTGAATGATGAGTGTGGAGAAGGAATGCGTAGTGAATTATGCAGAGTGATATGGAGGATTATTAAATGAATGATGAAGAGGGAAGAATTAGTGAGGACTGAATTATGAGAGGTGAGGAGTGAGTGATGATGAGTGAAGTGTGAATGCTCATAAGGGAGAAATGAGTGTTGAGAAGTGAAGAGAATGGTTGAAGAGCAAATGATAAGCAGTGAGGAGGGCAATGAGTGAATGATGAGTGAGTAACGAGAAGTGAGAAGGATGATTGACCGGTGACTGATGAGGAGTGAGCAGGAGAACTTAGGAGGGAATCTATAGGAGTTAAGAGGAGTGAGTGATGAGCAGTGAATGGTGAAGGCTGATCTGAGGAATGAATGATAAGGAGATAAGAGGAGTGAGTGATGAGCAGTGGATGGTGAAGGCTGATCTGAGGAATGAATGATAAGGAGATAAGAGGAGTGAGTGAAGAGCAGTGAATGGTGAAGGTTAATCTGAGGAACTGAGGAATGAATGATAAGGAGATAAGAGGAGTGAGTGAAGAGCAGTGAATGGTGAAGGTTAATCTGAGGAACTGAGGAATGAATGATAAGGAGATAAGAGGAGTGAGTGAAGAGCAGTGAATGGTGAAGGTTAATCTGAGGAACTGAGGAATGAATGATAAGGAGATAAGAGGAGTGAGTGATGAGGAGTGAGGAGAAACAATGAAGAGTGGGGGTGATGATATCCTAAAAGTACTATTACTATTTACTTGAAGAAAGCATTAATCCTCGCCCTCTGTCACAGAGCGAGGAGGGGGGGTCAGGCATTGGGCTACGTAGGAGCTAGAGAGACTGAGGAGGGTGAGTGGGGAGTGATGACATCCTAGAACAGATACCTAATTATCCCTCCTTACTCATCCCTCAAGACGTGAGAAGGAGAGAGAACAAGGGTGAGTGGTGAGGAATGATGAGGGGGCAAGAGATCTGAGGCATGAGGTATAGGCAACGAGGAGCGAGGGTGAAGAGTGAAGAAGAAGAGTAAGAATTGAGGGATCAGAAGTGAGGGATGAGGAGGGAGAGGGCAGAACAACTGGCAGTGAAGAATGAGGGTGAGAACTAGGGAGTGAGGACAAAGGAATGAAAGTGGCACGAGGGATAAGAAGTGAGAGATGAAGAACGGGTAAAGGGGAAAGGAGCTAAGAAACACGAGTTAGAACTGGGGAATAAGGAGTGAAGATTAAGGACTGAGATGAACGAGTGCGATGGGAGTGAGTGTTGAGGAGTATGTGATGAGTAATGATGGAAAAGGTATAAGGAATCAAAACGGAGGTTCGGGCCAACATCGAGGGATCAAGAGTGAAATTTGTGTATCCAAAATGTCATTTGTGGGTCCTGATCCAGACAAAATCGAATTGACAAGTGGAACCGCTAAGGTTTTCTGTGTTGACCACAGGAGAGGATGTGGCTTAACAGCTAGAGCGGCTGACTTTGAAGCTCGGAAACCAGGTTCGAGTCTGGCGGGAGGCTCAAACATCCTGTGATTCTAGGCAAATCACTTAATGTCCCCGTGCCTAAAAATAAATGTGTCTGTCTGTAATGCAACTGGTGCGCATGTAAAGCGATCTGATACCTTCGGGTCGAGTTTGCACTATATAAAACTGCAAAAACATCCAACACTTTCCAGTTTTGAAACACATTGGACCAAGATTTACAAACTTCACACAGGGGAAAAAATGTTGGTGCTATATTAAGCAAGTCTGTGCACACGTGGCTGCAGGGTGGCTGAGCGAACACTCTCAAATGGAGGAAAGGCCTTCAGTATCTGTAAATATACCCAATTAGAACATTGGCATGTGGAGCACTCCATTGAAGACAATGGAGTGCTCCGTACTTCTATGGGCTGGTAAAGGCCCGCAGAGCAACATTCCAATGTTGTTTTCACAAAGCCCTCGGAGCCCGAGGGGATTTAAACCCCTCGAACTCCGAGAGGCCTTTGTTTTATTTGTTAGAACATTCTGCCCTTTAGTGGCAGAATGTTCTAATAGCTTTATAGCCCTTCGTAGCTGGGCTATACCAGCTATTAAAGTCCCGCTCCCTTGTTAAAGTCCCTCGCCTTCGGCTCGGGCCTTTAACACTGGAGCGGGCCTTTAATAGCCGGTATAGCCCGCTACGGCGGGCTATAAGGCTATATTAAATGATTCTGGGTCCGCGAACCCGCCATGAAAATAAAAAATAACCATTGTGGTTGTGAGAAGTTGTCCTGGTATATGCTGTCCACTAATTAAAGTGGGCACCTTGCACCAGTCCAAACAACCCTTATGGTGATTTAAGAGCTCAAAGATAACCTTAGAAAGATATCCAAGTGGTAGCTGTGGAGAGCAACCTTCAGGCTTGGTCTTGAAGGAATGTTTAGCAGCTTGTTTTACCAGAATGCAACCTTACAGTATTGGTTAAATGAAAGGAGAACCACTCAGTAGTTATAAAAATATGTATTTATTAATATAACACTCTCTAGTACGACACAGTATCTCCTACACAGAGATAATCACAAAGCACACAATACTGTAGCACAGAAACAAAAGTAAATAGCACTAATATAGAGTGGGCTCCAGGGGGAGACCAGACCATATACTAAAATAGTGGTATAAGAACCACGGCTCGAGTCAAGACAGTGTCTAGAGGATGTAGAATCCCTGGGAAACCAAGGAACCACCCAAGGTAAGTAAGTAGGGACCCCACGGAGGACGGGTGCAGTGTGGGAACACGACCGTGTACTCCGTACAATTCTACGGGGAAGTCGTGGTTGGAGTTTTAAAGTTTTAGGGCCCTTCCCAGTGGACTTTGAAGAAGCCACGTGGAAGTTAGGAGGTTATTGAGCCACCCCACCCGTGGATACCATAGTACCAGAGTTACCTATCCCAGGGGAGCCGGGTGCATAGGTCTGAAGTGGTGTCGGAAACCTCCGTCGATCTCAATGGAGGACTTCGAAGAAGAGCCACTGCTGGAAGGAGGAAAAGTGTCCGTTGGAATCCAAAGGTGGATTCTTGTCGAAGAGTACCTGAAAACAGAGGGGACAGAGTCTGGGTCACTCAGGAGCGACCAGGGGCTCGGTAGACGAATGCCCACCGATGTTGGGTGCTTCAGGTGCGTTGATGGAGTTCTTGACTCTGCAGCCACGGGGACAAAGAGATGTCAAGGACAACCAGGAGCCGGTACGAGCTGTCCCATGAAGGATGTCGAGTGCTGAGGGGTCGGTGTTCGGCGGGAGCACCAACAAGCCTTGGCAATGGCAACCCATGAAGAAGGTCAAAGAAGGTTACGGGTCAGACCAGCAAGGTCCAGGAGACTCACCAAACACAGGGGAGTCAAGGCAAGTCTGGAGCAACTAGAGGAGCCCAAGAAAAGCAAAGTCGACCCTCAAATGGACCCACTGGCCAGAGGCACAGGAGTCGTGGGAGGCCCTCGAGTGATTTCACCAAACAGCAGCCCACGGAGCACTCGGTGTGAGGAGGCCAGAGTTCTTGGTAGGAAATGGTGCCAGAGGTTGGAGCTACTAGGAGCCCAGTGCACTTGTTCAGGAAATGCCAACAAGCAGATGCACTTGCAAATGAACGTGGTGCACAGGGGTACAAGTATTGCAGCCCCCACAAGGAATTATAGCCTCAAACTTGGTAAGAGGGTAGTTTAGACCTTGAGGGATATAGAAACTTACCTCATGTGTTGCTGGAGTCTTCAGAGTCTGTGGGAGCTCAAGAGCAGCAGACCGGTCAGTCGTGATGTGGTGCCTGCGGGTGCAGGGGAGTGACTCCTTCAATCCAAGGGAGATATCTTTGGTTGTCCTTGATGCTCTACAGGTCCTGCACGGAGCCTGTATGGTGCACAGGCACAGACGATGCTTCAGACTAAGAGGGAGACAAAGTCGGACCCAAACGAAGTCCAGCAAAGCCCGGAGCGTCCGGACGGTCGAAGTTCAGTGATTTCTGGTTCAGAATCTTGTCCACATTGAATCTAGGGTCCTACAGCCAGGTAAGCTGTTTTGCACCCACGGGAGAGGGTTGGAGAGATTCAGGGGACCCTCCTAGGGGAGGGTCTGGACAGTGGGGAGGTTACTCCAATGTCCTTTGTCCAGTTTCGCACCAGAGCAGGAGCCAACAGCTCCCAGGACTGGTTTGAACTGGACTATGCACAGGGACACCATATGTGCCCCTCATGCGCACCCACCCAGCCCTAATACACAAAATCCTGTCTGGGAGGTGGTCACACCTCCCGGTGACAGGATGCCTATTGTTCCACCTTCCTCTGCTCGAGCTTGGCTCAGCAGCAGGAGGGCAGACATGTGTCTCTGGTCGGCAGCAACCATTTGGGCTGCCCGGGACTAGAAGGCTGGTACCGGGAACACCAGGGACCCAATGAAGCTCGCTTCTGAGGGGTAGAATCATACCTTCCACACCGGTGTGTGGTGGTATGATTCCACAATTTTTGACACCAAACACGATAGGGTTGCTTTCAGCCATTTTAGAGTTGGTCATCACGCGGTCGCATAATGCCACTCTATATGGCGTAATGGCTGCTGCACTAACAACCCGGGAGAATGGACTCCGTAGGCTGCAGGGGTGTCCTGCTCATGCAGTGGCACCCTCTCACTTAGAACAAATCACCCTGCCTTTAGGATTGTTAAGGCCTGCTATAGGGGTGACTTATAGGTTTTAAGTGTAGTGACCCTTAGATATAGTAAATCTATATCTTAAGTAAGTGGTGCATGCACCAACTTATACAGGCTGCAATGGCAGGCCTGTAGGTTCAATTTTGCATGGCCTCTCATGGGTGGCATAATACATGCTTCAGCCCATGGGAGGGCTCTGGGGTACATATTCCCTGGGTACATGGGTACCATATACTAGGGACTGACAAGTGTACCCCAGTATCCTGTCTGGAGTGTACCTAGGTACATAACATAACAGTTTAGGGAGAAAGCAGACAGACTGGGGTCCTGATTAGCAGGATCCCAGTCAGACTAGTCAAAAACAGTATCACATTTAGCAAAAAGTGGGGGTAACCATAAGAAGCAGATCCTACTTTCCTACACAACTCCCCCCCCCCAAACGTAAGGAGATGAGACTAACCTTGCCCAGTTGAATCTTCATTTTCTAAGTGGAACTATCTGGAGAGTCCATCTGCATTGGCATGGTTACTCCCAGGTCTATGTTCCACCATATAGTCCATCCCCTGTAGAGAAATGGACCACCTCAAAAGTTTGTGGTTTTCACCCTTCATCTGTTTTAGCCATAGGAGGGGCTTATGGTCTGTCTGAACAATGAAGTGAGTGCCAAACAGGTATGGCCTCAGCTTCTTCAGGGCCCAGACCACAGCAAAGGCTTCCCTCTCTATAGCTGACCAACGTTTCTCTCTCGGGGTCAACCTTCTGCTAATAAAAGCTACTGGTTGATCCTGACCCTCTGCATTAAGTTGTGATAACACAGCCCCTACCCCCAACTCAGATGCATCTGTTTGGACAATAAATTACTTGGAGTAGTCAGGACTCTGCAGAATAGGAGCAGTGCACATGGCCTGCTTGAGATCATCAAATGGCTTCTGACAGCTAATTGTCCACTGAACTTTCTTGGGCATTCTTTTTAAGGGAAGATCATTCAAGGGAGTCACTATGGACCCATTTCCCTTAACAAACCTCCTGTAGTGCCCAATCAGGCCCAAGAAAACTCTGACCTGAGTCTGGGTAGTTGGAGCAACCCAGTCCATTATGGTCTGGATTTGCTCTGAAGTGGTTGAACCTGGCCTCCACCCGCAAGGTGGCCCAGGTACACAACCTTACTCTGCCCTGTCTGGCACTGGGTGGCCTTGATAGTGGGGCCTGCTTTCTGCAGGGCCTCCAAAACATTCTGTAGGTGGACCAGGTGATCCTCCCAAGTGGAACTAAAGACAGCAATATCATCAAGATATGCTGCACTATAGGCTTCCAGGCCTGTGAGGACTTTATTCACCAGCCTTTGGAATGTGGCAGGTGCATTCTTCAAACCAAAGGGCATTACATTAAATTGATAATGCCCACTAGAGGTTGAAAATGCTGTTTTTGGTTTGGCATCCTCCGCTAGTCTGATTTGCCAATAGCCAGCAGTGAGGTCAAATGTGCTCCAGAACTTGGCTGAGGCCAAAGTATCAATAAGCTCATCTGCTCTTGGAATTGGATGAGCATCAGTCCTAGTGACTGCATTGAGTCCCCTGTAGTCAACACAAAACCTCATTTCTCTTTAACCACCCTGGGTGTGAGGGTTTGGTACCAAGACCACTGGACTAGCCCAAGGGCTATCTGAGGGCTCAATAACTCCCAACTCTAGCATCTTTTGGACCTCAGTCCTGATGCAATCTCTGACATGGTCAGGCTGCCTGTAAATCTTATTTTTAATAGGTAGACTCCCACCTGTGTCCACTTCATGGGTACACCAGGTGGTCTGACTAGGAGTCAGAGAGAACATGTGTCTATATTGATTGAGGACCTTCCTGCAATCAATCTGTTGTTGGTCAGTGAGGCTGCCTGCCAAAGCTACACCATCAACTGACCCATCATCAGGGTTCTGAGAGAGGAGATCAGGGAGAGGGTCACTCTCTTCTTCCTGTCCCTCATCAGTTGCCATGAGCAAGCCCATGTCAGCCCTGTCTATGTATGGCTTGAGCCTGTTCACATGGAGTACCCTGTGAGGGCTCCTGGGAGTACCAAGGTCTGCCAGGTAGGTGACCTCTCCCTTCTGCTCAGGAATGGTATGGGGTCCATTCCATTTGTCTTGGAGAGCTGCTGGGGCCACAGGCTCCAACACCCAAACCTTCTGCCCAGGCTGATAGACAGAACAGCCTTTTGGTCATGCCAAGCTTTTTGCAATTCTTGACTTGCCTCAAGGTTTTTACTGGCCTTCTTCGTGTACTCAGCCATCCTGGAGCGGAGACCAAGTACATAGTCCACAATCTCTTGTTTAGGAGGTTTGAGAGGTAACTCCCATCCGTCCTTCACCAAACACAAGGGACCCCTAACTCGATGCCCAAACAGAAGTTCAAAAGGGCTGTAGCCAACCCCCTTCTGTGGGACCTCTCTGTAGGCAAAGAGAAGGCAGGGCAATAGGGCATCCCATTTTCCCCTGAGCTTTTCTGGGAGGCCCATGATCATGCCCTTGAGGGTTTTGTTGAACCTTTCTACTAACCCATTGCATTGTGGGTGATAGGGTGTGGTGAACTTATAGTTCACTCCACCCTCCTTCCACATTGCAATGATATAACTGGGCATGAAGTTTGTACCTCTGTCAGTTAAGACCACCTTAGGGAAACCCACTCTGGCAAAGATTCCCAAGAGGGCCCTGGCCACCACAGGGGCTGTGGTGGTTCTAAGGGGTATTGCTTCTGGATACCTAGTGGCATGGTCTACCAGCACTAGTATGTAACTGTGTCCAGATGCTGTAGGAGCGTTCATGGGACCAATGATATCAATCCCAACCCTCTCAAAGGGAACCCCCACCACAGGTAGTGGTATGAGGGGGGCCTTTGTGATACCACCTGACTTACCACTGGCTTGACAGGTGGTACAGGAGCGACAAAACTCCTTGTTGTCTTCAGACATGTGAGGCCAGTGAAAGTGAGGGACAAGCCTGTCCCAAGTCTTGCTTTGGCCTAGGTGTCCTGCTAAGGGAATGTCATGTGCCAAGGTGAGTTGGAAGCTCCTAAACTTCAGAGGTATGACCAACCTCCTGGTGGCACCAGGCTTGGGGTCTCTACCCTCTGAGTAAAGGAGCCCCTCATGCCAATAGATCCTGTGGGATCCACTGACACTCCCAGCAGCCTCAGCAGCAGCTTGCTGTCTGAGGGGTTCAATAGAGGGGCAGGTTTGCTGCTCCGAACTCAGGCCCTGGAAGGGCCCCCTGTCACCAAGAACTCAACCTGCTCAGGCTCAAGTTCATCTGAGACAGTTCCTTCACAGGGACTAAGATCATCTCCCTCAACAGACTGATCTTTACTCTGACAGCAAACAAATGATGGACGGAATGCTGACAATGCAAACATTCTCCCCCAGTCAAAAGATCTGGGTTAAATCCATCGTTCTTTTGCCCACTACGCCACACCAGTTTGGACCCAGCCATATGCAAATCAGTCTTGACCCTGTGCCCCATGGGAACAGTCCAGACCGAACTGCCAGGCCAGGTCCTCCTGGACCGGAAACAAGCATCCTGGGACCGGTTTCAGGGTATGTCACCCTTCTTCAGCCAGGCTAGCTTGAATCCAGTGGCACAGTGAGCAAGGGACCCACGTCTGGGCATACCCATCCCACTTAGGGCGAAAAGTGTTACAGCAAACAAATGATGGACGGAATGCTGACAATGCAAACATTCTCCCCAGTCAAAAGATCTGGGTTAAATCCATCGTTCTTTTGCCCACTACGCCACCCCAGTTTGGACCCAGCCATATGCAAATCAGTCTTGACCCTGTGCCCCATGGGAACAGTCCAGACCGAACTGCCAGGCCAGGTCCTCCCTGGACCGGAAACAAGCATCCTGGGACCGGTTTCAGGGTATGTCACCCTTCTTCAGCCAGGCTACCTTGAATCCAGTGGCACAGTGAGCAAGGGACCCACGTCTGGGCATACCCATCCCACTTAGGGCGAAAAGTGTTACAGCAAACAAATGATGGACGGAATGCTGACAATGCAAACATTCTCCCCCAGTCAAAAGATCTGGGTTAAATCCATCGTTCTTTTGCCCACTACGCCACCCCAGTTTGGACCCAGCCATATGCAAATCAGTCTTGACCCTGTGCCCCATGGGAACAGTCCAGACCGAACTGCCAGGCCAGGTCCTCCCTGGACCGGAAACAAGCATCCTGGGACCGGTTTCAGGGTATGTAACCCTTCTTCAGCCAGGCTAGCTTGAATCCAGTGGCACAGTGAGCAAGGGACCCACGTCTGGGCATACCCATCCCACTTAGGGCGAAAAGTGTTACAGCAAACAAATGATGGACGGAATGCTGACAATGCAAACATTCTCCGCCCAGTCAAAAGATTTGGGTTAAATCCATTGTTCTTTTACCCACTACGCCACCCCAGTTTGGACCCAGCCATATGCAAATCAGTCTTGACCCTGTGCCCCATGGGAACAGTCCAGACCGAACTGCCAGGCCAGGTCCTCCCTGGACCGGAAACAAGCATCCTGGGACCGGTTTCAGGGTATGTCACCCTTCTTCAGCCAGGCTAGCTTGAATCCAGTGGCACAGTGAGCAAGGGACCCACGTCTGGGCATACCCATCCCACTTAGGGGCGAAAAGTGTTACAGCAAACAAATGATGGACGGAATGCTGACAATGCAAACATTCTCCCCCAGTCAAAAGATCTGGGTTAAATCCATCGTTCTTTGCCCACTACGCCACCCCAGTTTGGACCCAGCCATATGCAAATCAGTCTTGACCCTGTGCCCCATGGGAACAGTCCAGACCAAACTGCCAGGCCAGGTCCTCCCTAGACCGGAAACAAGCATCCTGGGACTGGCTTCAGGGTATGTCACCCTTCTTCAGCCAGGCTAGCTTGAATCCAGTGGCACAGTGAGCAAGGGACCCACGTCTGGGCATACCCATCCCACATAGGGCGAAAAGTGTTACAGCAAACAAATGATGGACGGAATGCTGACAATGCAAACATTCTCCCCAGTCAAAAGATCTGGGTTAAATCCATCGTACTTTTGCCCACTACGCCACCCCAGTTTGGACCCAGCCATATGCAAATCAGTCTTGACCCTGTGCCCCATGGGAACAGTCCAGACCGAACTGCCAGGCCAGGTCCTCCCTGGACCGGAAACAAGCATCCTGGGACCGGTTTCAGGGTATGTCACCCTTCTTCAGCCAGGCTAGCTTGAATCCAGTGGCACAGTGAGCAAGGGACCCACGTCTGGGCATACCCATCCCACTTAGGGCAAAAAGTGTTACAGCAAACAAATGATGGACGGAATGCTGACAATGCAAACATTCTCCCCAGTCAAAAGATCTGGGTTAAATCCATCGTTCTTTTGCCCACTACGCCACCCCAGTTTGGACCCAGCCATATGCAAATCAGTCTTGACCCTGTGCCCCATGGGAACAGTCCAGACCGAACTGCCAGGCCAGGTCCTCCCTGGACCGGAAACAAGCATCCTGGGACCGGTTTCAGGGTATGTCACCCTTCTTCAGCCAGGCTAGCTTGAATCCAGTGGCACAGTGAGCAAGGGACCCACGTCTGGGCATACCCATCCCACTTAGGGTGAAAAGTGTTACAGCAAACAAATGATGGACGGAATGCTGACAATGCAAACATTCTCCCCCAGTCAAAAGATCTGGGTTAAATCCATTGTTCTTTTGCCCACTCACGCCACCCCAGTTTGGACCCAGCCATATGCAAATCAGTCTTGACCCTGTGCCCCATGGGAACAGTCCAGACCGAACTGCCAAGCCAGGTCCTCCCTGGACCGGAAACAAGCATCCTGGGACCGGTTTCAGGGTATGTAACCCTTCTTCAGCCAGGCTAGCTTGAATACAGTACACAGTGAGCAAGGGACCCACGTCTGGGCATACCCATCCCACTTAGGGCGAAAAGTGTTACAGCAAACAAATGATGGACGGAATGCTGACAATGCAAACATTCTCCCCAGTCAAAAGATCTGGGTTAAATCCATCGTTCTTTTGCCCACTACGCCACCCCAGTTTGGACCCAGCCATATGCAAATCAGTCTTGACCCTGTGCCCCATGGGAACAGTCCAGACCGAACTGCCAGGCCAGGTCCTCCCTGGACCGGGAAACAAGCATCCTGGGACCGGTTTCAGGGTATGTCACCCTTCTTCAGCCAGGCTAGCTTGAATCCAGTGGCACAGTGAGCAAGGGACCCACGTCTGGGCATACCCATCCCACTTAGGGCGAAAAGTGTTACAGCAAACAAATGATGGACGGAATGCTGACAATGCAAACATTCTCCCCCAGTCAAAAGATCTGGGTTAAATCCATCGTTCTTTTGCCCACTACGCCACCCCAGTTTGGACCCAGCCATATGCAAATCAATCTTGACCCTGTGCCCCATGGGAACAGTCCAGACCGAACTGCCAGGCCAGGACCTCCCTGGACCGGGAATCAAGCATCCTGGGACCGGTTTCAGGGTATGTCACCCTTCTTCAGCCAGGCTAGCTTGAATCCAGTGGCACAGTGAGCAAGGGACCCACGTCTGAGCATACCCATCCCACTTAGGGCGAAAAGTGTTACAGCAAACAAATGATGGACGGAATGCTGACAATGCAAACATTCTCCCCCAGTCAAAAGATCTGGGTTAAATCCATCGTTCTTTTGCCCACTACGCCACCCCAGTTTGGACCCAGCCATATGCAAATCAGTCTTGACCCTGTGCCCCATGGGAACAGTCCAGACCGAACTGCCAGGCCAGGTCCTCCCTGGACCGGAAACAAGCATCCTGGGACCGGTTTCAGGGTATGTCACCCTTCTTCAGCCAGGCTACCTTGAATCCAGTGGCACAGTGAGCAAGGGACCCACGTCTGGGCATACCCATCCCACTTAGGGCGAAAAGTGTTACAGCAAACAAATGATGGACGGAATGCTGACAATGCAAACATTCTCCCCCAGTCAAAAGATCTGGGTTAAATCCATCGTACTTTTGCCCACTACGCCACCCCAGTTTGGACCCAGCCATATGCAAATCAGTCTTGACCCTGTGCCCCATGGGAACAGTCCAGACCGAACTGCCAGGCCAGGTCCTCCCTGGACCGGAAACAAGCATCCTGGGACCGGTTTCAGGGTATGTCACCCTTCTTCAGCCAGGCTAGCTTGAATCCAGTGGCACAGTGAGCAAGGGATCCACGTCTGGGCATACCCATCCCACTTAGGGCGAAAAGTGTTACAGCAAACAAATGATGGACGGAATGCTGACAATGCAAACATTCTACCCCAGTCAAAAGATCTGGGTTAAATCCATCGTTTTTTGCCCACTACGCCACCCCAGTTTGGACTCAGCCATATGCAAATCAGTCTTGACCCTGTGCCCCATGGGAACAGTCCAGACCGAACTGCCAGGCCAGGTCCTCCTGGACCGGAAACAAGCATCCTGGGACCGGTTTCAGGGTATGTCACCCTTCTTCAGCCAGGCTAGCTTGAATCCAGTGGCACAGTGAGCAAGGGACCCACGTCTGGGCATACCCATCCCACTTAGGGCGAAAAGTGTTACAGCAAACAAATGATGGACGGAATGCTGACAATGCAAACATTCTCCCCCAGTCAAAAGATCTGGGTTAAATCCATCGTTCTTTTGCCCACTACGCCACCCCAGTTTGGACCCAGCCATATGCAAATCAATCTTGACCCTGTGCCCCATGGGAACAGTCCAGACCGAACTGCCAGGCCAGGACCTCCCTGGACCGGAATCAAGCATCCTGGGACCGGTTTCAGGGTATGTCACCCTTCTTCAGCCAGGCTAGCTTGAATCCAGTGGCACAGTGAGCAAGGGACCCACGTCTGAGCATACCCATCCCACTTAGGGCGAAAAGTGTTACAGCAAACAAATGATGGACGGAATGCTGACAATGCAAACATTCTCCCCCAGTCAAAAGATCTGGGTTAAATCCATCGTTCTTTTGCCCACTACGCCACCCCAGTTTGGACCCAGCCATATGCAAATCAGTCTTGACCCTGTGCCCCATGGGAACAGTCCAGACCGAACTGCCAGGCCAGGTCCTCCCTGGACCGGAAACAAGCATCCTGGGACCGGTTTCAGGGTATGTCACCCTTCTTCAGCCAGGCTAGCTTGAATCCAGTGGCACAGTGAGCAAGGGACCCACGTCTGGGCATACCCATCCCACATAGGGCGAAAAGTGTTACAGCAAACAAATGATGGACGGAATGCTGACAATGCAAACATTCTCCCCAGTCAAAAGATCTGGGTTAAATCCATCGTACTTTTGCCCACTACGCCACCCCAGTTTGGACCCAGCCATATGCAAATCAGTCTTGACCCTGTGCCCCATGGGAACAGTCCAGACCGAACTGCCAGGCCAGGTCCTCCCTGGACCGGAAACAAGCATCCTGGGACCGGTTTCAGGGTATGTCACCCTTCTTCAGCCAGGCTAGCTTGAATCCAGTGGCACAGTGAGCAAGGGATCCACGTCTGGGCATACCCATCCCACTTAGGGCGAAAAGTGTTACAGCAAACAAATGATGGACGGAATGCTGACAATGCAAACATTCTACCCCAGTCAAAAGATCTGGGTTAAATCCATCGTTTTTTGCCCACTACGCCACCCCAGTTTGGACTCAGCCATATGCAAATCAGTCTTGACCCTGTGCCCCATGGGAACAGTCCAGACCGAACTGCCAGGCCAGGTCCTCCTGGACCGGAAACAAGCATCCTGGGACCGGTTTCAGGGTATGTCACCCTTCTTCAGCCAGGCTAGCTTGAATCCAGTGGCACAGTGAGCAAGGGACCCACGTCTGGGCATACCCATCCCACTTAGGGCAAAAAGTGTTACAGCAAACAAATGATGGACGGAATGCTGACCGGGTCCCGTGCTCTCCATGCCACTGGAATCAAGCTATCCTGGCTGAAGAGGGGTGAAACCCCGAAACCGGTCCTAGGAGGCTTGTTTCCAGTCCAGGGAGGACCTGGCTTGGCAGTTCGGGCTGGACTGTTCCCATGAGGCACAGGGTCAAGACTGATTTGCATATGGCTGGGTTCAAACTGGAATGGCATGGTGAGCAAAAACGATGGATTTAGGCCCAGATCTCTGTACTGGGGTGAATGTATGACATTGTTCTGCATTCTGTCCATCAACTGTTGTTTTTGCATTTGTCACCCCGAGTGGGACTGGTATGCCCAGACGTGGGTCCCGTGCTCTCCATGCCACTGGAATCAAGCTATCCTGGCTGAAGAGGGGTGAAACCCCGAAACCGGTCCTAGGATGCTTGTTTCCAGTCCAGGGAGGACCTGGCTTGGCAGTTCGGGCTGGACTGTTCCCATGAGGCACAGGGTCAAGACTGATTTGCATATGGCTGGGTTCAAACTGGAATGGCATGGTGAGCAAAAAATGATGGATTTAGGCCCAGATCTCTGTACTGGGGTGCATGTATGACATTGTTCTGCATTCTGTCCATCAACTGTTGTTTCTGCATTTGTCACCCCGAGTGGGACGGGTATGCCCAGACGTGGGTCCCGTGCTCTCCATGCCACTGGAATCAAGCTATCCTGGCTGAAGAGGGGTGAAACCCCGAAACCGGTCCTAGGATGCTTGTTTCCAGTCCAGGGAGGACCTGGCTTGGCAGTTCGGGCTGGACTGTTCCCATGAGGCACAGGGTCAAGACTGATTTACATATGGCTGGGTTCAAACTGGAATGGCATGGTGAGCAAAAAACTTTGGATTTAGGCCCAGATCTCTGTACTGGGGTGAATGTATGACATTGTTCTGCATTCTGTCCATCAACTGTTGTTTTTGCATTTGTCACCCCGAGTGGGACGGGTATGCCCAGACGTGGGTCCCGTGTTCTCCATGCCACTGGAATCAAGCTATCCTGGCTGAAGAGGGTGAAACCCCGAAACCGGTCCTAGGATGCTTGTTTCCAGTCCAGGGAGGACCTGGCTTGGCAGTTCGGGCTGGACTGTTCCCATGAGGCACAGGGTCAAGACTGATTTGCATATGGCTGGGTTCAAACTGGAATGGCATGGTGAGCAAAAAACGATGGATTTAGGCCCAGATCTCTGTACTGGGGTGAATGTATGACATTGTTCTGCATTCTGTCCATCAACTGTTGTTTTTGCATTTGTCAACCCGAGTGGGACGGGTATGCCCATACGTGGGTCCCGTGCTCTCCATGCCACTGGAATCAAGCGATCCTGGCTGAAGAGGGGTGAAACCCCGAAACCGGTCCTAGGATGCTTGTTTCCAGTCCAGGGAGGACCTGGCTTGGCAGTTCAGGCTGGACTGTTCCCATGAGGCACAGGGTCAAGACTGATTTGCATATGGCTGGGTTCAAACTGGAATGGCATAGTGAGCAAAAAACGATGGATTTAGGCCCAGATCTCTGTACTGGGGTGAATGTATGACATTGTTCTGCATTCTGTCCATCAACTGTTGTTTTTGCATTTGTCACCCCCAGTGGGACGGGTATGCCCAGACGTGGGTCCCGTGCTCTCCATGCCACTGGAATCAAGCTATCCTGGCTGAAGAGGGGTGAAACCCCGAAACCGGTCCTAGGATGCTTGTTTCCAGTCCAGGGAGGACCTGGCTTGGCAGGTCGGGCTGGACTGTTCCCATGAGGCACAGGGTCAAGACTGATTTGCATATGGCTGGGTTCAAACTGGAATGGCATGGTGAGCAAAAAACGATGGATTTAGGCCCAGATCTCTGTACTGGGGTGAATGTATGACATTGTTCTGCATTCTGTCCATCAACTGTTGTTTTTGCATTTGTCACCCCGAGTGGGACGGGTATGCCCAGACGTGGGTCCCGTGCTCTCCATGCCACTGGAATCAAGCTATCCTGGCTGAAGAGGGGTGAAACCCCGAAACCGGTCCTAGGATGCTTGTTTCCAGTCCAGGGAGGACCTGGCTTGGCAGTTCGGGCTGGACTGTTCCCATGAGGCACAGGGTCAAGACTGATTTGCATA
Organism: Calotriton arnoldi; assembly: GCA_963921515.1. NCBI lineage: Eukaryota > Metazoa > Chordata > Amphibia > Caudata > Salamandridae > Calotriton > Calotriton arnoldi. The sequence goes on from CAWUFW010000087.1 coordinate 6,203,140, forward strand.
TGGCTGGGTTCAAACTGGAATGGCATGGTGAGTAGAAAAACTTTGGATTTAGGCCCAGATCTCTGTACTGGGGTGAATGTATGACATTGTTCTGCATTCTGTCCATCAACTGTTGTTTTTGCATTTGTCACCCCGAGTGGGACGGGTATGCCCAGACGTGGGTCCCGTGCTCTCCATGCCACTGGAATCAAGCTATCCTGGCTGAAGAGGGGTGAAACCCCGAAACCGGTCCTAGGATGCTTGTTTCCAGTCCAGGGAGGACCTGGCTTGGCAGTTCGGGCTGGACTGTTCCCATGAGGCACGGGGTCAAGACTGATTTGCATATGGCTGGGTTCAAACTGGAATGGCATGGTGAGCAAAAAACGATGGATTTAGGCCCAGATCTCTGTACTGGGGTGAATGTATGACATTGTTCTGCATTCTGTCCATCAACTGTTGTTTTTGCATTTGTCATCCAGAGTGGGACGGGTATGCCCATACGTGGGTCCCGTGCTCTCCATGCCACTGGAATCAAGCTATCCTGGCTGAAGAGGGGTGAAACCCCGAAACCGGTCCTAGGATGCTTGTTTCCAGTCCAGGGAGGACCTGGCTTGGCAGTTCAGGCTGGACTGTTCCCATGAGGCACAGGGTCAAGACTGATTTGCATATGGCTGGGTTCAAACTGGAATGGCATAGTGAGCAAAAAACGATGGATTTAGGCCCAGATCTCTGTACTGGGGTGAATGTATGACATTGTTCTGCATTCTGTCCATCAACTGTTGTTTTTGCATTTGTCACCCCCAGTGGGACGGGTATGCCCAGACGTGGGTCCCGTGCTCTCCATGCCACTGGAATCAAGCTATCCTGGCTGAAGAGGGTGAAACCCCGAAACCGGTCCTAGGATGCTTGTTTCCAGTCCAGGGAGGACCTGGCTTGGCAGGTCGGGCTGGACTGTTCCCATGAGGCACAGGGTCAAGACTGATTTGCATATGGCTGGGTTCAAACTGGAATGGCATAGTGAGCAAAAAAACGATGCATTTAGGCCCAGATCTCTGTACTGGGGTGAATGTATGACATTGTTCTGCATTCTGTCCATCAACTGTTGTTTTTGCATTTGTCACCCCGAGTGGGACGGGTATGCCCAGACGTGGGTCCCGTGCTCTCCATGCCACTGGAATCAAGCTATCCTGGCTGAAGAGGGGTGAAACCCCGAAACCGGTCCTAGGATGCTTGTTTCCAGTCCAGGGAGGACCTGGCTTGGCAGGTCGGGCTGGACTGTTCCCATGAGGCACAGGGTCAAGACTGATTTGCATATGGCTGGGTTCAAACTGGAATGGCATGGTGAGCAAAAAACGATGGATTTAGGCCCAGATCTCTGTACTGGGGTGAATGTATGACATTGTTCTGCATTCTGTCCATCAACTGTTGTTTTTGCATTTGTCACCCCGAGTGGGACGGGTATGCCCAGACATGGGTCCCGTGCTCTCCATGCCACTGGAATCAAGCTATCCTGGCTGAAGAGGGGTGAAACCCCGAAACCGGTCCTAGGATGCTTGTTTCCAGTCCAGGGAGGACCTGGCTTGGCAGTTCGGGCTGGACTGTTCCCATGAGGCACAGGGTCAAGACTGATTTGCATATGGCTGGGTTCAAACTGGAATGGCATGGTGAGCAAAAAACGATGGATTTAGGCCCAGATCTCTGTACTGGGGTGAATGTATGACATTGTTCTGCATTCTGTCCATCAACTGTTGTTTTTGCATTTGTCACCCCGAGTGGGACGGGTATGCCCAGACGTGGGTCCCGTGCTCTCCATGCCACTGGAATCAAGCTATCCTGGCTGAAGAGGGGTGAAACCCCGAAACCGGTCCTAGGATGCTTGTTTCCAGTCCAGGGAGGACCTGGCTTGGCAGTTCGGGCTGGACTGTTCCCATGAGGCACAGGGTCAAGACTGATTTGCATATGGCTGGGTTCAAACTGGAATGGCATGGTGAGCAAAAAACGATGGATTTAGGCCCAGATCTCTGTACTGGGGTGAATGTATGACATTGTTCTGCATTCTGTCCATCAACTGTTGTTTTTGCATTTGTCACCCCGAGTGGGACGGGTATGCCCAGACGTGGGTCCCGTGCTCTCCATGCCACTGGAATCAAGCTATCCTGGCTGAAGAGGGGTGAAACCCCGAAACCGGTCCTAGTATGCTTGTTTCCAGTCCAGGCAGGACCTGGCTTGGCAGTTCGGGCTGGACTGTTCCCATGAGGCACAGGGTCAAGACTGATTTGCATATGGCTGGGTTCAAACTGGAATGGCATGGTGAGCAAAAAAACGATGGATTTAGGCCCAGATCTCTGTACTGGGGTGAATGTATGACATTGTTCTGCATTCTGTCCATCAACTGTTGTTTTTGCATTTGTCACCCCGAGTGGGACGGGTATGCCCAGACGTGGGTCCCGTGCTCTCCATGCCACTAGAATCAAGCTATCCTGGCTGAAGAGGGGTGAAACCCGAAACCGGTCCTAGGATGCTTGTTTCCAGTCCAGGGAGGACCTGGCTTGGCAGTTCGGGCTGGACTGTTCCCATGAGGCACAGGGTCAAGACTGATTTGCATATGGCTGGGTTCAAACTGGAATGGCATGGTGAGCAAAAAAACGATGGATTTAGGCCCAGATCTCTGTACTGGGGTGAATGTATGACATTGTTCTGCATTCTGTCCATCAACTGTTGTTTTTGCATTTGTCACCCCGAGTGGGACGGGTATGCCCAGACGTGGGTCCCGTGCTCTCCATGCCACTGGAATCAAGCTATCCTGGCTGAAGAGGGGTGAAACCCCGAAACCGGTCCTAGGATGCTTGTTTCCAGTCCAGGGAGGACCTGGCTTGGCAGTTCGGGCTGGACTGTTCCCATGAGGCACAGGGTCAAGACTGATTTGCATATGGCTGGGTTCAAACTGGAATGGCATGGTGAGCAAAAAACTATGGATTTAGGCCCAGATCTCTGTACTGGGGTGAATGTATGACATTGTTCTGCATTCTGTCCATCAACTGTTGTTTTTGCATTTGTCACCCCAAGTGGGACGGGTATGCCCAGACGTGGGTCCCGTGCTCTCCATGCCACTGGAATAAAGCTATCCTGGCTGAAGAGGGGTGAAACCCCGAAACCGGTCCTAGGATGCTTGTTTCCAGTCCAGGGAGGACCTGGCTTGGCAGTTCGGGCTGGACTGTTCCCATGAGGCACAGGGTCAAGACTGATTTGCCTATGGCTGGGTCCAAACTGGAATGGCATGGTGAGCAAAAAAACGATGGATTTAGGCCCAGATCTCTGTACTGGGGTGAATGTATGACATTGTTCTGCATTCTGTCCATCAACTGTTGTTTTTGCATTTGTCACCCCGAGTGGGACGGGTATGCCCAGACGTGGGTCCCGTGCTCTCCATGCCACTGGAATCAAGCTATCCTGGCTGAAGAGGGGTGAAACCCCGAAACCGGTCCTAGGATGCTTGTTTCCAGTCCAGGGAGGACCTGGCTTGGCAGTTCGGGCTGGACTGTTCCCATGAGGCACAGGGTCAAGACTGATTTGCATATGGCTGGGTTCAAACTGGAATGGCATAGTGAGCAAAAAAACGATGCATTTAGGCCCAGATCTCTGTACTGGGGTGAATGTATGACATTGTTCTGCATTCTGTCCATCAACTGTTGTTTTTGCATTTGTCACCCCGAGTGGGACGGGTATGCCCAGACGTGGGTCCCGTGCTCTCCATGCCACTGGAATCAAGCTATCCTGGCTGAAGAGGGGTGAAACCCCGAAACCGGTCCTAGGATGCTTGTTTCCAGTCCAGGGAGGACCTGGCTTGGCAGTTCGGGCTGGACTGTTCCCATGAGGCACAGGGTCAAGACTGATTTGCATATGGCTGGGTTCAAACTGGAATGGCATGGTGAGCAAAAAACGATGGATTTAGGCCCAGATCTCTGTACTGGGGTGAATGTATGACATTGTTCTGCATTCTGTCCATCAACTGTTGTTTTTGCATTTGTCATCCAGAGTGGGACGGGTATGCCCAGACGTGGGTCCCGTGCTCTCCATGCCACTGGAATCAAGCTATCCTGGCTGAAGAGGGGTGAAACCCCGAAACCGGTCCTAGGATGCTTGTTTCCAGTCCAGGGAGGACCTGGCTTGGCAGTTCGGGCTGGACTGTTCCCATGAGGCACAGGGTCAAGACTGATTTGCATATGGCTGGGTTCAAACTGGAATGGCATGGTGAGCAAAAACGATGCATTTAGGCCCAGATCTCTGTACTGGGGTGAATGTATGACATTGTTCTGCATTCTGTCCATCAACTGTTGTTTTTGCATTTGTCACCCCGAGTGGGACGGGTATGCCCAGACGTGGGTCCCGTGCTCTCCATGCCACTGGAATCAAGCTATCCTGGCTGAAGAGGGGTGAAACCCCGAAACCGGTCCTAGGATGCTTGTTTCCAGTCCAGGGAGGACCTGGCTTGGCAGGTCGGGCTGGACTGTTCCCATGAGGCACAGGGTCAAGACTGATTTGCATATGGCTGGGTTCAAACTGGAATGGCATAGTGAGCAAAAAAACGATGCATTTAGGCCCAGATCTCTGTACTGGGGTGAATGTATGACATTGTTCTGCATTCTGTCCATCAACTGTTGTTTTTGCATTTGTCACCCCGAGTGGGACGGGTATGCCCAGACGTGGGTCCCGTGCTCTCCATGCCACTGGAATCAAGCTATCCTGGCTGAAGAGGGGTGAAACCCCGAAACCGGTCCTAGGATGCTTGTTTCCAGTCCAGGGAGGACCTGGCTTGGCAGGTCGGGCTGGACTGTTCCCATGAGGCACAGGGTCAAGACTGATTTGCATATGGCTGGGTTCAAACTGGAATGGCATGGTGAGCAAAAAACGATGGATTTAGGCCCAGATCTCTGTACTGGGGTGAATGTATGACATTGTTCTGCATTCTGTCCATCAACTGTTGTTTTTGCATTTGTCACCCCGAGTGGGACGGGTATGCCCAGACATGGGTCCCGTGCTCTCCATGCCACTGGAATCAAGCTATCCTGGCTGAAGAGGGGTGAAACCCCGAAACCGGTCCTAGGATGCTTGTTTCCAGTCCAGGGAGGACCTGGCTTGGAAGTTCGGGCTGGACTGTTCCCATGAGGCACAGGGTCAAGACTGATTTGCATATGGCTGGGTTCAAACTGGAATGGCATGGTGAGCAAAAAAACGATGGATTTAGGCCCAGATCTCTGTACTGGGGTGAATGTATGACATTGTTCTGCATTCTGTCCATCAACTGTTGTTTTTGCATTTGTCACCCCGAGTGGGACGGGTATGCCCAGACGTGGGTCCCGTGCTCTCCATGCCACTGGAATCAAGCTATCCTGGCTGAAGAGGGTGAAACCCCGAAACCGGTCCTAGGATGCTTGTTTCCAGTCCAGGGAGGACCTGGCTTGGCAGTTCGGGCTGGACTGTTCCCATGAGGCACAGGGTCAAGACTGATTTGCATATGGCTGGGTTCAAACTGGAATGGCATAGTGAGCAAAAAAACGATGCATTTAGGCCCAGATCTCTGTACTGGGGTGAATGTATGACATTGTTCTGCATTCTGTCCATCAACTGTTGTTTTTGCATTTGTCACCCCGAGTGGGACGGGTATGCCCAGACGTGGGTCCCGTGCTCTCCATGCCACTGGAATCAAGCTATCCTGGCTGAAGAGGGGTGAAACCCCGAAACCGGTCCTAGGATGCTTGTTTCCAGTCCAGGGAGGACCTGGCTTGGCAGTTCGGGCTGGACTGTTCCCATGAGGCACAGGGTCAAGACTGATTTGCATATGGCTGGGTTCAAACTGGAATGGCATGGTGAGCAAAAAAACGATGGATTTAGGCCCAGATCTCTGTACTGGGGTGAATGTTTGACATTGTTCTGCATTCTGTCCATCAACTGTTGTTTTTGCATTTGTCATCCAGAGTGGGACGGGTATGCCCATACGTGGGTCCCGTGCTCTCCATGCCACTGGAATCAAGCTATCCTGGCTGAAGAGGGGTGAAACCCCGAAACCGGTCCTAGGATGCTTGTTTCCAGTCCAGGGAGGACCTGGCTTGGCAGTTCGGGCTGGACTGTTCCCATGAGGCACAGGGTCAAGACTGATTTGCATATGGCTGGGTTCAAACTGGAATGGCATGGTGAGCAAAAAAACGATGGATTTAGGCCCAGATCTCTGTACTGGGGTGAATGTATGACATTGTTCTGCATTCTGTCCATCAACTGTTGTTTTTGCATTTGTCACCCCGAGTGGGACGGGTATGCCCAGACGTGGGTCCCGTGCTCTCCATGCCACTGGAATCAAGCTATCCTGGCTGAAGAGGGGTGAAACCCCGAAACCGGTCCTAGGATGCTTGTTTCCAGTCCAGGGAGGACCTGGCTTGGCAGTTCGGGCTGGACTGTTCCCATGAGGCACAGGGTCAAGACTGATTTGCATATGGCTGGGTTCAAACTGGAATGGCATAGTGAGCAAAAAAACGATGCATTTAGGCCCAGATCTCTGTACTGGGGTGAATGTATGACATTGTTCTGCATTCTGTCCATCAACTGTTGTTTTTGCATTTGTCACCCCCGAGTGGGACGGGTATGCCCAGACGTGGGTCCCGTGCTCTCCATGCCACTGGAATCAAGCTATCCTGGCTGAAGAGGGGTGAAACCCCGAAACCGGTCCTAGGATGCTTGTTTCCAGTCCAGGGAGGACCTGGCTTGGCAGGTCGGGCTGGACTGTTCCCATGAGGCACAGGGTCAAGACTGATTTGCATATGGCTGGGTTCAAACTGGAATGGCATGGTGAGCAAAAAACGATGGATTTAGGCCCAGATCTCTGTACTGGGGTGAATGTATGACATTGTTCTGCATTCTGTCCATCAACTGTTGTTTTTGCATTTGTCACCCCGAGTGGGACGGGTATGCCCAGACATGGGTCCCGTGCTCTCCATGCCACTGGAATCAAGCTATCCTGGCTGAAGAGGGGTGAAACCCCGAAACCGGTCCTAGGATGCTTGTTTCCAGTCCAGGGAGGACCTGGCTTGGAAGTTCGGGCTGGACTGTTCCCATGAGGCACAGGGTCAAGACTGATTTGCATATGGCTGGGTTCAAACTGGAATGGCATGGTGAGCAAAAAACGATGGATTTAGGCCCAGATCTCTGTACTGGGGTGAATGTATGACATTGTTCTGCATTCTGTCCATCAACTGTTGTTTTTGCATTTGTCACCCCGAGTGGGACGGGTATGCCCAGACGTGGGTCCCGTGCTCTCCATGCCACTGGAATCAAGCTATCCTGGCTGAAGAGGGGTGAAACCCCGAAACCGGTCCTAGGATGCTTGTTTCCAGTCCAGGGAGGACCTGGCTTGGCAGTTCGGGCTGGACTGTTCCCATGAGGCACAGGGTCAAGACTGATTTGCATATGGCTGGGTTCAAACTGGAATGGCATGGTGAGCAAAAAAACGATGGATTTAGGCCCAGATCTCTGTACTGGGGTGAATGTATGACATTGTTCTGCATTCTGTCCATCAACTGTTGTTTTTGCATTTGTCACCCCGAGTGGGACGGGTATGCCCAGACGTGGGTCCCGTGCTCTCCATGCCACTGGAATCAAGCTATCCTGGCTGAAGAGGGGTGAAATCCCGAAACCGGTCCTAGGATGCTTGTTTCCAGTCCAGGGAGGACCTGGCTTGGCAGTTCGGGCTGGACTGTTCCCATGAGGCACAGGGTCAAGACTGATTTGCATATGGCTGGGTTCAAACTGGAATGGCATGGTGAGCAAAAAACGATGGATTTAGGCCCAGATCTCTGTACTGGGGTGAATGTATGACATTGTTCTGCATTCTGTCCATCAACTGTTGTTTTTGCATTTGTCACCCCGAGTGGGACGGGTATGCCCAGACATGGGTCCCGTGCTCTCCATGCCACTGGAATCAAGCTATCCTGGCTGAAGAGGGGTGAAACCCCGAAACCGGTCCTAGGATGCTTGTTTCCAGTCCAGGGAGGACCTGGCTTGGAAGTTCGGGCTGGACTGTTCCCATGAGGCACAGGGTCAAGACTGATTTGCATATGGCTGGGTTCAAACTGGAATGGCATGGTGAGCAAAAAAACGATGGATTTAGGCCCAGATCTCTGTACTGGGGTGAATGTATGACATTGTTCTGCATTCTGTCCATCAACTGTTGTTTTTGCATTTGTCACCCCGAGTGGGACGGGTATGCCCAGACGTGGGTCCCGTGCTCTCCATGCCACTGGAATCAAGCTATCCTGGCTGAAGAGGGGTGAAACCCCGAAACCGGTCCTAGGATGCTTGTTTCCAGTCCAGGCAGGACCTGGCTTGGCAGTTCGGGCTGGACTGTTCCCATGAGGCACAGGGTCAAGACTGATTTGCATATGGCTGGGTTCAAACTGGAATGGCATGGTGAGCAAAAAACGATGGATTTAGGCCCAGATCTCTGTACTGGGGTGAATGTATGACATTGTTCTGCATTCTGTCCATCAACTGTTGTTTTTGCATTTGTCACCCCGAGTGGGACGGGTATGCCCAGACGTGGGTCCCGTGCTCTCCATGCCACTGGAATCAAGCTATCCTGGCTGAAGAGGGGTGAAACCCCGAAACCGGTCCTAGGATGCTTGTTTCCAGTCCAGGGAGGACCTGGCTTGGCAGTTCGGGCTGGACTGTTCCCATGAGGCACAGGGTCAAGACTGATTTGCATATGGCTGGGTTCAAACTGGAATGGCATGGTGAGCAAAAAACGATGGATTTAGGCCCAGATCTCTGTACTGGGGTGAATGTATGACATTGTTCTGCATTCTGTCCATCAACTGTTGTTTTTGCATTTGTCACCCCGAGTGGGACGGGTATGCCCAGACGTGGGTCCCGTGCTCTCCATGCCACTGGAATCAAGCTATCCTGGCTGAAGAGGGGTGAAACCCCGAAACCGGTCCTAGGATGCTTGTTTCCAGTCCAGGGAGGACCTGGCTTGGCAGTTCGGGCTGGACTGTTCCCATGAGGCACAGGGTCAAGACTGATTTGCATATGGCTGGGTTCAAACTGGAATGGCATGGTGAGCAAAAAACGATGCATTTAGGCCCAGATCTCTGTACTGGGGTGAATGTATGACATTGTTCTGCATTCTGTCCATCAACTGTTGTTTTTGCATTTGTCACCCCGAGTGGGACGGGTATGCCCAGACGTGGGTCCCGTGCTCTCCATGCCACTGGAATCAAGCTATCCTGGCTGAAGAGGGGTGAAACCCCGAAACCGGTCCTAGGATGCTTGTTTCCAGTCCAGGGAGGACCTGGCTTGGCAGTTCGGGCTGGACTGTTCCCATGAGGCACAGGGTCAAGACTGATTTGCATATGGCTGGGTTCAAACTGGAATGGCATGGTGAGCAAAAAACGATGGATTTAGGCCCAGATCTCTGTACTGGGGTGAATGTATGACATTGTTCTGCATTCTGTCCATCAACTGTTGTTTTTGCATTTGTCACCCCGAGTGGGACGGGTATGCCCAGACGTGGGTCCCGTGTTCTCCATGCCACTGGAATCAAGCTATCCTGGCTGAAGAGGGTGAAACCCCGAAACCGGTCCTAGGATGCTTGTTTCCAGTCCAGGGAGGACCTGGCTTGGCAGTTCGGGCTGGACTGTTCCCATGAGGCACAGGGTCAAGACTGATTTGCATATGGCTGGGTTCAAACTGGAATGGCATGGTGAGCAAAAAAACGATGGATTTAGGCCCAGATCTCTGTACTGGGGTGAATGTATGACATTGTTCTGCATTCTGTCCATCAACTGTTGTTTTTGCATTTGTCACCCCGAGTGGGACGGGTATGCCCAGACATGGGTCCCGTGCTCTCCATGCCACTGGAATCAAGCTATCCTGGCTGAAGAGGGGTGAAACCCCGAAACCGGTCCTAGGATGCTTGTTTCCAGTCCAGGGAGGACCTGGCTTGGAAGTTCGGGCTGGACTGTTCCCATGAGGCACAGGGTCAAGACTGATTTGCATATGGCTGGGTTCAAACTGGAATGGCATGGTGAGCAAAAAACGATGGATTTAGGCCCAGATCTCTGTACTGGGGTGAATGTATGACATTGTTCTGCATTCTGTCCATCAACTGTTGTTTTTGCATTTGTCACCCCGAGTGGGACGGGTATGCCCAGACGTGGGTCCCGTGCTCTCCATGCCACTGGAATCAAGCTATCCTGGCTGAAGAGGGGTGAAACCCCGAAACCGGTCCTAGGATGGTTGTTTCCAGTCCAGGCAGGACCTGGCTTGGCAGTTCGGGCTGGACTGTTCCCATGAGGCACAGGGTCAAGACTGATTTGCATATGGCTGGGTTCAAACTGGAATGGCATGGTGAGCAAAAAACGATGGATTTAGGCCCAGATCTCTGTACTGGGGTGAATGTATGACATTGTTCTGCATTCTGTCCATCAACTGTTGTTTTTGCATTTGTCACCCCGAGTGGGACGGGTATGCCCAGACGTGGGTCCCGTGCTTCTCCATGCCACTGGAATCAAGCTATCCTGGCTGAAGAGGGGTGAAACCCCGAAACCGGTCCTAGGATGCTTGTTTCCAGTCCAGGGAGGACCTGGCTTGGCAGTTCGGGCTGGACTGTTCCCATGAGGCACAGGGTCAAGACTGATTTGCATATGGCTGGGTTCAAACTGGAATGGCATGGTGAGCAAAAAAACGATGGATTTAGGCCCAGATCTCTGTACTGGGGTGAATGTATGACATTGTTCTGCATTCTGTCCATCAACTGTTGTTTTTGCATTTGTCACCCCGAGTGGGACGGGTATGCCCAGACGTGGGTCCCGTGCTCTCCATGCCACTGGAATCAAGCTATCCTGGCTGAAGAGGGGTGAAACCCCGAAACCGGTCCTAGGATGCTTGTTTCCAGTCCAGGGAGGACCTGGCTTGGCAGTTCGGGCTGGACTGTTCCCATGAGGCACAGGGTCAAGACTGATTTGCATATGGCTGGGTTCAAACTGGAATGGCATGGTGAGCAAAAAAACGATGGATTTAGGCCCAGATCTCTGTACTGGGGTGAATGTATGACATTGTTCTGCATTCTGTCCATCAACTGTTGTTTTTGCATTTGTCACCCCAAGTGGGACGGGTATGCCCAGACGTGGGTCCCGTGCTCTCCATGCCACTGGAATCAAGCTATCCTGGCTGAAGAGGGGTGAAACCCCGAAACCGGTCCTAGGATGCTTGTTTCCAGTCCAGGGAGGACCTGGCTTGGCAGTTCGGGCTGGACTGTTCCCATGAGGCACAGGGTCAAGACTGATTTGCATATGGCTGGGTTCAAACTGGAATGGCATGGTGAGCAAAAAAACGATGGATTTAGGCCCAGATCTCTGTACTGGGGTGAATGTATGACATTGTTCTGCATTCTGTCCATCAACTGCTGTTTTTGCATTTGTCACCCCGAGTGGGATGGGTATGCCCAGACGTGGGTCCCGTGCTCTCCATGCCACTGGAATCAAGCTATCCTGGCTGAAGAGGGGTGAAACTCCGAAACCGGTCCTAGGATGCTTGTTTCCAGTCCAGGCAGGACCTGGCTTGGCAGTTCGGGCTGGACTGTTCCCATGAGGCACAGGGTCAAGACTGATTTGCATATGGTTGGGTTCAAACTGGAATGGCATGGTGAGCAAAAAAACGATGGATTTAGGCCCAGATCTCTGTACTGGGGTGAATGTATGACATTGTTCTGCATTCTGTCCATCAACTGTTGTTTTTGCATTTGTCACCCCGAGTGGGACGGGTATGCCCAGACGTGGGTCCCGTGCTCTCCATGCCACTGGAATCAAGCTATCCTGGCTGAAGAGGGGTGAAACCCCGAAACCGGTCCTAGGATGCTTGGTTCCAGTCCAGGGAGGACCTGGCTTGGCAGTTCGGGCTGGACTGTTCCCATGAGGCACAGGGTCAAGACTGATTTGCAAATGGCTGAGTTCAAACTGGAATGGCATGGTGAGCAAAAAACGATGGATTTAGGCCCAGATCTCTGTACTGGGGTGAATGTATGACATTGTTCTGCATTCTGTCCATCAACTGTTGTTTTTGCATTTGTCACCCCGAGTGGGACGGGTATGCCCAGACGTGGGTCCCGTGCTCTCCATGCCACTGGAATCAAGCTATCCTGGCTGAAGAGGGTGAAACCCCGAAACCGGTCCTAGGATGCTTGTTTCCAGTCCAGGGAGGACCTGGCTTGGCAGTTCGGGCTGGACTGTTCCCATGAGGCACAGGGTCAAGACTGATTTGCATATGGCTGGGTTCAAACTGGAATGGCATGGTGAGCAAAAAAACGATGGATTTAGGCCCAGATCTCTGTACTGGGGTGAATGTATGACATTGTTCTGCATTCTGTCCATCAACTGTTGTTTTTGCATTTGTCACCCCGAGTGGGACGGGTATGCCCAGACGTGGGTCCCGTGCTCTCCATGCCACTGGAATCAAGCTATCCTGGCTGAAGAGGGGTGAAACCCCGAAACCGGTCCTAGGATGCTTGTTTCCAGTCCAGGGAGGACCTGGCTTGGCAGTTCGGGCTGGACTGTTCCCATGAGGCACAGGGTCAAGACTGATTTGCATATGGCTGGGTTCAAACTGGAATGGCATGGTGAGCAAAAACGATGGATTTAGGCCCAGATCTCTGTACTGGGGTGAATGTATGACATTGTTCTGCATTCTGTCCATCAACTGTTGTTTTTGCATTTGTCACCCCGAGTGGGACGGGTATGCCCAGACGTGGGTCCCGTGCTCTCCATGCCACTGGAATCAAGCTATCCTGGCTGAAGAGGGGTGAAACCCCGAAACCGGTCCTAGGATGCTTGTTTCCAGTCCAGGGAGGACCTGGCTTGGCAGTTCGGGCTGGACTGTTCCCATGAGGCACAGGGTCAAGACTGATTTGCATATGGCTGGGTTCAAACTGGAATGGCATGGTGAGCAAAAAACGATGGATTTAGGCCCAGATCTCTGTACTGGGGTGAATGTATGACATTGTTCTGCATTCTGTCCATCAACTGTTGTTTTTGCATTTGTCACCCCGAGTGGGACGGGTATGCCCAGACGTGGGTCCCGTGCTCTCCATGCCACTGGAATCAAGCTATCCTGGCTGAAGAGGGGTGAAACCTCGAAACCGGTCCTAGGATGCTTGTTTCCAGTCCAGGGAGGACCTGGCTTGGCAGTTCGGGCTGGACTGTTCCCATGAGGCACAGGGTCAAGACTGATTTGCATATGGCTGGGTTCAAACTGGAATGGCATGGTGAGCAAAAAACGATGGATTTAGGCCCAGATCTCTGTACTGGGGTGAATGTATGACATTGTTCTGCATTCTGTCCATCAACTGTTGTTTTTGCATTTGTCACCCCAAGTGGGACGGGTATGCCCAGACGTGGGTCCCGTGCTCTCCATGCCACTGGAATCAAGCTATCCTGGCTGAAGAGGGGTGAAACCCCGAAACCGGTCCTAGGATGCTTATTTCCAGTCCAGGGAGGACCTGGCTTGGCAGTTCGGGCTGGACTGTTCCCATGAGGCACAGGGTCAAGACTGATTTGCATATGGCTGGGTTCAAACTGGAATGGCATGGTGAGCAAAAAACGATGGATTTAGGCCCAGATCTCTGTACTGGGGTGAATGTATGACATTGTTCTGCATTCTGTCCATCAACTGTTGTTTTTGCATTTGTCACCCCGAGTGTGACGGGTATGCCCAGACGTGGGTCCCGTGCTCTCCATGCCACTGGAATCAAGCTATCCTGGCTGAAGAGTTGTGAAACCCCGAAACCGGTCCTAGGATGCTTGTTTCCAGTCCAGGCAGGACCTGGCTTGGCAGTTCGGGCTGGACTGTTCCCATGAGGCACAGGGTCAAGACTGATTTGCATATGGCTGGGTTCAAACTGGAATGGCATGGTGAGCAAAAAAACGATGGATTTAGGCCCAGATCTCTGTACTGGGGTGAATGTATGACATTGTTCTGCATTCTGTCCATCAACTGTTGTTTTTGCATTTGTCACCCCGAGTGGGACGGGTATGCCCAGACATGGGTCCCGTGCTCTCCATGCCACTGGAATCAAGCTATCCTGGCTGAAGAGGGGTGAAACCCCAAAACCGGTCCTAGGATGCTTGTTTCCAGTCCAGGGAGGACCTGGCTTGGCAGTTCGGGCTGGACTGTTCCCATGAGGCACAGGGTCAAGACTGATTTGCATATGGCTGGGTTCAAACTGGAATGGCATGGTGAGCAAAAAAACGATGGATTTAGGCCCAGATCTCTGTACTGGGGTGAATGTATGACATTGTTCTGCATTCTGTCCATCAACTGTTGTTTTTGCATTTGTCACCCCAAGTGGGACGGGTATGCCCAGACGTGGGTCCCGGGCTCTCCATGCCACTGGAATCAAGCTATCCTGGCTGAAGAGGGGTGAAACCCCGAAACCGGTCCTAGGATGCTTGTTTCCAGTCCAGGGAGGACCTGGCTTGGCAGTTCGGGCTGGACTGTTCCCATGAGGCACAGGGTCAAGACTGATTTGCATATGGCTGGGTTCAAACTGGAATGGCATGGTGAGCAAAAAAACGATGGATTTAGGCCCAGATCTCTGTACTGGGGTGAATGTATGACATTGTTCTGCATTCTGTCCATCAACTGTTGTTTTTGCATTTGTCACCCCGAGTGGGACGGGTATGCCCAGACGTGGGTCCCGTGCTCTCCATGCCACTGGAATCAAGCTATCCTGGCTGAAGAGGGGTGAAACCTCGAAACCGGTCCTAGGATGCTTGTTTCCAGTCCAGGGAGGACCTGGCTTGGCAGTTCGGGCTGGACTGTTCCCATGAGGCACAGGGTCAAGACTGATTTGCATATGGCTGGGTTCAAACTGGAATGGCATGGTGAGCAAAAAACGATGGATTTAGGCCCAGATCTCTGTACTGGGGTGAATGTATGACATTGTTCTGCCTTCTGTCCATCAACTGTTGTTTTTGCATTTGTCACCCCGAGTGGGACGGGTATGCCCAGACGTGGGTCCCGTGCTCTCCATGCCACTGGAATAAAGCTATCCTGGCTGAAGAGGGGTGAAACCCCGAAACCGGTCCTAGGATGCTTGTTTCCAGTCCAGGGAGGACCTGGCTTGGCAGTTCGGGCTGGACTGTTCCCATGAGGCACAGGGTCAAGACTGATTTGCATATGGCTGGGTTCAAACTGGAATGGCATGGTGAGCAAAAAACGATGGATTTAGGCCCAGATCTCTGTACTGGGGTGAATGTATGACATTGTTCTGCATTCTGTCCATCAACTGTTGTTTTTGCATTTGTCACCCCGAGTGGGACAGGTATGCCCAGACGTGGGTCCCGTGCTCTCCATGCCACTGGAATCAAGCTATCCTGGCTGAAGAGGGTGAAACCCCGAAACCGGTCCTAGGATGCTTGTTTCCAGTCCAGGAGGACCTGGCTTGGCAGTTCGGGCTGGACTGTTCCCATGAGGCACAGGGTCAAGACTGATTTGCATATGGCTGGGTTCAAACTGGAATGGCATGGTGAGCAAAAAACGATGGATTTAGGCCCAGATCTCTGTACTGGGGTGAATGTATGACATTGTTCTGCATTCTGTCCATCAACTGTTGTTTTTGCATTTGTCACCCCGAGTGGGACGGGTATGCCCAGACGTGGGTCCCGTGCTCTCCATGCCACTGGAATCAAGCTATCCTGGCTGAAGAGGGGTGAAACCCCGAAACCGGTCCTAGGATGCTTGTTTCCAGTCCAGGGAGGACCTGGCTTGGCAGTTCGGGCTGGACTGTTCCCATGAGGCACAGGGTCAAGACTGATTTGCATATGGCTGGGTTCAAACTGGAATGGCATGGTGAGCAAAAAACGATTGATTTAGGCCCAGATCTCTGTACTGGGGTGAAAGTATGACATTGTTCTGCATTCTGTCCATCAACTGTTGTTTTTGCATTGATCTTTACTCTGAGTCTGGGGGAAGACACCGCCTTACCCCTACTGCTCCTTCTCTTGGAAGGCACCTGGTCCATTATTTCAGGATCCAGGGCCTGTTCAGTGTTAGCCAGCTTGGCCTGTGACCTGGTCACAGCAACCACATCTGCAGTGATGCCCAGCATTGCTGCATGAGTCCTTAACTCTACCTCAGTCTAGGCTGAAGTTTCCAAATCATTGCCCAACAAACAATCTACTGGAAGGTCTGGGCTAACCACAACCTTCTTAGGACCAGTTACCCCTCCCCAGCTGAAATTAACAACTGCCAAGGAATGGTCAGTTCTGACATTGTTAGCATTGGTCACTTGTTACATCTCACCAAGTATGATCTGGTCAAGGTCCACAAGATCTTTTGTCACCATAGTGACACTTGCACCTGTGTCCCTGTATGCCAAGGCCTCCTTACCATTGATCAAAGGCTGTTGTCTGTATTTGCCCAGGTTACTGGGACTGACAAATAAGGTGGCAAGATCCATGCCACCATCACAGACTAGAACAGCCTGAGCTGGAGTTCTGACTAAGCCAGAACCCATCTCAGAGCCCAAGGTTAACCCTATTATTCCCTTCTTCCCTGTACCACCACTTGAAACTGTGCTAGGGGGAGCAGTTGCCTTAGGGGCAGTGGTGGTAGGAGGATTTTCCTTGGCTTTCGGACAATCAGCATCTGTTGTCCAATGTGTCTTCTGTTTACAGAGATAACACCAATATTTCTTTTTGCCTTTACCTTTGTTAGATTGTGACTCCCCCCGAGATGCAGGTTTTTGTGACCCTGATGAAGACTGTGTTTGATCTTTTCCCTTGTCCCCACCCTTATCTGGAGTTTTAGAATCTTGCTTCTTTTGGTCACCACCATTGTTCTGGTTTTTCTGCTTCACCCTGGTTCTGACCCACTTATCTGCCTTCTTTCCCAAGAAGTCAGATCAAAGTCAACCAGGTATTGGTGCAATCACTGATTTTGGCAATTATTAAGGATCTGCTCCCTCATAATCAAATTGTACAATCCCTTGAAATCATTCACTTTGCTGCCAAGCAACCAGCCTTCCAGAGCCTTAATGGCACTATCCACAAAGTCTGCCCAATCCTGAGTCTGTGTCTTCTGGGTGTCTCTGAACTTAATCCTATACTGTTCAGTGGTTAAACCAAACCCATCAATGAGAGCTCTCTTCAGAACTGAGTAGTTGTCAGCATCCTCTTCTCTAACAGTGAGGAGCTTATCTCTACCTTTGCCAGCAATGGAGAGCCACAAGATAGCTGCCCACTGCTCCTGAGGAACCCTCTGAACTTTATAGGCCCTCCCCAAAGCAGTTATCCACTTATGGATGTCATCCCCAACATGGTAGGGAGGGACAATCTTGCTGTGGTTCCTATTATCAAAGGAATGTTCCTTAACTCTAGGGACACTGTTGCTGCCACCATGGGACTATAGTCCCAACGTTTTTCTAGCTCTCTGGACTTCTAGGGACTCTTTATCAAGGGCCAATTACTCTTGCCTGAGCCTAAGCCTAGCTTTCTCAAGTTCAAGCAATTGGTACTCCCTAACATAAGAGTGGTCCCTCTTGCTAGATACAGAGGTCCCTGCAGACTGTCCTGAGTGATAAGACTCTGCAGAGGGATATCTAGATCTCCTTGGTAAACTCTGCACTCTTCATGGCCTCCTCCATCCTCCTCTTGAAGATCTGAGTTATCCAGGTAGGAACCATCAGGTTCCCCCTGGTCAGGGTTAGATTCCAGGTCATATAAGGTGTCACCTCCTGACCTGTATTCATTCCCTGTCCCACCCACTCTGTCCTGCTCATCTGACCCAGGAGTCTTCCTTAGGTCATCTAACAGTAACATCTCTATCAGACGTTGAGTGTTGGCACTTCTCCCTGTCTTCAGCTTTCTAGAGGCACACAGGGCTTTCAATTCTTGGAATGAAAGCTCACTTTATCTAGAGGGCAGAGAGCCATTGTCATCTCCTTTAGCAGACATACTAAGTGTGGTGAGGTGTTGCACCTACCTAACCTAGTGGGAACCAAACGCTCTGAGGTTGGAGAAAGGGTGTGCTAGACCCTTGACTTACCCAACCCTAAGTTCAGTAGAACTTACTTATTCTAAGCTAGTATTATGTGTACCTAGTACTTAGTGGTTTTCAGTTAATCAATACAAAGATTTATCTGGTAAAACAATGCAGGCTTGAACCGCTGCACACCAATGTGAGAAGTTGGCCTGGTATATGCTGTCCACTAATTAAAGTGGGCACCTTGCACCAGTCCAAACAACCCTTATGGTGAATTAAGAGGTCAAAGATAACCTTAGAAAGCTATCCAAGAGGTAGCTGTGGAGAGCAGCCTTCAGGCTTAGTCTTGAAGGAATGTTAAGCAGCTTGTTTTTTTCCAGAATACAACCTTATTGAATTGGTTAAATGAAAGGAGAACCACACAGTAGTTATAAAAATATGTATTTATTAATATAACACTCTCTAGTACGACACAGTATCTCCTACACGGAGATACTCACAAAGCACACAATACTGTAGCACAGAAACAATAGTAAGTAGCACTAATACACAGTGGGCTCCAGGGCCAGACCAGACCATATACTAAAATAGTGGTATAAGAACCACGACTCGAGTCAAGAAAGTGTCTAGAGGACGTAGAATCGCTGGGACCCCAAGGAACCACCCAAGGTGAGTAAGTAGGGACCCCACGGAGGACGGGTGCAGGGTGGGAACACGACCGCGTACTCTGTACAATTCTATGGGAAAGTCACGGTTGTAGTTTTAAAGTTTTAGGACCCTTCCCAGTGGACTTCGAAGAAACCCCGTGGAAGTTAGGAGGTTGGAGAGCCACCCCACCCGTGGATACCGTAGTAGCAGAGTTACCTATCCCAGGGGAGCCGGGTGCATAGGTCTGAAGTGGCGTTGGAAATCGCCGTCGATCTCAATGGAGGACTTCGCAGAAGAGCCACTGCTGGAAGGAGGAAAAGTGTCCTTTGGAATCCAAAAGTGGATTCTTGTTGAAGAGTACCTTAAAGCAGAGGGGACAGAGTCTGGGTCTCTCAGGAGCGACCAGGGGCTCGGTAGACGAATGCCCACCGATGTTGGGTGCTTCAGGTGCGTTGATGGAGTTCTTGACTCTGCAGCCACGGGGACCAAGAGATGTCGAGGACAACCAGGAGGCGGATACGAGCTGTCCCATGAAGGATGTCGAGTGCTGAGGGGTCGGTGTCCAGCGGGAGAACCAACAAGCCTTGGCAATGGCAACCCATGCAGAAGGTCAAAGAAGGTTACAGGTTAGACAAGCAAGGTCCAGGAGACTCACAAAACACAGGGGAGTCAGGGCACATCTGGAGCAACCAGGGGAGCCCAAGAAAAGCAAAGTTGACCCTCAAATGGACCCACTGGCCAGAGGCACAAGAGTAATGAGAGGCCCTCAAGTGATTTCACCAAACAGCAGCCCACGGAGCACTCGGTGTAAGGAGGCCAGAGTTCTTGGTAGGAAATGGTGCCAGAGGTTGGGGCTACTAGGAGCCCAGATATCTTTGGTTGTCCTCGATGCTCTACAGGTCCTGCACGGAGCCTGTATGGTGCACAGGTACAGACGATGCTTCAGACTAAGAGGGAGACGAAGTCGGACCCAAACGAAGTCCAGCAAAGCCCGGAGCGTCCGGATGGTTGAAGTTCAGTGGTTTCTGGTTCAGAATCTTGTCCACATCGAATCTAGGGTCCTACAGCCAGGTAAGCCGTTTTGTACCCACGGGAGAGGGTTGGAGAGATTCAGGGGACCCTCCCAGGGGAGGATGTGGACAGTGGGGAGGTTACTCCCATGTCCTTTGTCCAGTTTCGTGCCAGAGCAGGAGCCAACGGCTCCCGGGACTGGTTTGAACTGGACTATGCACAGGGACACCAAATGTGCCCCTCATGCAGACTTTCGGTCGCTGGCAAGCGCACTCACCCAGCCCTAATACACTAAATCCTGTCTGGAAGGTGGTCACCACTCCCTGTGACAGGATGCCTACTGTTCCACCTTCCTCTGCTCGAGCTTGACTCAGCAGTAGAAGGGCAGAAACGTGTCTCTGGTCGGCAGGAACCATTTTGTGTTGCCCGGGACTAGAAGGCTGGTACCGGGAACACCAGGGACCCAACGAAGCTCGCTTCTGAGGGGTGGAATCATACCTCCCACACCGGTTACATTGTGGGGGTATGATTCCACAATGTTTGACACCAAACACGATAGGGTTGCTTTCAGCCGTTTTCGAGTTGGTCATCACGCGGTCGCATAATGCCACTCTATATTTCGTAAATGGCTGCTGCACTAACAACCCGGGAGAATGGACTCCGTAGGCTGCAGGGGTGTCCTGCTCATGCAGTGGCACCCTCTCACTTAGAACCAAGCACCCTGCCTTCAGGATTGTTAAGGCCTGCTATAGGGGTGACTTATAGGTTTTAAGTGTAGTGGCCATTAGATATAGTAAACCTATATCTTAAGTAAGTGGTGCATGCACCAACTTACACAGGCTGCAATGGCAGGCCTGTAGGTTCCATTTTGCATGGCCTCTCATGGGTGGCATAATACATGCTTCAGCCCATGGGAGGGCTCTGGGGTACATATTCCCTGGGTACATGGATACTATATACTAGGGACTGACAAGGGTACCCCAGTATCCAATCTGGAGTGCACCTAAGTACATGACATAACAGTTTAGGAAGAAAGCAGATAGACTGGGGTCCTTATTAGCAGGATCCCAGTCAGACTAGTCAAAAACAGTATCACATTTAGCAAAAAGTGGGGGTAACCATAAGAAGCAGATCCTACTTTTCTACAGTGGTCATGCTGGAACCATAGAACCCGGTTCAAGAAATGCAAACCTCACTACGATGTTATAAATCAATTGCAGTTCCCATCCTGCATGTCCCGGTTTCCAAAATTCAAAAATGTCTTTTAAAAATATGATTGAAAAAATGCTATTGACAAAATATATGTCAAGGAATAATTCGGATAAGAAAAAAAATCTACAAACACTGATATTTTCTGGTTTTGGTTATTGGTATCTGTAAGAAAGTGGCTCTGTATATACTGAACCAAAGTAAGGTTCAGTGTGCACAGAGTCCACAGTCCCCAGAGGTTTGGCAGAGGCTAAAGTTAGATATAACCTTACTCTCTAAAGTGGTAGCTTGGTCGAGCAGTAAGGCAGTATCAGAGGACAGTGTAAAGCATTTGTTGTACACACTCAGTCAGCAAATGGTCTCACACACTCAAGAACTGAACTCTAGGCCAATGGTTTGTATATAAAAATATATGCTTGTTTTATTTTAGAACCAACAATAGGTATCAAAATATACTTTCTCAAAATGAGGTGCTTGAGATAAATACTTTCAATAGGCAATAGACTTTTGAATGCAATGGTTACAGTTGTTGCAATAGGCAACACAATTTCAAACACAATGTAACATTGAGATCAATGGGAATTTCGAGTTAAAATGCAATAGATTACTTTTTGGATTACTTTTCTTACCACAGGACTGGATCCTAGATTCAGTCCTGGGACATCTCCTGTAAACAGTTGAGTAAAAACGTTTTGGTTACAGTTGTGATTTTTAAGGAATATTATTGTATTTTAAAAGTTGGCAGAAGCTTTTTCACATGGAATCACCAATGTAATCCTATGGGAGGAAATTCACGTAGCAGGTAAGTAGTGTTATCGTTACTTTTTCTTACTCAGTGTTGGATCCTGGATCCAGCACTGGTGCATCTCCTGTAAACAATTGAAAGAATGCGTTTATGTCACACAGGCGATTTTTAACGATTATTTGTAAGTTTGCGAAATCGACACTTAGAAACTTTTTCGGCAAAAACCAGGCAATGTTATCCTATGGAAGGAAATTCAAGTTACCGGTAAGTACAGTTATGATTACTTTTCAGGGTCAGTGCTGGGCACCAAGATCCAGCACTGGGATCTCTCCTGATAACAGGTGAGTAAATTCGTTTTCGTAATTCGGTTGATTTTAGATGAATATTATAAAGTTTCAAAACTCCACACTTAGAAGAATTTCCAAGTGGAACCAGTCAATGTTACCCTATGGAAGAAAAGTGAGTTATCGGCTTTTGGGTAAGTACTCGACTGGCAGAGTTAAGGTTCCGGGCATTGACTCAGTGGGCCCCCAGGGTCAGGTAAGTACAGTTGTTACACCCCCAGCGGCACAGGGGCGGCCGGGTGCAGAGTGAGTAGGCCCACTGTTATCCTATGGATGGCAGGGGGCCTTGGGTTGGTGGCTGCTGGCAGGCAGACCACTCGGCTGTGGGAGCAAAGCTCCTGGTCACTTACTCAGGGCAAGTGGGGAAGTCGAACAGGGTAGTGGGTGCACCCTCAGCGGCACTGGGGCGGCCGTGTGCAGTGGGCTTTTGGGCCGTCGGGCGCCCAATGGTTTTCAATGGGAAAGCTGCGTGACGAACAAAGGCTGCAAGCTCGGGGACGGTGATTCTTCAGGTGCGACCACCACTTCGAGAGGTAAGTTGGGAAGCTGTAGGAAGGGTAGGCACCCAGGAGTTGGGCACAGGAGGCCGTGGGGCATCGGGTGCAGGGGTGTCTTTAGGCGTCGGAAATCTTACCCTCGGCTGGTCCCGGTTGGAGGGGCCCAGGTTCTGAGGCTGCAGGCGTCGTCAGGATCGTCGAGGGGGTCCTTGGGTGCTGGATTCTGGGTCACAGTCGCCGGGGGCCGTCCTCGTGGTCTTTGTCCACTCAGGCACAGGCCGGGCTCGGCGGGTGCAGAGTGTGCTGGATTCGCGGTTCCTGGCTGGCACCAGGGGTAGGTTACTTGCTTTTGAGCAGTACCACTGCTCGTGGGAGTCCCAGGTAGTTAGAGTCACAAGGCAGTCAGGTCCTCCGGGGTTCTTGAGGTTGCTGACCACTGGAGACGCCGGGGTTTAGCAGGACCAGGTTCGAGGGTCGACAGGCCGGTAGGGCTGGGGCCAAATCAGTTGGTGTCTTCCTCTTGTTAGCAGGTCTTCTTGTTTCTTGATCTTCTTTCTCGTTTCGGAATCTGGATCTAAGGAAGGAAGGTTCAGGGTGCCCCTAAATACTAGATTTAGGGGCGTTACAGGTAGGTAAAGGGCAGGGACCAATGGGTCCCTTCCCTGGGGTGGGTACACCCCCTATCCTGCCACTCTCCAGTGGGAGGGGGGCAGGAGCCTAGTCCTGATTGGGCAGGGCTCCCCATCTTCAAGATGGCGAGAGCCTGGAGATGTGCTTCACCTCGCCTCCCCCACCTGAGGGGTGGGGTTGGCAGAGGCTGGCACACCCCCTCTCCTCCCTTGGTGTTTCCCGCCAGTCTTCCCGCCAGAGTGGGGGCTAGAACCAGTGGGGACCAGTTGCTGAGTACAGCAAGTGGTCTGGTGAAGCTCACAAAGGCGGAATGCCTTTGAAGCTTCCCCCTGCCCATCCTGGGGGAGGAGGCCTAGCACCTCGCCCAGGACGTGCATTGTTGCAGGCCCGGGAGAGCGGATGGCTCTCTACCCAAGGGTCCAGCAACATGTCTGCTGGGTGGCAGCCTAGGCAGCCCCTCAGACAGGACGTGGATTGTAGGTTAGGTTCAGGGGGCAACTCTAAGTTGCCCTCTGTAGTGCATTTTACATTAAATCCCACACTGGCATCAGTGTGGGTTTAATGTGCTGAGAAGTTTGATACCAAACTTCTCAGTCTTCAGTGTAGCCATTATGGTGCTGTGGAGTTCGTAATGACAACCTCCCAGCACCATATACTCTTAATGGCATCACTGCACTTACAGTGCCCAGGAATGGCCCTGGGTACTGTAGGGGCACAGGGCTCATGCACCTGTGCCCACACCACTGGCATAGTGCACCCAGCTAGAGGGGTGACTGAGGTATGCCAGGGCAGTGTGTTTGTGGGCATGGCACACAGGGATGTGTGCCATGTCGACTCTCTGTTTAGTTCTGCACCAAGACACTCAGCCTGCAAAGGCAGTGTGTGGTGTCAGGGTACAGGGCCTCTAAGGGTGGCACAATAAGTGCTGCAGCCCTTAGGGGCCTTCTCTGGTCACAATGCCCTGGGTACCTAGGGTACCATTTACCAGGGGCTGACATGTGGCCAGAGGTGCCAATTGGGTTTAGGCTGTAATGCAGTTTTAGGGAAGGAACACAGGCCCTGGGTACCTGATTGGCAGGGACCCAGGGCACACCAAGGAAAAGTGCATCAGTTATCAGGCAAAAAGTGGGGGGGTTACTGCAACAGAAACCCACTTCCTTATAGTATCCTTGAAACCTCTTTGCACTTACCGTGAAACCGAGAAGATTGGATTTCCTGTGCTTATGAGTACTTGTGATGTTAATAATGATGGGCTAATTTCAGTGGTTTAATTTTTTTTTATGTCTTACCCATTTCTAGGAGGTGGGCGGAACTCGCCGAGTTCCACTCCGAGGAATTCCCTGGAGTTACATGAAAACTCTGTGAGATTCCACAGAGTTCCGCAAGCTGGCAGAAATCGGCATGCTGCTCTGCTTGTGCTGATTTTTTTACCGGGAACTTGTTCCACACTGCAAAATCAGCGCAAAAGGCACCGCGCAGCACGCCAGAGGGCACTGCTACTTTGCTGCCGCTCGAGAAGTTTTCTACTCGATCAGCAGCTTTCTCACCGCCTACAGTCGCGACCGCCCACGTTGAGAAAATCTCCCTGGGTGCCCTCCTAGCTCCCAAAAATGGCACTAGTGGACGCCAATTTTGGCACGCACTAATCAACTTACTGTTGGCGAGCTGCGCTCCAGAAAAAACTCTGCCACATGGCGGTTGGTGGAGTTTGGCCTAACTCCGCATTACAAGCGTAACGTGAAGTGGCCAAAACTCTACGAACTCCATGGGCAGGGCAGAATTTATCACCCACCCCTATCGATATCACTGTTTGTATGTCAGAATAAATTATACAGAAAAATAGCCTGACATAAATATTGTGTCTTAAAAATTGTTCACAAAATAATTGTGTCATTGGACATAGAATGTCTATTTTTAATGCCACGAGTAATATTTTTGTAAACCATTGATATTCATGAAAGGTGATATTCTGACAACCATATTCTGGTACCACATCATAACATCCCGTAAGGGAACGTTCATCACTGATTGTTTTGCTTTTTTACTCATATTTTGTGAAAAGAAAGAGAGAGGGAAGAAAGAAAGAAACAATACGTGAGAGTGTGAGATAGAGCGAGGCAGAAAGCAAGGCAGAGAGAAATGGTATTTGAGGGACGGGAAAAGGGAGAAACGTAAGGAAGAGGATGGGACAAAGAACAGATCGGCTCGAGCCTGGGAGACCGGTAACCAGAGCCATGCCGTCCAATCAGCTCTTTAAATGGAGAGACACCTTCGATGGGAGACCATGGTGGGGCTGCTCCTGTCTACTCAGTATCTGATCTTCTACCGGTACAGCCTCACCAGTGCTTAATTTGTAAAAAAAAATAAGTGCCAGGGCTCTCGTCAGGAGGCCACTGCAGCTTGCACCACATATTGCCCTTTCCAAGCTGCCAATGATAGTAACAGCACAACTACTAACCATCACACTCCTACATGTGTGACAATCCAGATTATTTCAGGCCCCCAAAGCTATAAGAATAGCTTGGGCGGCAGGTAATAGTCATTTTTAATGAATATTGATTTAATAATTACCTGTTGTTGTGGTCATCTCTAAATTAGCAAGACAGCGCCACCTTGTGGCAGACTGTCACAAGCACTGGTGTTGGCAATTAAGTGCGGGTGCCGAGCACCGGAAACCACCGGTTCAAACTATGCACTGTCCCCACTGTATACTGTACTATGTCTGTATATACACCTATGTGTACTCCACAGTATCTGTTACCCAATCTTCGATCCGCCTTACTTGTGATGTTACTGCTCTACCAACCCCGCCACCATCACCACACCTCACCTATACACCACCCGTGTCAACCCTGTAACCATCAGCCTGCATTTTGTCATCGCTTGCTTAAAACCCATCTTGTTTGCCAAGCACAGTAACTTATCCCCTCGAATGTGTAACCCTGCTGTCACCCCCGCTGTATCTGTCGCTGTTCCCCTCCACTGCAGCTCTAAGAGTTGCCCTGTGTGTAGCCTGAACATTATATAATAATGTAGTTCATATATAACCCTCCCAGCCCTCACTGATACCAATACTATAGCACTCAGCAGTCATCTAGACGCTTGTCATTCAAACAGGCTGAGTAATAATTCCCTTACAATGCTTGCCCCAGTGCTTAATTTGTGAAAAAATAGATGCCAGGGCCCTCGTTAGGAGGCCACTGCAGCTTGCACCATCCATTGACCCCGCCAGCGCTGCCATGACAGCACCAACACAACTACTAACCATCACACTCTTGCCAGTGTGACAATTCATACCATTCTAAGCCCCCAAAGCTATAAGAATGGCTTGGGCTGCAGGTACTTGTTAATGGTAATGTATATTGAATTATTAAACAGCTGTTGTTATGCTCATACCTAAAATAGGCAGACAGCGCCATCATGTGGCAGACTCTCATAAGTCTTGGTGCTGACAATTAAGTGCAGTGTCGAGCACTGGAAACCACTGGCTCAAGTTAAGCACTGCTTGGCCCTCCTACACTCACATGAGACAGAACCAGTACATGTCATGTCCATTGCCCAGTACTGAACCAGTCCACAGCAACAAACCACCCATTACCATCGGCGCAGGGGTGCAATAACTGAAGAGATCTGACACATGCCGCTGGCCAACGGAGGACTTTAATTTACTCCACCCCTGCAGGGCCCAACTGGCTGCATTCTTCGACCGCTCCTTCACACAGGGATGATTGTAACTAACTCCATACCACCTCTTGCCGACCCATGCTTGGTGGGGACCGTGCATATAAACAAAAATATCAGAATAGGCAACCCTTTACGGAGACCTGTGACCATAAGAAACATCAGAAAAGGACCTTCAGAGCTGATCAAAGCTGCCAGCTGACTGAGAACCATAAACTGCGCAACTGCCTCTCACATGTCTTCATCCATCACGCTTCTAAGCGCTGCGTCCCATGACACGATAACCACACCTCGGTGGTCATCACGCACGACATGGAAACCCTTCCCGCACAGGATCAAAACAAAGACAACATCCGACCACGCAATACACAGTGTAGCGTGCTACCCATGCCAGCAAGCGCTTCAGCACCCACATAGTGGTAGTAAGCGCTATATGAATTTGACAATACAACAATTAGAAAGAAATTTGGAGAGACAGAGAGGCATGAGGAATAGAGATAAGACAGATGGTGTAAAAAAATCAGAAAGAGAATGAGTAGGAAAGGGGGCGAGGAGTGATATTTAGTAAGAGGAAAAAAATGGTGGGGGAGGGAAAGAGGGACATCACGCGCCTCAGAGGAAGTGGACAGAAAGAGAATACTGAAAGAGAGATAAAATAATAAGTGATAGTGAAAGAAAAAGGAGAAACTGGGGCAAAACGGAAAGAGTGAAAATATGTCATTGATGGATTAAGGATTGTAAAATGAATGAAAGCAGGGGTTGTCAATGAGTGTTTGTTGCTGCAGGCTAAATATCCTTTTGCTGTTGGAGCATTCTCCATCACAAATAGAAAGGTGGATTTTCGGCTGTAATTTTTTTATTTGATGCCATCTTATGGTGAGAACTAAGGCTACTGCCTTAGGTCACCTTATGGGAGAGCCAGCTTTTAACTGATGAATAAGTGGATGAAATGATGAGTCGATGGAGCAATGAATGACAGACAAACTGGGGAAGGGAGAAAGCAAAAAGCGAGGGGAAACGGACGAGAGAGTGGAGGGCCTTAAAAGAGAGAATGGGAGGAGGAGAGGAGGGATGCAGACAGATGGGCGAAAAGGTTGGGAGAAAGAGTGGAGAGAAGAGAACGACTGGAGGGCGAGAGACAGACAGAGAGCAGAGGTGGGGACATGGAGAGAGCGAGACATGAAGATAAGACAGACAGGCGAAGGAGGGAAGGGGAGACCGATTATGAAGCTAACAGAGCGTGTGGTGAGAAAGAGGGGAGGGGGACTGTGAGAGGGAGAGAAGAGGTGGGTGGGAGGTCGGTGGAGGGAGAGAGACGGCGGGGGAGAGAACCCCCTTTCATTCATTCCAGCAGCATCAGATGTTTCAGGCTGCAGCTCTGGAATACTAATGGGAATCTGCTGCCCCTATCAGCAGCTGTCAAAGAGAGAGAGAGACAGTAACAGGGAGACAGAGAGGGAGAGAGACAGAGAGAAACAGAGAGAGAGAGAAACAGAGAGACAGAGAGAGAGTGAGAGAGAGAGAAACAGAGAGAGAGAGAAACAGAGAGAGAGAGTAACAGCGAGAGACAGAGAGAACAGATAGAGGGAAACAGAGAGAGAGAAACAGAGAGAGAGAGAACAGACAGAGATAACAGAGAGAAACAGAGAGAGAGAGACAAAGAGATAACAGAGAGAGAGAGACAGAGAGAACAGATGGAGAGAAACAGAGAGAGAGAGAAACAGAGAGAGAGAACAGGGAGATATAACAGAGAGAAACAGAGAGAGAGAGACAGAGAGAGAGTAAGTGATAGAAAGAGAGAGAGACAGAGAGAGAGAGAGAAACAGAGAGAGAGAGACAGAGAGAGAGACAGCGTGAAACAGAGAGAGAGAGAGAGAGGGCAAGTAAGAGAGGGCAATAGAAAGGGAGCAAAAGAGAGAGAGAGAGAGAGATGGAGAGAGAAAAGGGGACAGAGAGAAAGAGAGAGAGGCAGAGAGACAGAGATAGAGACAGAGAGGGACAGAAAGAGAGACAGAGAGAGATAGAGAGTGGGTGAGTGAGTGAGAGATAGAGAGGGAGCAAGAGAGTGAGAGAGAGATAGAGAGAGAGCAAGAGAGTGAGTGAGAGAGAGTGTTTGTGTGTGTGTGTGCGTGCAAGAAGTGCGAGTGAAAATGTTTCTATGTCTATGTGTGCCTCTGAGTGCATGTAAGGTTGTGTGGATATCTGTGTGTAAGGGTGTGTGTATGTGTGTGTGTGCAAGAAGTATGAGTGAAACTGCCAGTGTATATCTATGTGTATGTGTGTGTCTGTGCAAGAAGTGTGAGTGAGACTGTCAGGGCCCGATTCACAAAGGTAAACTTAGACCTGAAGTCTAACTTTAGATCTAAATTTTAAGTTTACACCTAAAGTCTAAGTTTAGACCTGAAATCTAAATTTAGACTTAAAGTCTATGGGCCGATTCACAAAGGTAAACTTAGACCTGAAGTCTAACTTTAGATCTAAATTTTAAGTTTACACCTAAAGTCTAAGTTTAGACCTGAAATCTAAATTTAGACTTAAAGTCTATGGGCCGATTCACAAAGGTAAACTTAGACCTGAAGTCTAACTTTAGATCTAAATTTTAAGTTTACACCTAAAGTCTAAGTTTAGACCTGAAATCTAAATTTAGACTTAAAGTCTATGGGCCGATTCACAAAGGTAAACTTAGACCTGAAGTCAAACTTTAGAACTGAAGTCAAACTTTAGACCTAAAGTCTAACTTTAGACCTGAAGTCTAACTTTAGACCTGAAGTCTAACTTTAGATCTAAAGTCTGAGTTTACACCTAAAATCTGAGTTTAGACCTGAACTCTAAATTTAGACTTAAAGTCTATGGGCCCGATTCACAAAGGTAAACAGACGAAAGTCTAAATTTATGACTTTCTGTATTCACAAAGGGCATTTATGAGTCGTAAAGTTAGACTTTTCTCTCAGTATAACTTAAGTTGTGGTCTTAAGTTTAACTGAGACCAGGACTTTGGTTTCAGTTAAACTTAAGACCAAAACTTAAGTTTAACTGAGACAAAAGTCTAAGTTTACGACTCGAACATGATCTTTGTGAATACCGAAAGTCGTAAAGTTAGACTTTCGTCTCAGTTTACCTTTGTGAATCTGGCCCCCAGACTTCAGGTCTAAAGTTAGACTTCAGGTCTAAAGTTAGACTTCAGGTCTAAACTCAAACTTCAGGTCTAAAGTTAGACTTCAGGTCTAAAGTTAGACTTCAGGTCTAAACTCAAACTTCAGGTCTAGAGTTAGACTTCAGGTCTAAGTTTTCCTTTGTGAATCAGGCCCTATGTGTGTATGTATGTGCATGTGTGTTTGTGTGCAAGAAGTGTGAAACTGCCAGTGCATATCTATGTATGTGCGTGCGTGCGTGTGTGTACAAGAAGTGTGAGTAAAGTGTCAGTGAGTATGTATGTGTGTGTCTGGGTGCAAGAAGCGTGAGTGACAATGTCAGTGCGTGTATATCTCTGTGTGCATCTGCGTGTATATGTGCCTCTGTCTGGAGTGTAAGTGTGTTTCTGAATATGTCAGTGTTTGTCTTTGGGGATGTCAGTGTGTGTGTTTGTCTATATGTGTGCATCTGTGTCTATGTGCATGTCTCTGTGTGACTGTTTGTACATAAGGGTGTGTGTCGATGTATATGTGTGTTTGTATCTTTGTGGGTGTTTGTGTCTTTGTTCAATAGTGTGTGCAAGCATGTGTGCAAGTATGTGTGTGCAAAAGAAGTGAGTAGAAATGTGTACGTATGTTTGTGTATATGAGTGTCTGTCTAAGGATGTGAATGTCTGTATATATGGAGTGCGAGTGGCAATTTGTATCTGGATATGTCTGTGCATATGTGTGTGTCTGTGTGTATGGACTGTGCGTGAAAATGTGTGCGTGGTACAGTGTGAGTGAAAATGTGTTTCTTTGTGTGTGCTAGTGGCAGAAATGTATATGTGAAGCTGTGTGTGTCTGAAATGTATGTGTGAAGCTGCATGTGTGTTTGTCTGTATTTACAGATGTGAGTGTGTTTGTCTATGTGCTTCTGATTGTGTCTGTGGAGCCTGAGTGTGACTGACACTGTGTGTGAATCTATTTGTACGAGGAGGTGTGCCTGCGTTTATATGTGATGATGATGTGGAAGGATATGTTTGTGTCAGGCTATGTCTGTTTGTAGGTATATGTGTGAGAAGAGAATAGAGGTGCGTGTTTGTTAGAATCTGGCCACATTGGGATGGGGGTGTCTGTGGCTTAGTGGACTAATGCGCCCACTATAGAGGCCTGTGTTCGACCTTGTGGTCACAGGTTCAAATCCTAGCGGGTCCACTCAGCCTTTTATCTTTCTGAGGTCGGTCAAATGAGTCCCATTGATTTGGGTAACAATGAACATCTGTTTTTCAGCGCCAAGATGCTCTTGTGTGACCGTCCGCTTTACAAATACACGTTATGTTATGCTATGTGTGTGTTTGTGAGGTCGGCATCTACAGATGTGAGTGCTTGTCTAAGCGCTTGTATCTGTGTGTGTGCAGCGTGAGTGTGAATGACAAAGTGCATGATTCTTCCTGGGAGGATGTGTGTTTGGGTGAAGGCTGGAAGGGTAGATAAATGTTAATGTGTGTTTGTATTTGTAAAGTGTGTATGTGTGCGTGCGTGCGTGCGTGTGAAGGGATAGAGGGGTGTGTCAGACTATGTCCACATGAGAAGAGAGGCTTGTGTGTGGGTGCGTGCGCAAGTGGTACCCTAGTGATAAAACTGGGTCCGCAGCATCCACAGAGTGACCCCCACTTGGCCTCAGAGGTGTGGGCGGGTCCTGTATGCAGGGGGCGGAGATCCCTGCGCTCTCGCAGGATCAGAGGAGGACCCCTGCCTGAGGTGGGTGCGCGCACCTCCCTGGACTCGGAGGACCCCCTATCTGGGTAGTGGCGCCCCCTCTGGGGGTTCAGAGACACCCCTCTGGTGGATGACGCCCTGGATTGCTGCCCCGCTCTGTGAGATGCGTGTGCTGCTGCGCGTCCTGCGCGGGCGCTGCCAGGTTGCGCCCGCTCCACGGCTGGCGCAAGGGTCCCCCAGGGGCTAGACGGCAGGTGCTGGCGTAGAGGTGGGGCTGGCGGGCAGGGGGCGGCGTGGCGGAGCCGTCTGCTGAGCCCACCCCACCCACCGCTTCTCTTGACATGGACGTGGAATGGCGCAGCACCGGAGCGGCGCACCGGGGCGGCCTCCGCCGGGCGCCCGGAGGGGGGTGACCGCTGCCCGGAGCTCCCCCCTTTGTTGAGGCGGCGGGCAGCAGCCCCCACCCCCTGCCTGGACTGGCTGCGCCTGGAGACGGTTCAGCTGACGGTGTGCGCGCTCTCAGCAGCCGACCACAGCAGCTCGGACGCGGACAGCATACCAAGAGCATCGGGGCGCCATTGGAGCAGCCGCAGCATCACTGGGAGGTAAGAGACGGGCCTGGACCTTAAGAGACGGGCATGTGTGGGCACGGTGGGTACCTGCCCCTCTGTGCCAGGGGGCGCAGGTTCCAAGGTAGGGATAGGACTGTAAGGGGGGGGGGGGAGAGACTGTCTGCAGCCGCAGCATCTGCTGGGAGGTAAGGTACGGGGCCTGGTCCTTAAGAGATGGGCATGTGTGGGCGCGGTGGGCACCTGCTCCCCCTGTGCCAGTGGGCGCAAGCACCAAGGTAGGGATAGGTCTGCAGGGGGGAGTCTAGCTGCAGCTGCAGCATCTGCTGGGAGGTAAGGGACTTGGCCTGTTCCTTAAGAGATGGGCATGTGTGGGCACCTGCTCCCCCTGTACCAGGGGGCGCAGGTTCCAAGGGGTACATATAATGGCACGGGGAGCCCGGCTGCAGCTGCGGAGCCTGCTGGGAAGGTAAGAAACTGGGCATGAACCCTTAGGAGGCGGGCAAGTGTGGGCAGGATGAGCGCCTGCACCCTGTGTGCCAGGGCCGCAAGTCCAAAGGGGTGGGCAGGGCGGCGTGGGGAGCTCGGCTGCTGCAGCTACTGGTGGGTAGAGGGACGGGCCCCGAATCCTTAAGATATGAGCATGGTGGGCATGAGATCTCGCTATGCCATTGGGCGTCACAGGCATGGTGGAGATAGGACATATGTGCCACGGTGGGGTCCAGCTCCCTGTGTGCCAGGGTGACAGGCCCCAGCCCGGGGAGGGGGGGGGCAATTGCAGCTGTCCAGGGGCTGGGCAAGTGAAGGGGCTTAACCCCTTATGATTGGGGGAGGGGAGTAAAGGGGCCTATGCCCTTTAGATCTGGGCAAGTACAGGCATGGTGGGCACCAAGTCCCTCTATGCCAGGGGGTGCCCGTGTCATGGCGAGGACATGTGTCGAAGGGGCTCCTGACACCCTGGGAAGACGGGCACTTTGATTGTGGAGGGGTCACTGTGTGCGCGGGGGTGGGGTGGGGGGTACATCTGCTCACTCACAGGGAGCAGTCTACGACCAGCAAGGGATGTGGGGGGAGGGGGCACTGGCTGCGAGAGTAGGGTGGGCTGCCTACTAGGTGTGGGGAAGGGCTGCTCAGGTGCCAGGGTGGGGAGCCGCTGCTGAACGCCACCCCTCCCCTGACCAGTGCCCGTCGGGCCCACCAACGCCCAAGGAGAGATGACCACGTTAAGCGCCAGGATTCTGGGTGCCAGGGCGAGGGGATCCCCGCTGGCTCACGGGGAAAGCTAAACACAATCAGGGGGCTTCTCATGGGGGCGCAAAGAAGCTCACCCTGCTTCCTCATTCCCCCCCCCCCCCCCCCCCCGGAGCTGGGATGCGCCGCGAGTCCTTTCTGAGCCCTTGGAAGGGACTGGGCACGATTCATATGGTGAAGGTGCCACCGTGCCAAGAGGATGCGAGTGCCACCATTGAACCCATGAGAGACAGCTGGCGACAGTCAATGCCAGGTGATGCCCGGTGCGGGGTGGGTGGAGTGGTTAAATGCCTCCGTAATGTGTGGCCACGTTATGGAGTACAGGGCAGCTGCCAGGGCCGGTGCCCTCACGGTTTCCCTCCCGCAGGATGAGTGGGTGAATAAATACCGGAGTCTTCACTTAGCTCCTGCTTCGGTCCTGCCACTGACTACTGAGGAAAAAGCGCCTCGGGCAGCAGGAGATGCCTTAGCGCCTCCTGTGCGTCGGCTCCTCACATTGAACAATATCAGCTTGTTTTTATGGAACACTTTGCTAGCCCTCCATCATAGCGCCGCGAGTGCCAGGTGTTACTATGCGGCGAATCGACTGCACTATTATCGACCTCAGTAAGATGAACAGCAGAGTGACAGGCGTGTGACAAGCACAGGCCTCTTGAAAGCTCCAAGGCTTGTTTATGTTAACACCAAAGGCCGCAACGCGTCGGGCTGAACTTGAAAGTCCTTTGTACGGGAATATGTTTTTTATCGGGTGATTGATAGTAAGAAAGTGAATATGACGTAAACAAGCATTGGCGCCTGTTTCCTGCAGAGTTAAAAGATTTCTGCTTCACGGAATCAACAGATGGGATAATCTCTAGACTTAATTGTCGTGCGGCTGCTGCCTTCAAGCAGCCCTATAGGGAGGCCTGGAGGACAGGGCTGGGCTCTCAGCCTTGCCCCCCCTTCTTGGATTTTGTAAAAATAGAAGGTTTAGAGACCCGTTCAAGGTGGGGTCGACGGTTGGACCCTCAGTAGGGCTTGTGGCGATGACCAACTAAACCAGCTCTAAGGGGGTCCTGAACCGCAGGGGGTGAGTCTGCAGGGCCCCGCCTTTGCTTCTTGGCACCCCCCTTCGACGGGGGCGCGTATAGCTTCCCTATCGTTTGGCGATCGACTCCATCCACTTAACCCTATAATATCCGGCCCTCTCTTCCTTCTGTTGCTGACTGGCTGCTGTTTGTCTCCGCTGCTGCTCTGCTGTCCCTGCCCCGGCCCCGCTGTCCCTGCCTCCGCTGAAAGCCTCCTGCACACCAGTCACTTATACATATAATATCCGGCCCTGTCTTCCTTCTGTTGCTGACTGGCTGCTGTTTGTCTCCGCTGCTGCTCTGCTGTCCCCACCCCAGCCCCGCTGTCTCTGCTGAAAGCCTCCTGCACACCAGTCACTTATACATATAATATCCGGCCCTGTCTTCCTTCTGTTGCTGACTGGCTGCTGTTTGTTTCCGCTGCTGCTCTGCTGTCCCCACCCCAGCCCCGCTGTCTCTGCTGAAAGCCTCCTGCACACCAGTCACTTAACCCTATAATATCCGGCCCTCTCTTCTGTCTCTGACTGACTGCTGTTTGCCTCCCCTGCTGCTCTGCTGTCCCCACCCCAGCCCCGCTGTCTCAGCTGAAAGCCTCCTCCACTGCAGTCACTTAACCCTATAATATCCGGCCCTCTCTTCTGGCTCTGACTGACTGCTGTTTGCCTCCCCTGCTGCTCTGCTGTCCCCATCCCAGCCCCGCTGTCTCTGCTGACAGTCTCCTCCACTGCAGTCACTTAACCCTATAATATCCATAATCCAGCCCTCTCTTCTGTCTCCGCTGCTGCTCTGCTGTCCCCACCCCAGCCCCGCTGCCTCTCCTGAAAGCCTCCTGCACTCCAGTCACTTGTACATATAATATCCGGCCCTCTCTTCTGTCTCTGACTGACTGCCGTTTGCCTCCCCTGCTCTGCTGTGATGTGTCAATGCATGGCGATGCTGAACTCGCTGTCTCCCACTGCACACTCACACATCCCTCGACACCTGTGCGTGCACTCAGTGCACTGCACGCCCCTTTCACGCCTGGCAGCCCAGCCCCCTGTTTTATGATGTGGCCACTCAACGCAGGCTTCACTTTGCCTGTTCTCACACCGTTCCTCAGTACAGCGCTCTGAAACCTACTCAGGTGTGGTTAGCGCTTTATAAGACGTCACATACGTAAATAAAGTAAGTCTGCGTTCATGTAAGAGTAAAACAAGAAACTGAAAGCTCTATCACAGGGGCCTTGAGAGATGGTTAGAGGGGCTGCCGGAAGTGACGTCTGTTCGCATGTCTTGTGACTACACAGTTACAAGAGTGTTTTATGAAACAGGCGGGGGTTCCTTGTGCCCTGGGAAGGGGTAAACAGGGGCACAGATGGAAGTTTGCCCCGCAGTGCTCTTACCAGACTCAGAGCGAGGTATTCTGGGCGGAAACATCCCTTTTTCTTGTCAAAACGTCACCAGTGCGTCACGTGGCATTAGATGTCACTGGGGACCTATAGTAGACGACCTATGTCCACACTTCAACCCCCCTCCCCCCAAATGAGTTATTTATGGGCCTCTTCTGTCTGCAGACACAACGGGTGGAAGGACGGAAGAATAGGCAGATGGAGAAGGATGAAAGGGTGGCTGGTGAAAGGACGGATGGATGAATGCATGACTGTTGAGTGTTGATGGGTAAAAGGATGGATGGATGGTGATAGGGCCGATGGATTGGTCGGACGGATGGATGGATGGACGGACGGACAGATTGAGAGAGGAGGGATGGATGGGTGGGTTGGTGGATGGACGGGTGGAGGGATGGACGGATGGATGAATGGACGGACGGATGGACAGACAGGTGGATGGATGGATGGGTGAGTGGGTGGATGGGTGGATGGATGGATGGATGGATGGGTGGTAGGATTGGTGGGTGGGTGGATGGACGGTTGAATGTATGTATGGATGGGTGGGTGTGTGGGTGGACGGACGGATGGATGGAAAATGGATGGATGGTGATAGGACGGACAAATGGATGAATACAAGTGGTGAGTGTAAGGATGGATGGTGATCGGACAGGTGGATACATGAATAATAATGGTGAATGGATGGATGGATGGATAGATGGTGATAGGATGGATGGAAAGATGGATGGATGGTGATAGGATAGCTGGATGGACGGATGGATGGAAGGATGGATGGTGATAGGATGGATGGATAGACGGATGGATAGATGGATGGATGGGTGGAAGGATGGATGGTGATAGGACGGACAGCTGGATACATGAATATTATTGATAAATGGATTTATGTGTGGATGAAAAGATGGATGGCGATAAGATGGATGGGTGGATGGATGATGGATAGATGGATGGATGGATGGAAGGATGGATGGATGGATGGTGACAGGACGGATGGATGAACAACAAGAATATTATTGATGAGTGGATGGATGGTGACAGGACGGGCAGATGGAGACATGAATATTATTGAATGGTTGAGTGTAAGGATGGATGAATGTATGAAAGGGTGAACGGATGACGAGTGGAATAAGTATGGGTGGATGGGGTGGTTGGAAGGAAAGGTGAATGGATGGACTGGTGAATAGATGCAAGGGTGAATGGATGCATGAATAGATGGATGGAATGAGGGTGAAAAGATCTCTTCTAAGGAGAGCTTTGAATGCTCAGTGTGACTAGAGCTATGTTTCAGAGGGAGGTATTTTAATTTTCTGCTAATCCTCCTTGGCGTTTCTGATAATTAAATCCACAAACTAATCCAGGCGGGTTTATGTTTCTAATCTACAGTATTGGAGTAACCATACAACACAGTGGTGGGGAGTACAGTGAATATTAAACTGCAAATATTTACACCCTCCCTGAGAAGCAGAGCTGGGACAGGAGAGAGAGACAGGGGGCTCTTGTAAGTAGCATCTACTCCACCAGCCCCCCCCCCCCCATAGTGCTCTCTGACTTGACAACCTGGAGGAAGAGTGGTGGGTACTGGGGACACGAGGTCAAGGGTTAACCAGGTCTCAACTAAAGATCCCATCTCAGGGTTGTGAGGGGACAAGAACACATAAGATCCTCTGGATGTCTCACCGCAGGTCCAGTGGTTAAAAAGCGTCATTTCAGGGAGGGACCTCAGACTCCCTATGACAGTGGTTCCCAAACTTTTTTGACCCGTGGCTCCCTTGACCTAATTGGCAGTTGGCCGCGGCTCCCCACCCACCATTTTTTTACCGGAAGCCAAAACTTGCTTCTGTGTGTATTTTGTGCATATTATTATATCTGTCCTCTTCAATCCTTCCACTATCCTTTTTCAATCCAAATTAAAATGAGAGTGACAATGAAGCCAACCAATGGTAACTAATGGGTGGGCTCTAAGCATACTGTATGTTAACAAAATGTCTCACAAGCAACAGCACATGTGCTGTCTCCGACGAGACCTAATCAGGTTTGCACTGGGTACCGTTTAACTTAAGGGGTGTGCATTATATTTATTTGAATGGACAACAAAATAGTTATATAATGGTTTGTTGATTTTAGACATTTCTCCGATCCCACCTCCAAACTCATTCAGCCCGCTCCCATTGCACTCAGAACCGCAGTTCCCATACTTTCTTATGCAATTCAACTTCTAAATATATGGTATGGGAAACATACAATAACTGTAGCAATTAAAGTAGTACCTAAGGCAGTGCTTAATTTATATTAACGCTGCGTTATCTTGATTCCACCTCACGCCTCTCTTCCACCTCCCTACTCCCCCTGCCTCTTTATCTCAGTCTTGCAGATTCTTTACTTCCCTGCTTTCCCCCTCTGCCAGTGTTTTCCCTCCATTCTCTTCTTCCTTCTTTCTCCCTCTTCCATTGTTTTCCGTCCATTCTCTTCTTCCTTCGTTCTCCCTCTTTCCCTTCTTTCTCTTCTGTGCCAAATTCCGATGATGAAAAATCATACCCAAAATAAGAGAAGGCTATTTGGATAAATCGCAACAGAATAATGGCACCACGGGTCGAAATTAGTTATGGTTGGAGCATTTAGATAAGGTGGTGGATATGACAGATGTGCACTAAAGGGGCCGCCCGTTTAGGGTGGCCCTCTTCGGGGGCCGCGGGCAGCCGCATTCATGCAATTATGCAGCGACAAAGACAAAAAGCCTGGCTCTGTCACGACGCGTCCTCAGCACTCTTTATCTCAATTGCTTAGTAAAACCAAACAAGTAGACAGACTGTAAACACTGCACTAGTTACGTCAAGTGCTACGTGCAGACTGACTCACAGACAGACGTAAACACGGCACTATTAACACTGCATGCTTAGTGTAAACTGGCATCCACAAACAGAAACAAGACCCCCCCCGTCAAACGTCGCCATTCATACTGTCTCAAGTTTCCAGCGACCCTAGCACCAGCACGCGTCACGCCGTTCCTTATTACGCTGGGGGAGGTGGAGAAGGAGCTTCCTGGTGCGCGGCGGCGCCCCTGGCTTTTCATCGCGGCGCACCGGGGTGCCGCGGCGCACAGTTTGGGAACCACTGCCCTATGAGTATCAGAGCAGATCCAGCAGAATGTGATATGTATTTCCCTTTGTGGTTTTAGTGGTGGTTCATAGTGGCATCCAAGCCTATTGCCTTTAGCACACGTGTTTCACAATAAGTTGGTCAGGCCTACTGGCTTTATCATAACATTTCATAACAGATCAAACCCACGGAATCTGGCATGACTTTTCTCAATGAACCA
This sequence comes from Calotriton arnoldi, assembly GCA_963921515.1. Classification (NCBI taxonomy): domain Eukaryota; kingdom Metazoa; phylum Chordata; class Amphibia; order Caudata; family Salamandridae; genus Calotriton; species Calotriton arnoldi. The sequence goes on from CAWUFW010000087.1 coordinate 6,242,324, forward strand.
ACAAGGCCTATAGCCTTCACCATTGGATTTACACCCGACCAAACACCGGCGTATTCAAGTGCGTATAAACTGGCAATCATCATGCATACAGGTATAAAATTACAAATCTGTAGAAATCCACAAATCCACCCCAAATGCCTATTGACTTTAATATATGCTTTTCATAATGAATACATCAGGCCTACTGTGGGTCAATCAAACCCTCCACTCAGGGAAAACCCACAAGAGGGTGTGGCTTACGCCCCCCTCTCTGTAGCAGTACCCTGAACGCTCTTTTTTGTTGATCACATAAAGACAGGGGGCAGAGGCGCTGTCAAGGCAGACCTAAGAATGCACATGGATTACTGTAGCCCTGGGCATCCCACACTGCTCTGAGACACAAAACTACACTCTGGAGTCTAAAGCTAGTAATGAAGAGGGAAGAGGGAAGAGGACCCGTGTCCTGCCAGAGAAAACAAACTCTGCAAGTCTTATTTAAGATACTCTAACAGCAGCGTGTGCGTGAGCATGAAAGTACACGCTCCGCCCCTTTCAGAGCTTGATACTTTATGTGTGTTCGTGAACCTTTTCTAGGCAGCGGTGCTGCTGGATAAACAAACAAAATAATCACAGCTGCGTGGACGGGGAGAACTCTTTCTGTGGAAGCACACAAATTCTGCCGAATCAAACGTGTGCTCTATTTCCACCACGTGTGGGTGGAGCGAACCCCCTCTCTGTTTCACTGATCAATGACCACATAAGGTCTAGTGATAGCTGTGCTGTCAAGCCAGACCTAATAAAAAAATAAATCAGCAACATAGATAATACTAAAATAACAAGCGTCACAAACAAGGTTCAATTAAAACATTCAACTCTACAGAGGTACAACATGTCTCTAGTCTGGTAGACAGCTGCAACTGTCACACGTATGTCTGAAATCGTGGGGTGTCATACCACGTGTCCCCGGCCCGAAATACAGACTACTGTAGTCACCGGGTCTGTATAAGGTGATATTGGAGGTACCCGCGCACCACGGACCATCACTGTAGCGCCTGGAGATGCCAAGGTGTGTCCGCGATCAGGTCACTTACCCAGTCATTATTACCACAGCCCGAGGAGGCAGATATCTCCATCCACCACCGTGTCCGAGGTGTCCAACGTAGGCCCAGGAGGGCACGATGCATGGCAGATGACTGACTATATCAATAATTTCCAGTTAGAGTAATTGAGTGCACAATTAACTTGTGCACATATCCAGACCACCTGCTAGGTCCCTGGCCTCCTGCACCTATGATGTCACTCGTGATCGAGGGGAAACAGTCACAGTGAGCGCGCCCTCAAGGTGACCGGTCGCTGAGCGCATCACTGCCTGTTGCAGTCTCTGGTTTTGATATACTTTATAGATGAAAGCCTATTGTGTGGTGTTTGCACCTTTCTTTGGAATTTAAATGCCAGGTAGATGTCGCCGAGAATGCCTCTTCGTTGAGAGTGTGTGTTTATTGTGGAGTTCCTTCTCACAGGGTTTGTGGTCAGATGTATGGGCAGGCCTCCACCCTCCAAAGGCCCCCTGGGAAAGTAAACTTTCTTTCTAGCCCACCTCTGTTTCCATATCTCGATCTCTGCCTTCCTCTGCCTCTGAGCCTGTCTCCCTTTGTCCAGGGGCATCTTAGGGATTTTTAGGGGCCCTTGAAAAACATATTTCAACTGTTTGTGTGTGAACCCTGTTTCTGAAAGTTTGTTTGGCAACAGTAGCAGATAATGGGTTATACAATTCAAAGTTGTTACGAACAGTAAACCTCAAAATATGTCTTGCCTGGGCCCCACAAATATCTTAAGACTACCCTGATTGTGGGTTGCACTATTCATGCCTGTCTGCCATCTTGGTCTCTGCTGCCGTCAGTCTGTTAATTCCCTTAGACTTTGAATAAGGCGCTTCTGTTAGCCCTGTGGCTTCACAGCGCTGCGAGTATCCCGGCGAGTGAATTTCATGCTGAAGTGTGTTGAGGCCGATTTTGCGGCTAGTGGAGGCACGTCAGTGCCTTACGCCACTATCACGAGAGGGCGCCAGATAGCAGCAAATGACCTGTTGCTAGATAGAGAAGGGAGCACGCAAAGAAAAATACATATTTTCCTGGGGCTCTGCAAATCCTTACATCGCATCTATGAGAGAGTGACGGCATCTCCCGTGTCCTGTTGTATTTCTTTCCCTCTGTCCCCATGTCTGTGTGTCCCCAGAGACTCCTCGGTGTCTGCAGCAAGTACCCGTGTCTCTGTCGTCTGTGTCTCACTCGTTTTTAAAGCCTGTCTAGTATCCCTGTGCCTTTACACAATGTCCTGTCTCCCAGTGTCTCCTGATAAGGCCTCCAGAATTGGGCACAATACTCTTGATAAGAACTCCATGTCTGGGTACAATACTCAGGATAAGGCCCCGAAAACTGGGCACAAATAAACATTTAATTTGATTATCTGTATGAATCTAGATATGTGCATTTCTTTGTATACATATATATAATAATTATGTTTTTAAATATATAGATATTCTTTAGGTCTGCTTAACAAATGTACATATTACTTATGGTTAAAATATATATGTTTTATTCTATGTTTAACATGCCAAAAAACGCTTCGACGCCTCATCAGGGGTAGTAAGCGCCATATTAATACAATTACAATAATACTCCAGACAAGGCCTCAAAAACTGGCGACAGTTCTACTGGTGAGGCCTTCAGAACTGGACAGAATATCAGAATACTCCAGACAAGGCCTCCAGAACTGGACTCAGCCCTCCAGATGGGCCTCGCTAGCGCTGTGTACAGTGGTAACATAGCCTCCTCTTTCTGAGAGTTCTACCTTTATTTACACACATAGCTTCATCCCTTGGGCTTCTTGTCACATTTATAGCTATTCAAGGACATCTGATCTGATAACCCACAAACTATGTGCCATGTGTGTCCTTCCCCACAACTCAGTGTCTCCCATTCTCCTCTACAAGTCTTGCCATCATGCCCCCTTGTACTCTATACACAAACTGACTCCCTAGTGCCCACCTCCCCCATGCTCAGGGTTATCCTTACCGCTCCCTGCCTCCACATGGGGTCAGTATCTACTCAAACCCCTTGTCTCCTTACTACCTTCAGTGTGTCTCCAGTGGTCCCATGTCTCCTATCAGTCCATCGTGAAAATGCGGAGCCTGCCCACGTCTCCCTCTTGGCACCCCCATATCTCCCAAGATGTCTGCAATATTGATGCATTGCAATTTAATCTGATGATGAATTTGGCGCCCTTATTCGTAGCGCTACAGATTATATTGTAAGGCGCCCTGGTGTCATGAATTTAATTATACTGTTAATATTTGATTGTAAGAGTACACAAGTCGTGCTCGTCAATAAAAAAAAAAATTTACACAGAAGAGACGTATTTAGGGCGTCAGAATGATAGCATTTTGAATGTTAGTTTGTTTAAATTGGAGAAACCAATCATGTTATGAATTAATTGCAAATTTGCACTGAGAGCAAAGCAGTATGAGTTTAATTGCTTACATTTTCGTTTCCACTTGTTTATAAGAGCACAATGTCGAGAGTATTTATTATGTCTATTTGTCACGTGTGCACTTTAACTACGAGTCCTGAGTGTGAGTGATATCGTTTTCCTGCAACGGCAGTTTTGTGTGCGTGTACACACACATACACAAACACACACACTTATATATATATATATATCAGCAGAACGACCTGCTCCTTCCAAGATACAAGCAGGCACCGACAACCAGGAAACAGTGAGGTATATATATATATATATATATATCAGCAGAACGACCTGCTCCTTCCAAGATACAAGCAGGCACCGACAACCAGGAAACAGTGAGGTATATATATATGTATATATATATATATATATATATATACATATATATATATATATCAGCAGAACGACCTGTTCCTTCCAAGATACAAGCAGGCACCGACAACCAAGAAACAGTGAGGTATATATATATATATATATATATATATATATATATATATATATATATATATATATATATATATATATATATATACACAATGATTAGCTGTGGGCCTATATTGCCAGCCAGTGAGGGGTTCTGGTGCCATTTATAATCACCAGTGGTTTATAAATGTCACCTTGAGATAGGACCTTATCAGACATGTTCCTCCGTATGTATTTTTTTATCTTATATGATTTATTAGTTGATATTAGAACTATTTAGAAAGATTTGGCGCGTTTTAGCGCTATCCGTTTAGTATTCATTGTTTGCCGGATACTGTAGATGTCTGCCAATGTTTTGAGAAATATGTGTTTTTGTTGGGGATAATGTATCGATATTTAAAATGTGTTTTATGCAACTATGTGTATTATTATAAATCTAATTTTAGCCAAGCAACACTGACACCATAGAGTAGGGTTAACAAGTCCTATATAAAGTAAGGAAATAAAGTGCAATGTAAGACAGTGTGACTTTGTGCTCACTGGGTTCTGCGTTTACAATTTCACGCACTGGGATGATTCGCTGGGAGATGCTCTCATCAAGGGTGAGCTTATCAGGGGTGCTGATTTTTGTAAGCTTTTTTTTTTTTTTAAACCTGAACTGAAAGAAAGAAGTAATGCTGTGTTGGCCATCCATTTACCTTTTTTATTTGTTTGAGCCAGTGATTGAAGTACATAAAAGAAATATAGTAAGTGTGATCCTGAGTGCAATTAGGGTGTGGTCAGTAAGTGTGGGGCTCAGGGTGAAATAAGTGGCAAAAAAAACTGCAAGGTCCTTAACTGTGTTAGTCTTTCACCTTCAGATAACTGAATATCAAATAATGCACGCCTTAAAAGTCAAAATTAATTACATTTAAGCAAATCGGTGTGAAATGCACTCTTTTACATTATGAAACCTAGTTGGTTAATGTGATCATTGCAGATGTCTTTGTGTGTAAACAGAGTTTCACATAATTGAATCCCGGTTGGCGCAGTGGAAAATAGTGACTTGTGGATTTATAGTGCTAAGAGGTCCAAACCTGTGACGGAAAGAACTGTGAATATAGAAGTCCTTATTTTAAAATTATATTGCAAACAGTATAAGATAACCTACCACAAAAAGATTTAGTGTATGTGAAAAAATAAGTGCATTCAAAACATATATTTTAGTAATGCAGTCAGGCTACTTGCATTGCATTTTTTAGGCGTCCAGTAAAATAACTCACTCCTGAGCTCAGCTGGTAACCCCCTTCCATTACCTCTTTGTCACTATGACGCTTCAAGTGACTTCATCAATCACAGACTATACTGGCCGCCATGCATCCCTACATTTACAGATTAACCCCTTGCACACATTTACATTCCTTTCAGGTAGCAGGCACCCTGGCAAGAAGGCTTGTTTCTTCTTTAGCCCTCTGTCACCGACCTCAAGGTCTGCATTAACTGTTCATGGACGGTTGTTTTTTAAAAAAAGCATGGGAACTATTTTTGTAAAATTAAGGAAAGCATGGGCACATTGTTCCCCAAAGACCCTGCCCACTTCGACCTCTGGTTTTGAGAAGTTAATATTCTTCAAATGAATTCAGCTCTGTGAAATATGGGAAACAATTCAGAGTGAAGACCTCTTTTCTGTGAAATGACGCCTGATTACAGCAGAGCTGGTTTTGGTTTTGAGAGGGGGAGTGAATAACGCGAAAGTGAGAATTTTAAAACTACCTCCAGTGTACCAAAATCTTTATTATACGGTCCCTGGGGTAGGGTTAAAAAGGAGTCATTGGACACCTAAAAGGCACTTGGCCCCCTAGGTGGGAACCCAATGATGACGCATGCCACCAACTAGGTTGGTAGGTGAGGGTTCTTTTAAATACCTAATGGGTTCCCTGGAAGGTATACATTTTTTTACCATGACTCTCTGTTTATCAAAGCTGAATTTTGAGCTCTTTCTCACAGTTTGTTGATTGAGTCCTAGGGGAGACGAACGAGCCCCTCTGTTCCCTCCTCTCTCTCTTTTTTGTTAGATTTACCCATGTAATATACATCTCCGCATTGCAAACTTAAGGCTACTTTCTGGTAATAACTAATTATGAATAACAGGCCCTGACACCCAACTGCAGACGAGGAAAGGTTGCACGATCCTTGCTTTTAAAATGTCTGTGGTGAGAATGACAGGATTGGAAGCAGTAGCACAGGGGTAGAGCTTTCAACCCCAAGCTACCCACAAACGAGATCCGCATTGGTCACCCTGTAAAAAATATTTTGGTAGGTGGGCCTCGTCTTTCATCCTAAAACCCACCTGTTTTGGGGCCTGTAACTATGTGTCTGTATAAGTGGGTACATTTCCCACCACTGTTACCTGTCTCCACCCTGCTCCCACTTTGTGAGGTACTCCAAGTCTCCAAGGCCCTTCCAAGTCTCTAGCGCCTAACTTCACAGGAGACATTTTTGATGCTATAACTGCCATTCCAACCTCCTCCAGCATCCGCTGATTTACTCTTTGCAACCTTCTGATGCACCTGCATTTTCCATTTTAATTTAGCCAGCCCCAGAGAGCCTCTACTGTCTGGAAAAGGGCTACTGTCCACCACTCTCCGTCCCTTCTTCTTCAGCTCGAATGTAGCTCCTCGTCATTAGCTTCTGTCCTGAACACTGAACACAAGTATTGGTCCAATACATCAGCTCTCCTTCAACCCCATCCCACACCAGTGCACGCCCTCTTTTGAATGATGTGAGTTAAAAGAAGTCCGCCTCCTCTCATTGAATTGAAATTGTCTGCACCTTTGCAGACTCTCTCCTGAGCAGTGCTTAAATTGAAAACAATAAGTGCCAGGGCCCTGGTGAGGAGGCTACTGCAGCTTGCACCACCCATTGCCCCTGCAAGTGCTGCCAACGACAGTACCAACACAACCACTAACCATCACACTCCTACAAGTGTGACATTTCAGACTATTCCAGGTCCTCAAAGCTATCAGAATGGCTTGGGCGGCAGGTATTGGTCATTTTTAATGTATTTTGAATTAATAAACAACTGTTGTTGTGCTCATCTCTAAATCAGAAAAACAGTGCCACCATGTGGCAGACTGCCATAAGTCCCAGTGTTGACAGTTAAGTGCTGGTGCCGAGCACTGGAAACCGCCGGCACAAATTAAGCACTGCTCCTGGCTGCATTTCATGATTCTTTTTGGTATTTAATGATGTCTTGGTTCACTTGCTACCCTGACCTTTTGCCCCTCGCAGATTTTTGTATTTACTTGTAAGGCCTCTACTGTGACTATGTTTAGGGTACCCTCCTACATCTTCAACAACCTCGGGTTGCAAGTGCCTCCTTTCCATTTCTTCTCAGACCAAGCACTCCTGAAATCTGTGCCCTTTGCCAATTCCAAAATCAACTGTGGCAAAATGTTCAAACAGGCCCGCTCTGCAGAAAGCAGACACTAGAATAGGGCAGAAGAGGCACGGTTGGGTGACGCCCACCCATCCCTAGCCTGCGTAATACCAGGGAAATGCAGGGCTGCAGACTGGCCATCAAGCCTTGGCCTCAGCGCACCTTCAAGTTCATCACACGACTGACCCGATGTACTAACTGAGGGGTCGCAAAGACTGGGCTCAAGTTGTGCACCATTCTAGTTGCGACCTTTCTGTAAATTTACGATGCAACCTATGTACTATTAGGTCATGTTGCAAAATCTCCAGCCGCCGGGGGTCGCAGAGCAGCCTTCCAACCAGGGCTTAATTTGTAAAATATTAAGTGCCAGGGCTCTGACCGGGAGGCCACTGCAGCTTGCACCACCCATCGCCCTTGTCATTGCTGCCAAAACAACTACTAACCATCTCTCTCGCATGTAAATGCGACAGTTCAGATTATTCCAGGTCCCCAAAGCTAAAGGAATGGCTGGGGAGGCAGGTATTAGCAATTTTTTAATGTATATTGTTTCCCTAAACAACTGTTTTACTGCTCATCTCTAAATTACATGAGCAGCGCCACCTTGTGGCAGACTGCCCTAAGTGTGGTGTTGACAATTAGGTGCTGGTGCCGAGCACCGGAAACCAATTAAGTGCCGGTGCTCAGCACCCGAAAGCACCGGCTCAAATTAAGCACTGCTACCAACTGAATATTAATTAGACAGGTGGTATTTGTGACCATGTGTGATTGTTACAAACTCAGGGATAGTGGCCTGCAAGGAAAGTAGATCCCCATTCTGGCGTTCGAGTAAAGGAACCGTTGCTGCTTAAAAAAAATGTCACATGGACGATTGGCCAGTGGAAGTGATTACGGGTGTGCGTCTTCCCACCGCAAGGATAATTTCACACTGCTCTCCGAGCTGCGGTCACACTCATGTAAAGCCAATATCCATGTACTGCTCCACGCAATGTGTATTATGACTAAGGCTCCCTGTTTTCCGTTTTTACTGATTTTTACAGATAAATACAGACAGAAAACCATTTTTTTCCTGTCTGTATTTAGTTTTAAATGTGGATAAAAACGGAAATTGGGTTGTTTTTGAGTGGTTCTAAATGCTGTCAATCATGACTGCCAGGCCAATAGCTGTGCAGATTGACAGGCAAGGGGATTAAACGAATATAGGGATTTTAGTAAGAAGCCTTAAACAGCAGTAGATTTGCACAAACTTGATACTAAAATGTACATATTTTCTTACAAGTGCATATTTTAGCATCTGAGTGTGTATATATCATTGAAACCTGTGAGGCGTTCAGGCACGAGTGCACATTAACTGGTTAAATAAATGCAGAAATATACACATTTCCGCTTAATTTTTTCACAAAACCTAAAATAAATATGGATAAATACAGGTAAAATTAGCAAAAAATAAATATGGATAAATACAGACGGAAATGACAAACAAATAAATACCATAAAACCGGGAGCCCTAATTATGACTTTTACTGTCTGTACAATGCACTACAAATGCTTATTCGTGTGGGTTTGTCCTCCTCCATACTTAAAAATGTAAATAAACTGTTTAAAAGAAAAGTTTTCCCATGTGTTAAGACATTAGGAGAGGCAGGGGTCCTGGCACCACCGTCTGCTCCTACTGAGACTGCTCGATGAAAGAGCGTCATCGCCTCGTCGGGCGTAGTAAGTGCTGTGTAAATGCAATTACAGCACAATACAATATACATTCCCAAAACAAAAGGGAAGCTGTCCTACAGTAACAGCGTCACTTTTTTGCAAATCTGTTACCACCTCCTTTGAAGAGTTTGTAAATTTTAAATGGTTTACGATCAAAATTGCAGACACAAACCACTGACATGTCTCACTGTGATTCACAATTAAAAGTGGGTGGTTCAATCAATCAATCAATCAGGGGTTTGTTAACGCGCGACTACTCACCCGTAAGGGTCTCAGGGCGCTAGGGGTGGGGGGGGTGCAGGTTCCATTCCATCAAGGAGGGGGTCTGTTGAAGAGCCAGGTTTTGAGGTTTCTTGCGAAGATGGGGAGCGATGTTGTCTGTCTGAGGTGGAGCGGAAGGGCATTCCATGCTTTGGCCGCGAGGAAGGAGAAGGAGCGGCCTCCCGATCTGGTCTTTCTGGTGCGGGGGACCACGGCATAGGAGAGCTGGGCTGATCGTAGGGTCCTTTGGGGTGCGTGGAATTTGAGTCGGCTGTTCAGGTATGCTGGTCCGGTGCCGTGGAGGGCCTTGTGTGTGTGGGTGAGCATCTTGAAGGTTATGCTCGCCTCGACGGGGAGCCAGTGGAGTGTGCGCAGGTGCTGGGAGATGTGGCAGTGTTTTGGCAGGTTGAGGACCAGTCTTGCCGCGGCGTTCTGGATGTTCTGTAGCTTGCGGGTGAGGTTTTTGTTTATTCCGGCGTAAAGTGCGTTGCCGTAGTCGAGTCTGCTGGTGACCAGGGCGTGAGTGACGGTCTTTCGGTGTTCGAGGGGGATCCACTTGAAGGTCTTACGAAGGAGGCGGAGGGTGTGGAAGCAGGAAGACGAGACAGAGTTGATCTGGCGGTCCATTTTGAGCTTGGAGTCCAGGATGATTCCCAGGTTGCGTGCGTGGTCTGTGGGGGTTGGCGGGTTTCCGAGGGCGGGGGGCCACCAGGTGTCGCTCCAGGCGTCGGGGTTTGGGCCCATGATGAGTACTTCTGTTTTGTTGCTGTTTAGTTGTAGGCAGCTGTTTTTCATCCATTTGGCGACGGCTTCCATGCCTTCTCGAAAGTTGCGTCTGGCGGTGTTGGGCTCATTGGATAGGGAGAGGATGAGCTGGGTGTCGTCTGCGTATGACACGATGTTGAGTCCGTAGGTTCTGACGATGGGGGCAAGTGGAGCCATGTAGACGTTGAAGAGCGTCGGGCTGAGGGAGGAGCCCTGGGGGACTCCGCAGGTGGTAGGTGTGGGGTCCGAGAGGAAAGGGGGAGTCTGACCCGTTGCGTCCTGCCGGAGAGGAAGGAGCGGATCCAGTCGAGGGCCTTGTCCTGGATTCCTGCGTCGTAGAGTCTGCGTATTAGGGTGCGGTGGGAGACTGTGTCGAACGCCGCTGATAGGTCGAGGAGGATGAGGGCTACTGTTTCTCCTTTGTCCAGTAGGGTGCGGATGTCGTCTGTTGCGGCGAGGAGGGCGGTTTCCGTACTGTGGTTTTTTCTGAAGCCGGATTGGGAGGAGTCGAGGATGTTGTGTTCTTCAATGAATGTGGCGAGTTGGCTGTTGATGGCTTTCTCGATGACTTTCGCTGGGAACGGGAGCAGGTGTTGAGGACCGGGGCACCCTGGGGGATCCCGAGTAGCCCTTGGAGTGAGCGCTGATCCCACCCGGAGTGAGCACCGATTCCGAGACCAAGGTAGTGACCAAGGTACCTTGATTGACTCTGACGATCAGCAATTCTATGTGGCCTCATGACGACTGAGGAGGTTTGAGTCTACAATGCCTGACTTTACAAAGGAGCCATACCGCGCATTATGGCGACTAACCTCTCTCGACTACTGGAATTTGTGCCCTCTTCTTCCTCTTACACCACTCTATCTTCAGTCCTATCTTGTTGAATCAGTCCTGTTCTGAAGTAACAACCTGTTCCTAATCGCATCACTTCCCTGTCAGCACATCAGTTCGGGTATCTTCACCCAACTTCTGGAATATGTGCCCCCTTCCTCTCCTTATACTTCTCCTCACCACTGCTGCCCTAGTAACACCCTTCTCATATCCCCACCACCCCCCTCCTCCTCACTTTCCCAACATGGCCACCTCGCGAGTTAAGTCTGGAATTAATTGCTACAAAATCATTTATCCTCCTAACCTGACTAAAGCGTCAGCAAAACGATTCAAGCATAACACCATTGAATGTTCCCCTCATTTCCTCTTTGTTGATCAATTCTACAATGGTCGGTATGGGAGGCTCAAAAACAATTTCATTTTTTTCACTCACGACATCCCCTCCTGGTCCACCAGCTTATACAATTTCCCTTAACGTCACCTCCTCCTCTTCTATCCCTCATGGGAAACAGCTAAAGATTTCCCCCTCTGCGTGTTTTAACAGATCCCTCACTATCTCACTCTATCACAACGGTAATGTCATGATCCAAGCTAAAGACACCTGTCTCTCTCTCTTTGACCACCTCTTCCCCTCCCTACTCCCCTCCCCTGCGACCGGACTCTCCCTTGCCTCTTCATCTAATTCCACCCATTACTCCCTATCTCCTCCCCTGACCCCCCTACATAGGCTGCACCCTCGGGAGGCACAGGCTGACCCTCTTCCCCCCTCCCCTGTTCCCTCCTCTCCCATTCTTCCCCCTCACAGTGTGCCCCCCTCCATCACATCAGCCTTACCGCTAGCTAATACGCTCCTCGTCCAATCTGCACCATCCCGGTACTCCAATCTTATCTCCTCCCCCTATCCCTACCTACCACCCCCTATTTTGTCCACCTCTCTTCTAACCTACTCCCCTAGTCAACTTTCCTTACGTTCCCCCTATTCCCTCCTCTTCTCCTCTTTTCTACCCCCTCCTCCCCTCGCTATGTACCCCGAATTCTTCACAAACCCATTGCATCTCTCTTCTTCCCCCACTCCTCCAGTAATGCTGTGCTACCCCCTTTCCCCCTTGGTAACCCTTTCCCTCCCTCTGACCCAGTAGAACCACTTTCTCTCTTCAACTTCCCTATCTCCCAACCCCCCTCACTCTGCCAGGTGCCCGTTCCCTCACATTCACCTCACCTAGCTTACAGGACCCCTCCAACCCCTCCCCTCTCTTCCGCCCAAATTTCCTCCCTTCCTATGACTCCACTCATTCCCCCCTCCCTTTCTGCCCCACCGCCTCGTTCCTCACCTATCTCCCCCTAATTATGTCCTCAATTCCTATCCTTCTTGCAACGTCAACAAAGACAACTCTCCTTTCACCTCTGATGCACCAACGCCCGCTCTCAACCACCACCTTTCCCCACCCCTGAACCCTGTACCCCAACTCCCCTCCCATACCCCCACCTCTCCCTACCCTCCGCCGCCAATTGCACCCCCTCCTGTTTCTATCGAGCCACCCAACATGCCGTGCTCTGCCCTACTCTCTCTGGAAAATAAGCTAGGTTCTCTCATCACCTCCATCTCCCAGCTTGAAGCTACCATTTCACTCTTAAGCTCCAAGATTTCCACCTTTCCATACACCTCAATTCCTTTGGAAAACACTCACCTTCCCACGAGATGCACCTCGCCCCCACACCCCAAAATAGCCAATCATAACCTGTCGTCTGCAAACATCGCAAACCCACTCAAGTCCTCGAACGCCACCCTTCTTCCACTTTCCTCTCCAAGTAACCCTACTATCTACACTATTCCGACCATCTCCTCTGTCAGAACCAATCATCCACCTAAATCCTCCCGAGCACTGTCGTATAAGTACAATATCCCTATCACCCCTCATAGCCCAAGTGCCCCTGTCACCAAAACAGTCTCGGCAGAGTTGCGCTGTCTGCTCCACAACTGCAGATCTGCATTAAAACACAAACTTGAAATCTCCGATACCATCACCCTTCACAATCTCGACATGCTCTTCCTCACAGAGACCTGGTTCAACGATACCTCTCACTCTATGTTTGATCTCCTATTACCCACAGGCTATTCTATATTGAGAAATGACAGAATAGACAAAGTTGGGGAGGTGTTGCAGTCATCTTTAGAAACTCCCTTCAACTCAAGGCTTTTCCTAACAGCTCCTTCCGCACTTTTGAATGCCTATCTCTTGAGCTTCAATTGCACCAACGCTCACCCCTCAGATTCCATGCCATTTACCGCCCGCCTGGTAGCGGCCCTTCGTTTATGGAGGAACTCACTGACTTCATCAGCGACCAATACTCGCAAAGTGACAATCAGATCTTCGTGGGTGACTTCAATCTCCACTGGGGCTCGCTGGAAGACTCTTCTGCGAATATGCTGGCCACCTTTCTCTCTGCAAACGATCTTATCCAACACTGCACAGAAACAACACACTCTAAGGGCTCAATCCTGGACCTTGTTATTTCTAAAGCAGGCATGCTTACTATCGCTATCCCTATTCATGTAGACTGGTCTGACCACCTCCTCATCCCATTCTCTCTTCACCTATCACACTCTATAACTCTCGGCCAACCTAAGAGGACTACTTCCTGGTTCCGTAACATGAAAAATATTGACCTCGGTACCCTCTGTGATTCGGCTTTGCTATCACTTCCAAGGCTAGACCCGAACCTGGATGTGAATGAACTCACCTCCCAATGCCTCTCAGTCCTTGCAGTCGAAATCAATAACGTCGCTCCTCTTCAAAGCAAAAGGAAAAGGCCTACTCCCTCAGCACCTTGGTTCAACAAATCCCTTTATGAAGAAAGGAAGTACCTAAGAATCCTGGAGAAACAATGGAGACAAGCGCCCTCCACCAATAATTTGGCCACGCTTCGTTCAGCAAGATCCAAGTACAACAAGCACATCTTCCTTGAAAAAGCATCGCACTTCAGAACCCTCCTCAACTCAGCCAAAAATAGACCCAAAAAACTATTCGACCTCATCAAGAATCCAAACTGCTCTCCCCCAACCTCCAAGTTGGAGGATTCTACAAAGAAAGCAGCGGAATTCGCTTTATTCTTTGACGAAAAAGTGAAATCACTTGTGGATCAGGTCATTCATCCTACCCCTCCAGAGGAGCGCAAATCCTTAGCCATTTGGCAGAACTTTGACTCCATCTCTGAAGATGCCCTCCTCAAATGCATCCTCGAAAACAAAGCCCTCCAACCATTCTCTTGACCCCATCCCTAGTGCCATTGCAATCGACTTCTACACCCATACTCTTTCCTATTGGACCACTCTGGTTAACCTCTCCCTCTGTCAAGGCTCCCTTCCTGTTTCCTTCAAAACTGGGCAGGTTACCCCTCTTCTTAAAAAACCCACTGCTCATGCGAACCACCTCAACAACTTCCGCCCCATCACTAACCTACCTTTTCTTGCGAAAATCACAGAAAGATGTGTCGCGAAACAACTTTCCCGTCATATCAAGGACAATGATCTTCTTGACAATTTCCAGTCTGGCTTCATTCAAAACTGCAGCACTGAAATAGCCCTGCTGCAAGTGATTGATGACGCACTGCGGATACTCGATTCAGGGAGTCTTGTCTTCTAATTCTCCTTGAGCTTTCTGCAGCCTTTGACACTGTCAATCACAACACTCTCCTTAACACTCTTCAACAGAGAATGGGCATGGAAGGCACAGTGCTTAAATGGTTTGCTTCCTTCCTCTCTGATAGATCCCAAATGATCAAAATAGCGAACAGTCTTTCATCTCCTTTGGCGGTAGGTCAAGGTGTTCCTCAAGGCTCTATACTTGCACCCACTTTGTTCAACCTCTATTTGGAACCATTGGGAAATCTCCTAAGTAAATCTGGGATCCTCTATCATCTCTATGCGGACGACACTCAAATCTACCTCAAGGTGTCCTCCACACACGATCTCTCCATCCTAAACTCTACTCTCGACTCCATTCAAAACTGGATGTTAACTCATCAATTGATTCTGAATCCCTCCAAAACTGAATTTCTCCTCCTCTCCTCCTCACTCTCTCCTCCTCCGGTTCAATCATGGATGGATCAGATGAATCTACTTAACAATAAACCCATTATTGTCGACAGCGCAAAATCCCTTGGTGTCATACTCGACAGAAAACTCAATCTACTCTCCCACATCAATTCCATTGCAAAGTCTGCTCGATACCAACTGCGCTTTCTCTGGGGGATTCGACGCTTCTTCCCAGAGCAAGACCGAAAAACCCTGGTCCAATCGCTGGTTCTCTCTAGACTGGACTACTGCAATTCTCTTCTTACTGGCCTCCCCAAATCCCACCTGTCCCCCTCAAATCTGTGCTCCATTCAGCAGCTCGTTTCATATATGGGACCAAAAGAAGCGACCACATCACACCCATTTTATCTTCCCTCCGTTGGCTTCCCATCGAGGCAAGATCTATCTACAAGACTGCCTGTATCACCCACAAAGCCTTGCATTCCTCCTCTCCTCGCTACTTGGCGAATAAACTGAAACTCTCTGGAGGCTCTAGACCATCACGTAATGCGGAAAACTTATTGCTTGAACCTCCCACTTTCAAAAAGGAAAGATTGATGGCCCAATCCTTTTCAGGCAACGCGGTGAGAATCTGGAACTCACTTCCGCCTCAGCTCCGGACCACCACCTCTTCCCGGTCCTTCAAAACTGACCTCAAATTTCTCCTTCTCCAAAGACACTTCCAGACCTAATTCACGCCCTCTCTACTCCCTCAAGGAAGTTCTTCCACTATAGGATATTCTGTACTCCATGCCTATAGAAGTGCCTTCCCAGTGTGTTCTGAGTGACTGCCACTTATTGCAGTATTATACCTCTATTTGTATTTTGTATCTTATGTATCATGCACACTTGTCACTTTTTCCTCTTGTAACGTATCATTTGCTACCTCTTTTTGTATCTTGTTTGTTTTTGTTATTTGCACAATTGTCACTTTTTCCTCATGTAATGTAACGCTTGCTTTTGTATTATGCTCACTTGTAATTTTCTCCTCATGTAACGTTACTGTTCCTATTGTGCAGCGCTCTGACACCTTCGGGTAAAGTCCGCGCTATATAAAAACGCATAAAATAAAATAAAAGGGAGATGTGTCTGTAGTTTTTGAGGTCGGTGGGGTCCGCTGAGGGTTTCTTTAGGAGGGGGTTGACCTCGGCGTGTTTCCAGTCGTCGGGGAACGAGGCGTTCGCCAGTGGTTTCACGTCCCTTCCTAACTCCAATTCAGAATGAGTCAGTAACCTACTTTTGCTATTCGAAAAGGGCTTTTGGAATCGTGAAATTGTTTTAGTACATTTCAAAACTTCAGTTTACATTCACAAACCCTGCGAGTTTGTGAATTTCAGGATTTGAGACCACAAAATGCTTTTGTACATCTGGCCCAACGATTGTAGCACCTCTCTGACTCTCACACCCCACACCTGGCACTTCCCATTTAATCCAAACTGTAAGCCTTCTTCACCCATGCTTTCTGAAGGGGCTCACAGGAACTCAAAGCGCTTCACTTCTCACCATGGGGTTGAAGCGCTATATAAATTTTAAAGTCTTATATACACAATGTCAAGGCTGATTTTCCTAGCTTTAAAGACACTCTTGGTGTGGGGCCCAGCTGTGCTCCTTCCCCTCACTTTGATATTTGTACTTTTTTTTCCGTATTGCCCAGAAATAGGTACGAAAGTATGCAGACTCCATACTTATGGCTGCCCTGCAGAGGCTGAGCCTCCTCCGCGTTCTCTTTTCTAGGCACATCAGTGCGCGTGTATATCAAAGTCAGTGCTCTCAGTCTACCGTGACTGAGTGATGACAGCCGCTTCCAGCCTGCCACCAAGGCCTGCAGCTCTGGGATTTATCACCCAGACAGCCAGCATCACCAGCAGCGCACTGCACGTGACCGTTCCAAGATGGCGCCTTCCTCTGGCCCCTCCGGCAGCCTTTCCTGTCAGGTCTCCGCTTCCGGTTCCGTCCAGTCTGCACGCGCACAAGCAGTGGCTCATCCCCATCAGTCTCTGCTGACATCTCAGCATTTCCATTTACCAGATTTGACATTTCAGACGAAGCATTAAAATACACCATTTATCATCTGGGTTAAACCCCGAGCCCAGAGGTGTCTTTAGGCTCGAGTCAGCCAACCATAACTCCTCTGTCATCTTTGTGCCAATGCCTTCTGATAGCTGCTACTACGTGGCCGTTGATGTGACGATTTCAGTCAGTCCTGGCTTTTTAGCCTGCACCACTTTGCATTCTGGGACTTGTAGTTTCTCTTTTCACAGTGTAAGAATCGGCTTAAAAAGCTCAGCTTGTAACCTTGGTGTTGACTAAAACAGTAGAACTGGTTAAAGGTCTCACGTGCAGGACATTGAATCACTATGCCTCTACGCCATCAGCTTGGTTTATGGCTGGTTACATTTAAGGCATGACTGGTATTTTAATGTCCCACCAGTACAAAAATTAGAAAAGTCACCTAAAGCCTGTATTTTTTCCCTTATCAGTGCATACTTTAAACAGTAAATGTAAAAAGATTAAAATGTGTTCTACAGCTGTGCTAATGGCCCATGACTGATAAAGTAAACAAAGACAGAGAGGTCATGTTAAAAATGAATACAGGCAATTTCATATAAAGTTCTACTTAAGAGTCGTGTCCAGGCTATTGCAGAATGTTAAAACGTGCACAGAGGGCCAGTATCTTTAGCTGGAAAAGGTGTCAGCCTTACTCCTTACAAAAGGTACAAGGCACAGAAAAATACAAGGAATGCAAGATTTCATTGTACACTCAATGCACTCACCTCTAGGCTCCTCACCTCTTGCGTCACCTTACGTAGAGCGATCAGCTGCTCAGTAGTCCAGTGTCCTGCACTCCAGCTCCTGACAGAGAATAGACACTGAGAGATCTACAGCTCCCGGAGAGACTGACTCAAGAGGAGAAGTGACCACGTTAAACTGACAGACAGTCAGTGTAAGAGTGACAAACATACCTCTCATGAATCACAATTTCAGGCATGAAAAGCTTATCCAGTCTAGGCTTTTTTATTTGCATTCTGGGACTTGAAATCGTATTTATCCCCTTAGAAATCCAGAACTAGAAGCCATTGATTGCAAAAACCACTGCTCAGACACAGTATTGAAAGCTGAGATTTCTGAAAACAGAAACAGATCATTGACCTTTTCAAAGTAACTTTGCACTGGTGCAAAAAACAAAAACATGCAAATCCATTTGCACTTTTTTTGCTGCTTGCGTAATACGGAATAAAGCAAATGGTATTTCCACTGAGGCGAAATATGTATGTATTTGTGGATGTTTGCAGAGCAAACCCTAACTAGAAACCAATCGAGTGCTGAATATGAGCAGAAGGTCAGAGGCACAGATTTAGGGTTGTTTACAATGAAACAAAATATTCCAGGATGCTTATTTCTACCACTGCAAGGTGTAGTGTTATTTAAAGAGGTGTTTCTTCAGATCCTTTCAATGTAGCAGGAGGGTTGGAGCAGTTCTGATGCTGAGAGGGATGCGGTACCACATCCTGGAAGTGTGGCTGAAGAAAGCCAGCCTTCTGGTTATCTTTTATTTAAAAAAAATATACTTCCAATCAAAATCTTGACTTGTAATTCGCCATCATGCTTCAGAAGTTGTGATTTCTCAGACTAGTGTACAGGGGGCCATTTCTGGTGGTCAGCTTGAAGCTGGTGGGGGGGGGGTTATTCCTTCAGGAAGGGGTTGATATAGTTGAATTTCTTCATGCCCCTGCTGAGGCATGCTAAAGCGTGTTTGAAGCCTTTCGGCGGGTTCATTGAGATGTTAGGGAGACACAAGAGCTTTGACGGAGTCCAGATGCAAGAGCACTAGGGCTTGGAGGGCTCTTCTGATGTTTGCTTCTGGGAGGGAGAGTTTTATATTCTTCTGGGGAAAGGCCCGTATAGCCTTGACTTTGTTTTTTTGGCCATGTGTTCTTCTGCCCAATCAAAACATGTATTCCTGGCTTGCAACGTATGGGCAGAGGCACAGGTCCTCTCTGTAGTACTCCTGAAAGCTCTATTTTAGGTTGATTTACATTACATCTGGCCACAGCTGTGCTGTCAAGCCAGACCCAACAAGGCCCATCGCATTCACAATGTCATTTATGTGTGCAAAAGTGAAAGTAGACGCTGTAATGAACAGGCCCTATAAGTGCAGACAGACTCCTTTAGTTAGGGGACACCTGATTTTTTCTTCTCCGTTTTTGCCTTGGGGGTAATGAGCTGAATATCCCACGTATGAAGAGAAACGATGGGGGCCTTTTTGTCAAAGAACAAAAGGTTTGGCATGTATGAAAGTATTTCAGTTGCCTCCTTGTGCCGGGGCGTAGCTTCCATTGGTGCAGCAGGTGCAGCGGCACCCGGGCCAGAGATTGTACTTTGTAATTCAAACAGCAGCCTGGGCTCTTATCTCCTTCCTTGCACTAGTGCTCAAGACACACTAGCTATGCTACTGTCCTTGTGCACACCATACATAAAGATTGAGCCCTGGGTTTGCTTTTCATGCATCTGTTTCCTGGGCGCGGTGTCCCCGAATTTCGCCATGTTCCTTCCTCTTCACCAAGCTGCAGCAGAGTAACCCTGGGCGGAGCTGGCGTAGTGCCACTACACGGAGTTGGGGGAAAACTCAGTGGAACTCCGCTCCGCACCACTCCCCGCCTCCACCCCCCCTAATAAAAAAAGAAACAAAAAAAGAAAGAAAACTTACCTCTGCTGTGGCGTCTCCGGGCTGCCCTCCTCCTCCTCACCGTGGTCTCTCTACCGCAAACCCCTACGTCGGACGTACGTTTTGCGAGAACGGCGCATGCGCGCACATGCGCAGTCCTACCAAGACATACGTCCGACGTAGGGGTTTGCGGGAGAGAGACCACGGCAAGGAGGAGGAGGGCAGCCTGGAGACGCCACAGTAGAGGTAAGTGCCTTTTTTCTTTTTTTTATAATTTGTTTAAAAATATTTTTTATTAGGGGGGGAGGCGGGGAGCCTATTTTTGTCAGCGGGGGCTGGCTAACTCCGCTCCGCTGCGGAGTCGGAGTTTTCCCTAAACGCTGCGTTCTCAGCGGAGTGCGGAGTAGGCAAAACTCCACACGCTCCACTGGCAGAGCGGAGTTCTCTGCCCGCTCTTACAGCAGAGGCAGGTGACAACGCCCCTTGTGCCTCTAGCAAGCCCGACTCGACCTTCTGAATAGAGGGCTGCTTTTGTGACCCAGTACTCCCCAGACTTTGTTATCCTAAATTCAGCTACTGTACAGACAATGGCACTGAAGCACAGTCCTATTCAATCGTGGATGAGGATGATTTTTTTCCTTTAATTCATAGGTGAATTCTGTACACGTTAGGTTCCAACAAGCAGCAGCCGACACGTGTTTTGTCCACCCGGACTTTTTCAAGGCTAGAAGTATGTCCAATCACTAAAATGTCATGCGCAAATCGTCCACCGTATGTATTTGAGACACAAAGCATGAGCAACGGTCCCACGTAGTATCCAGAAACAGCCCCCAATCTGTATTGAGACAGGCGTGGATCATTCCAAATAGAGCAGCACTCCCTCTGTGGTTTGGAGTGCAAGGACGCTGTATCAGTCCGACAGCATTAGCGACCGCAGGACCATGACAAGCCCTGCTGACCATGCGTCAATGTTCCCAGACACCGAAGCACAGCACGCAGTGATGTCCCTAAATTCAGCTACTGCTCAACCTTCCTCTAACTCTCATGCTCCCCCCCCCCCCCGCAGATTTGAGCTGTTGCACATCAGATACAAAAGACTGTGGCACGCAAACTCTAAAGCGCTTCAATGCCTCATCAAGGGTAGTAAGCACTATATAAATGCAATTTCGATTCAATTTAATTCAATACCAATAGCCTTTGAAGACCAGAGCACAGAGAGGCTTCTTAGAGACAGGGGCGCTGAGTGCCCTCAGCTGACAGGGGCAGAAAGGAATGTGTTATGCCCCATTGTGCAGTTCAAAGATGGTACACAAATCATAACAGCAGGATCCTTGTCCCCTGGATTAGACAGTTCTGGGCCCCCCTGAAGAGAACTGTGGACACCAGCCCTTTCCCTTCTGTTAAAAGCAAACACAGCTCTGCTCTGTTTTCATTTATTTACACTTAGCAGAAAGAGACAGAGTGTTCATTTACACCCAGGAAGCACTGATGCCCGTGGCATATACTAGTCACGACTCTAGGCGCTTTGTGAGCATTTCCGCCAAGGCATGGTGATGCCCACACCTGGTGCATTACTACTAATGCACCCTAGAGACTGCCATAATGGGGGTACAGGTTTTGAAATCTGTAAAATCATCCTTCTTTTGGCCACAGAATGTTGGCAAATATGACGGTCTAGGGGCCCTAGTCTGCAGTCATAGCACTCTGCCACTGGAGGGCGCTGCAGCGCTGTACTAAGGACTGCTCGAAGAAAGATCACACCAGGCTGCTGCTGTGCAGGGCTCAGCCCTTATTCAATAGTGAGAATAATGACGTTTTTATATAGTGCTTAATACCACATCTGCATTTTCGAAGCGCTGTAAATAAGTATTGCTATTAGCCTACTGAACTGTAATCACAGTGATGCGATACAGACACGTCTTCAGGGCTATGTAGGCAGATCAGTAATGCCCATGGATTACTATGGTGTCTTGCAGGGTGGGGGGGGGGGACCTTGGATCCCAGGCACGTGACGCAGATAGAGGTGGGCACCTATTAAGTAACAAAGGACGAAAACACGTTAGTCACTTAGCATTGATGCCTGAATGAAACTTGTTGGAATAAGAAACGATGAAAGAGGATGTGGCGTTAGGCCCAGAGCTGCCGAATTTGGAACTTTGAAACCAGGTTAGAGTCTTGACGCCGACTCAACATCCTGTGATTCTGGGCAAATCTCTTAATCTCCCCATGGCTAAGAAAAATAAAATAAAAAATGTGACCTTCTGTAGGGTAACTGGTGCTCATATAAAGGGCACCAATTACCTTCGGGTCAAGATCCCGCGATATAAAAATGCAAAAGAAAAAATAATATATTGGGTGGTTCATAGCAGTACAGACATTTCATGCTCTTGCTTTAGACCACGTTCAAGTACCCCCTGTGGTGGTGCTGTGGTGGTGCTGAGTGATGCTGTGGTGGTGCTGAGTGATGCTGTGGTGGTGCTGAGTGATGCTGTGGTGGTGCTGACTGATGCTGTGGTGGTGCTGACTGATGCTGTGGTTGTGCTGAGTGATGCTGTGGTTGTGCTGAGTGGTTGTGCTGAGTGATGCTGTGGTGGTGCTGAGTGATGCTGTTGTGGTGCTGAGTGATGCTGTGGTGGCGCTGAGTGATGCTGTGGTGGCGCTGAGTGATGCTGTGGTGGCGCTGAGTGATATTGTTGTGGCCCTGAGTGATGCTGTGGTGGTGCTGAGTGATGCTGTGGTGGTGCTGAGTGATGCTGTGGTGGCGCTGAGTGTTGCTGTGGTGGCGCTGAGTGATGCTGTCGTGGTGCAGAGTGATGCTGTCGTGGTGCAGAGTGATGCTGTGGTAGGGCTGAGTGATGCTGTCGTGGTGCAGAGTGATGCTGTGGTGGCACTGAGTGATGCTGTGGTGGCACTGAGTGATGCTGTGGTGGCGCTGAGTGATGCTGTGGTGGCGCTGAGTGATGCTGTGGTGGCGCTGAGTGATGCTGTGGTGGCGCTGAGTGATGCTGCTGTTGCGCTGAGTAATGCTGTGGTGGTGCTGAGTGATGCTGTGGTGGTGCTGAGTGATGCTGCCGTGACACAGTGTCTTTGCTAGTTACAGTAGGTAGAAGAGGGGGAGAGGGGTAGAAGAGGGGTTGAGGGGTAGAAGAGGGGTAGAGGTGTAGAAGAGGGGTAGAGGGGTAGAAGGGGGGTAGAGGAGTAGAGGGGGTAGAGGGGTAGTAGAGGAGTAGAGGGGGTAGAGGGGTAGAAGAGGGGTAGAGGGGTAGAAGGAGGTAGAAGGGGTTAGAAGGAGGTAGAAGGGGGTAGAAGGGGGTAGAAGAGGGATAGAGGGGTAGTAGAGGGGTAGAGGGTTAGAAGGGTAGAAGAGGGGTAGAGGGGTAGAAGAGAGGTAGAAGGGGGTAGAAGAGGGGTAGAGGGGTAGAAGGGTAGTAAAGGAGTAGTAGAGGGTAGAAGAGGAGTAGAAGAGGGGTAGAGGGGTAGAAGAGTAGAGGGTAGAGGAGTAGTAGAGGGGTAGTAGAGGGGTAGTAGAGGGGAAGAGGGGTAGAGGGGTAGAAGGGGGGTAGAAGGGTAGAAGAGGGGTAGAGGGGTAGAAGAGGGGTAGAGGGGTAGAAGAGGGCTAGAAGGGGGTAGAAGAGGGGTAGAGGGGTAGAAGGGTAGTAGAGGGGTAGAAGAAGGGTAGAAGAGGGGTAGAGGGGTAGAGGGGTAGAAGAGGGGTAGAAGAGTAGAGGGGTAGAGGGGTGGTAGAGGGGTAGAGGGGTAGAAGAGGGGTAGAGGGGTAGAAGGGGGTAGAAGAGGGGTAGAGGGGTAGAAGGGTAGTAGAGGGGTAGAAGAGGGGTAGAGGGGTAGATGAGGGGGGTGAGAGAGTGTCTGTGAGAGTCTGTCAGAGAGTGTCTGAGAGTGTCTGAGAGTGTCTGAGTCTGTGAGAGTCTGTGAGAGAGTGTGAGAGAGTCTCTGTGAGAGAGTGCCTGTGAGTGTCTGTGAGAGAGTGTCTGTGAGAGTCTGTGAGAGAGTCTGTGAGAGACTGTCTGTGAGAGTGTCTGTGAGAGTGTCTGTGAGAGAGTGTCTGTGAGAGAGTGTCTGTGAGAGAGTGTCTGTGAGAGTCTGTGAGAGTCTGTGAGAGTGTCTGTGAGAGTGTCTGTGAGAGAGTGTCTGAGAGTGTCTGAGAGAGTGCCTGTGAGAGAGTGTCTGTGAGAGAGAGTCTGTGAGAGAGAGTCTGTGAGAGAGTGTCTGTGAGAGAGTGTCTGTGAGAGTGTCTGTGAGAGAGTGTCTGTGAGAGAGAGTCTGTGAGAGAGAGTCTGTGAGAGAGTGTCTGTGAGAGTCTGTGAGAGTGTCTGTGAGAGTGTCTGTGAGAGTCTGTGAGAGAGTGTCTGTGAGAGTCTGTGAGAGTCTGTGAGAGTGTCTGTGAGAGAGTGTCTGTGAGAGAGTCTGTGAGAGTGTCTGTGAGAGAGTGTCTGTGAGAGAGAGTCTGTGAGAGAGTGTCTGTGAGAGAGTGTCTGTGAGAGAGTGTCTGTGAGAGAGTGTCTGTGAGAGTGTCTGTGAGAGAGTCTCTGTGAGAGTCTGTGAGTGTCTGTGAGAGAGTGTCTGTGAGAGTCTGTGAGAGTCTGTGAGAGAGTGTCTGTGAGAGAGTGTCTGTGATTGAGTGTCTGTGATAGAGTGTATGTGAGAGTCTGTGAGAGAGTGCCTGTGAGAGTCTGTGAGAGTGTCTGTGAGTCTGTGAGAGTGTCTGTGAGAGTCTGTGAGAGAGTGTCTGTGAGTCTGTGAGAGAGTGTCTGAGTCTGTGAGAGAGTGTCTGTGAGAGAGGGTCTGTGAGAGTCTGTGAGAGAGTGTCTGTGAGAGTCTGTGAGAGTCTGTGAGAGAGTGCCCGTGAGAGTCTGTGAGAGAGTGTCTGTGAGTCTGTGATAGTGTCTGTGAGAGAGTGTCTGTGAGAGTCTGTGAGAGAGTGTCTGTGAGTCTGAGAGAGTGTCTGTGAGAGTCTGTGAGAGAGTGTCTGTGAGAGTCTGTGACAGAGTGTCTGTGAGAGAGTGTCTGAGTCTGTGAGAGAGTGTCTGTGAGAGTGTCTGTGAGAGAGTAGAGGGGTAGAGGGGTGGTAGAGGGGTAGAGGGGTAGAAGAGGGGTAGAGGGGTAGAAGGGGGTAGAAGAGGGGTAGAGGGGTAGAAGGGTAGTAGAGGGGTAGAAGAGGGGTAGAGGGGTAGAAGAGGGGGGTGAGAGAGTGTCTGTGAGAGTCTGTAAGAGAGTGTCTGAGAGTGTCTGAGTCTGTGAGAGTCTGTGAGAGAGTGTCTGTGAGAGAGTGCCTGTGAGTGTCTGTGAGAGAGTGTCTGAGAGTCTGTGAGAGAGTCTGTGAGAGACTGTCTGTGAGAGTGTCTGTGAGAGTGTGTCTGTGAGAGTGTGTCTGTGAGAGAGTGTCTGTGAGAGTCTGTGAGAGTGTCTGTGAGAGTGTCTGTGAGAGAGTGTCTGTGAGAGAGTCTGTGAGAGAGTGTCTGAGTGTCTGAGAGAGTGCCTGTGAGAGAGTGCCTGTGAGAGAGTGTCTGTGAGAGAGAGTCTGTGAGAGAGAGTCTGTGAGAGTGTCTGTGAGAGTGTCTGTGAGAGTCTGTGAGAGAGTGTCTGTGAGAGTCTGTGAGAGAGTGTCTGTGAGAGTCTGTGAGAGTGTCTGTGAGAGAGTGTCTGTGAGAGAGTCTGTGAGAGAGTGTCTGTGAGAGTGTCTGTGAGAGAGAGTCTGTGAGAGAGTGTCTGTGAGAGAGTGTCTGTGAGAGTCTGTGAGAGTGTCTGTGAGAGTGTCTGTGAGAGTCTGTGAGAGAGAGTCTGTGAGAGAGTGTCTGTGAGAGTCTGTGAGAGTGTCTGTGAGAGAGTGTCTGTGAGAGAGTCTGTGAGAGAGTGTCTGTGAGAGAGTGTCTGTGAGAGAGAGTCTGTGAGAGAGTGTCTGTGAGAGAGTGTCTGTGAGAGAGGGTCTGTGAGAGTCTGTGAGAGAGTGTCTGTGAGAGTCTGTGAGAGAGTGCCTGTG
This sequence comes from Calotriton arnoldi, assembly GCA_963921515.1. Lineage (NCBI taxonomy): Eukaryota > Metazoa > Chordata > Amphibia > Caudata > Salamandridae > Calotriton > Calotriton arnoldi. Next base: position 6,267,972 of record CAWUFW010000087.1, read on the forward strand.
AGAGTCTGTGAGAGAGTGTCTGTGAGTCTGTGATAGTGTCTGTGAGAGAGTGTCTGTGAGAGTCTGTGAGAGAGTGTCTGTGAGTCTGAGAGAGTGTCTGTGAGAGTCTGTGAGAGAGTGTCTGTGAAAGTCTGTGACAGAGTGTCTGTGAGAGAGTGTCTGAGTCTGTGAGAGAGTGTCTGTGAGAGTGTCTGTGAGAGAGTAGAGGGGTAGAGGGGTGGTAGAGGGGTAGAGGGGTAGAAGAGGGGTAGAGGGGTAGAAGGGGGTAGAAGAGGGGTAGAGGGGTAGAAGGGTAGTAGAGGGGGTAGAAGAGGGGTAGAGGGGTAGAAGAGGGGGTGAGAGAGTGTCTGTGAGAGTCTGTAAGAGAGTGTCTGAGAGTGTCTGAGTCTGTGAGAGTCTGTGAGAGAGTGTGAGAGAGTGTCTGTGAGAGAGTGCCTGTGAGTGTCTGTGAGAGAGTGTCTGTGAGAGTCTGTGAGAGAGTCTGTGAGAGACTGTCTGTGAGAGTGTCTGTGAGAGTGTGTCTGTGAGAGTGTGTCTGTGAGAGAGTGTCTGTGAGAGTGTCTGTGAGAGTCTGTGAGAGTCTGTGAGAGTCTGTGAGAGTGTCTGTGAGAGTGTCTGTGAGAGAGTGTCTGTGAGAGAGTCTGTGAGAGAGTGTCTGAGAGAGTGCCTGTGAGAGAGTGTCTGTGAGAGAGAGTCTGTGAGAGAGAGTCTGTGAGAGAGTGTCTGTGAGAGAGTGTCTGTGAGAGAGTGTCTGTGAGAGTCTGTGAGAGTGTCTGTGAGAGTGTCTGTGAGAGTCTGTGAGAGAGTGTCTGTGAGAGAGTGTCTGTGAGAGTCTGTGAGTGTCTGTGAGAGAGTGTCTGTGAGAGAGTGTCTGTGAGAGAGAGTCTGTGAGAGAGTGTCTGTGAGAGAGTGTCTGTGAGAGAGAGTCTGTGAGAGAGTGTCTGTGAGAGAGTGTCTGTGAGAGAGTGTCTGTGAGAGAGTCTCTGTGAGAGTCTGTGAGTGTCTGTGAGAGTCTGTGAGAGTCTGTGAGAGAGTGTCTGTGAGAGAGTGTCTGTGATAGAGTGTCTGTGATAGAGTGTATGTGAGAGTCTGTGAGAGAGTGCCTGTGAGAGTCTGTGAGAGAGTGTCTGTGAGTCTGTGAGAGAGTGTCTGTGAGAGTCTGTGAGAGAGTGTCTGTGAGTCTGTGAGAGAGTGTCTGTGAGAGAGTGCCTGTGAGTGTCTGTGAGAGAGTGTCTGAGAGTCTGTGAGAGAGTCTGTGAGAGACTGTCTGTGAGAGTGTCTGTGAGAGTGTGTCTGTGAGAGTGTGTCTGTGAGAGAGTGTCTGTGAGAGTCTGTGAGAGTGTCTGTGAGAGTGTCTGTGAGAGAGTGTCTGTGAGAGAGTCTGTGAGAGAGTGTCTGAGTGTCTGAGAGAGTGCCTGTGAGAGAGTGCCTGTGAGAGAGTGTCTGTGAGAGAGAGTCTGTGAGAGAGAGTCTGTGAGAGTGTCTGTGAGAGTGTCTGTGAGAGTCTGTGAGAGAGTGTCTGTGAGAGTCTGTGAGAGAGTGTCTGTGAGAGTCTGTGAGAGTGTCTGTGAGAGAGTGTCTGTGAGAGAGTCTGTGAGAGAGTGTCTGTGAGAGTGTCTGTGAGAGTGTCTGTGAGAGAGAGTCTGTGAGAGAGTGTCTGTGAGAGAGTGTCTGTGAGAGAGTGTCTGTGAGAGTCTGTGAGAGTGTCTGTGAGAGTGTCTGTGAGAGTCTGTGAGAGAGTGTCTGTGAGAGTCTGTGAGAGAGTGTCTGTGAGAGTCTTTGAGAGTGTCTGTGAGAGAGTGTCTGTGAGAGAGTCTGTGAGAGAGTGTCTGTGAGAGAGTGTCTGTGAGAGAGAGTCTGTGAGAGAGTGTCTGTGAGAGAGTGTCTGTGAGAGAGGGTCTGTGAGAGTCTGTGAGAGAGTGTCTGTGAGAGTCTGTGAGAGAGTGCCTGTGAGAGTCTGTGAGAGAGTGTCTGTGAGTCTGTGATAGTGTCTGTGAGAGAGTGTCTGTGAGAGTCTGTGAGAGAGTGTCTGTGAGTCTGAAAGAGTGTCTGTGAGAGTCTGTGAGAGAGTGTCTGTGAGAGTCTGTGACAGAGTGTCTGTGAGAGAGTGTCTGAGTCTGTGAGAGAGTGTCTGTGAGAGTGTCTGTGAGAGAGTAGAGGGGTAGAGGGGTGGTAGAGGGGTAGAGGGGTAGAAGAGGGGTAGAGGGGTAGAAGGGGGTAGAAGAGGGGTAGAGGGGTAGAAGGGTAGTAGAGGGGTAGAAGAGGGGTAGAGGGGTAGAAGAGGGGGGTGAGAGAGTGTCTGTGAGAGTCTGTAAGAGAGTGTCTGAGAGTGTCTGAGTCTGTGAGAGTCTGTGAGAGAGTGTGAGAGAGTGTCTGTGAGAGAGTGCCTGTGAGTGTCTGTGAGAGAGTGTCTGTGAGAGTCTGTGAGAGAGTCTGTGAGAGACTGTCTGTGAGAGTGTCTGTGAGAGTGTGTCTGTGAGAGAGTGTCTGTGAGAGTGTCTGTGAGAGTGTCTGTGAGAGTCTGTGAGAGTCTGTGAGAGTCTGTGAGAGTGTCTGTGAGAGTGTCTGTGAGAGAGTGTCTGTGAGAGAGTCTGTGAGAGTGTCTGAGAGAGTGCCTGTGAGAGAGTGTCTGTGAGAGAGAGTCTGTGAGAGAGAGTCTGTGAGAGAGTGTCTGTGAGAGAGTGTCTGTGAGAGAGTGTCTGTGAGAGTGTCTGTGAGAGAGAGTCTGTGAGAGAGTGTCTGTGAGAGAGTGTCTGTGAGAGTCTGTGAGAGTGTCTGTGAGAGTGTCTGTGAGAGTCTGTGAGAGAGTGTCTGTGAGAGTCTGTGAGAGAGTGTCTGTGAGAGTCTGTGAGAGTGTCTGTGAGAGAGTGTCTGTGAGAGAGAGTCTGTGAGAGAGTGTCTGTGAGAGAGTGTCTGTGAGAGAGTGTCTGTGAGAGAGTGTCTGTGAGAGAGTGTCTGTGAGAGAGTCTCTGTGAGAGTCTGTGAGTGTCTGTGAGAGTCTGTGAGAGTCTGTGAGAGAGTGTCTGTGAGAGAGTGTCTGTGATAGAGTGTATGTGAGAGTCTGTGAGAGAGTGCCTGTGAGAGTCTGTGAGAGAGTGTCTGTGAGTCTGTGAGAGAGTGTCTGTGAGAGTCTGTGAGAGAGTGTCTGTGAGTCTGTGAGAGAGTGTCTGAGTCTGTGAGAGAGTGTCTGTGAGAGAGGGTCTGTGAGAGTCTGTGAGAGAGTGTCTGTGAGAGTCTGTGAGAGAGTGCCTGTGAGAGTCTGTGAGAGAGTGTCTGTGATAGTGTCTGTGAGAGAGTGTCTGTGAGAGTCTGTGAGAGAGTGTCTGTGAGTCTGAGAGAGTGTCTGTGAGAGTCTGTGAGAGAGTGTCTGTGAGAGTCTGTGACAGAGTGTCTGTGAGAGAGTGTCTGAGTCTGTGAGAGAGTGTCTGAGTCTGTGAGAGAGTGTCTGTGAGAGTGTCTGTGAGAGAGTGTCTGTGAGAGAGTGTCTGTGAGAGTCTGTGAGAGAGTGTCTGTGAGAGTCTGTGAGATTCTGTGAGAGAGTGTCTGTGAGAGAGTGTCTGTGAGAGTCTGTGAGAGAGTGTCTGTGAGAGAGTGTCTGTGAGTCTGAGAGAGTGTCTGTGAGAGTTTGTGAGAGTCTGTGAGAGAGTGTCTGTGAGAGAGTGTCTGTGAGAGAGTGTCTGTGAGCGAGTGTCTGAGTGTCTGTGAGAGTGTCTGTGAGAGAGTGTCTGTGAGAGTGTCTGTGAGAGTGTCTGTGAGAGTGTCTGTGAGAGTGTCTGAGAGAGTGTCTGTGAGAGAGTGTAAGAGAGTGTCTGTGAGAGAGGGTCTGTGAGAGTCTGTGAGAGAGTGTCTGTGAGAGAGTGTCTGTGAGAGTGTCTGTGAGAGAGTGTCTGTGAGAGAGTGAGAGTGTCTGTGAGAGAGTGTCTGTGAGAGAGTGTCTGTGAGAGAGTCTGTGAGAGTGTCTGTGAGAGAGTGTCTGTGAGAGAGAGTCTGTGAGAGAGAGAGTCTGTGAGAGAGAGTCTGTGAGAGAGTGTCTGTGAGAGTGTCTGTGAGAGAGTGACTGTGAGAGTCTGTCTGTGAGAGTGTCTGTGAGAGAGTGTCTGTGAGAGTGTCTGATAGAGTGTCTGTGAGAGACTGTGAGAGAGTGTCTGTGAGAGAGTGTCTGTGAGAGAGTGTCTGTGAGAGAGAGTCTGTGAGAGAGTGTCTGTGAGAGAGTGTCTGTGAGAGAGGGTCTATGGGAGAGAGTCTGTGAGAGAGTGTCTGTGAGAGAGTGTCTGTGAGAGAGTGTCTGTGAGAGAGGGTCTGTGAGAGTCTGTGAGAGAGTGTCTGTGAGTCTGTGAGAGAGTGTCTGAGTCTGTGAGAGAGTGTCTGTGAGAGAGTGTCTGTGAGAGTATGTGAGAGAGTCTGTGAGAGTCTGTGAGAGAGTGTCTGTGAGAGAGAGTCTGTGAGAGAGTGTCTGTGAGAGAGTGTCTGTGAGAGAGTCTGTGAGTGAGTCTGTGAGAGAGTCTGAGAGTCTGTGAGAGTCTGTGAGTGTCTGTGAGAGTGTCTGTGAGAGAGTGTCTGTGAGAGAGTGTCTGTGAGAGTGTCTGTGAGAGTGTCTGTGAGAGTGTCTGTGAGAGTGTGTCTGTGAGAGAGTGTCTGTGAGAGAGTGTCTGTGAGAGTGTCTGTGAGAGAGTGTCTGTGAGAGAGTGTCTGTGAGTGAGTCTGTGAGAGAGTCTGAGAGTCTGTGAGAGTCTGTGAGTGTCTGTGAGAGAGTGTCTGTGAGAGAGTGTCTGTGAGAGAGTGTCTGTGAGAGTGTCTGTGAGAGTGTCTGTGAGAGAGTGTCTGTGAGAGAGAGTCTGTGAGAGAGTGTCTGTGAGAGAGTGTCTGTGAGAGAGTCTGTGAGTGAGTCTGTGAGAGAGTCTGAGAGTCTGTGAGAGTCTGTGAGTGTCTGTGAGAGAGTGTCTGTGAGAGAGTGTCTGTGAGAGAGTGTCTGTGAGAGTGTCTGTGAGAGTGTCTGTGAGAGAGTGTCTGTGTGAGAGTGTCTGTGAGAGAGTGTCTGTGAGAGTGTCTGTGAGAGTGTCTGAGAGAGTGTCTGTGAGAGAGGGTCTGTGAGAGAGGGTCTGTGAGAGAGGGTCTGTGAGAGAGAGTCTGTGAGAGAGTGTCTGTGAGAGTCTGTGAGAGAGTGTCTGTGAGAGAGTCTGTGAGAGAGTGTCTGTGAGAGAGTCTGTGAGAGAGTCTGTGAGAGAGTGTCTGTGAGAGAGTGTCTGTGAGAGTGTCTGTGAGAGAGTCTGTGAGAGAGTGTCTGTGAGAGAGTGTCTGTGAGAGTGTCTGTGAGAGTGTCTGTGAGAGAGTCTGTGAGAGAGGGTCTGTGAGAGAGGGTCTGTGAGAGTCTGTGAGAGAGTGTCTGTGAGAGTCTGTGAGAGAGTGTCTGTGAGAGAGTCTGTGAGAGAGTGTCTGTGAGAGAGTCTGTGAGAGAGTCTGTGACAGAGTGTCTGTGAGAGAGTGTCTGTGAGAGTGTCTGTGAGAGAGTCTGTGAGTGTCTGTGAGAGAGTGTCTGTGAGAGTGTCTGTGAGAGTGTCTGTGAGAGAGTCTGTGAGAGTCTGTGAGAGAGTGTCTGTGAGAGAGTGTCTGTGAGAGAGTGTCTGTGAGAGTCTGTCTGTGAGAGTCTGTCTGTGAGAGTGTCTGTGAGAGTCTGTGAGAGAGTGTCTGTGAGAGAGTGTGAGAGAGTGTCTGTGAGAGTCTGTCTGTGAGAGTGTCTGTGAGAGTGTCTGTGAGAGAGTCTGTGAGAGAGAGTCTGTGAGAGAGAGTCTGTGAGAGAGTGTCTGTGAGAGTCTGTGAGAGAGTCTGTGAGAGAGTGTCTGTGAGAGTCTGTGAGAGAGTGTCTGTGAGAGTCTGAGAGAGTGTCTGTGAGAGTTTGTGAGAGAGTGTCTGTGAGAGTCTGTGAGAGAGTGTCTGTGAGAGTCTGTGAGAGAGTGTCTGTGAGAGAGTCTGTGAGAGAGTGTCTGTGAGAGAGTGTCTGTGAGAGTCAGGGAGAGTGTGAGTGTGAGAGTCTGTGAGAGAGTGTCTGTGAGAGTCTGTGAGAGAGTGTCTGTGAGAGTCAGGGAGAGTGTGAGTGTGAGAGTCTGTGAGAGAGTGTCTGTGAGAGTCTGTGAGAGAGTGTCTGTGAGAGTGTGAGAGAGTGTCTCTGAGAGTGTGAGAGAGAGTCTGTGAGAGTCTGTGAGAGTGTCTGTGAGAGAGTGTCTGTGAGAGTGTCTGTGAGAGAGAGTGTCTGTGAGAGAGTGTCTGTGAGAGAGTGGGGTAGAGGTAGAGGGGTAGAAGAGAGGTAGAGGGGTAGAAGAGAGGTAGGGATATATAGGCAAATGAAAAGGAAGCTATCGACTTCAGGAATGTGAAAGAAAGCTCTCCTATCTTGAAAGCTGATTTCAAGCGCGAAACTTTCAAACCACGGAGTCGTTTGAAAGTTTCACCGCGTTTCTCATGAGATGCTTGTAAACACAAATAACCTGATTCATTTAATTTAACAGTTGGCTCCGCCCAGGATTGCTTAGTAGCAAATGACAAGGAAGCTATCGACTTTAGGAATGTGAAAGAAAGCTCTCGTATCTTGAAAGCTGATGACCCATGACGTGATGACCCATGACGAGAGAGGAAAGCCATATGGTGCCTCTGCTCGTAAGCGCGCGCCTGCGCTCGTAACCGCAAGCTCTAGGCCACAGTGGTAGCATTTTCTGAAGCCCTTACTAAAAGTCTCGCCAGGGCAGCGCATGCGCTGGCTCAGGCGAGACCTAAAAATGAAACCAAAAGTTCCAAAATATTAGCCTGAAAAAAATGAATAGAAGGCGCGAGAGGGGTCTGCGTTCTAAGGTGCCCCCGGGCGATCTGTGGTTCACCCCTGAGCCGTCCCTATGGTGCTTTCCAAAACATGGGCTAAAATATACATGTACATATACCTATACATATACATATACCACAGAGGTAGTCTTGCATCTTACAAGGCCTTACAGGAATATTCGCGATTACCTCTGAAGATGCGGGCGCATTGTTTGGTCTTCCCTAGTCACAAAGCTACCATTTGAACTTGTTTTCATTCAGTTCGCTGGACCATTCAGTTCGCTCGATGGGTCCAACCTTCTGTATCCAGTGTGGTTACTAGGTCTAAATAGTCCTAATAGGTCTAATAGTGTTTAAATTGCATTTCTATAGCGCTTCCTACCCCTGACAAGGCGTTGAATCGCTTTCTGGCGAGTAGCCCAAAGTTAGTGGTCAGTCCATTCGTTGTTGGGGTTAGTTTTGCATTCAATCCAGTTTATTTATGTTACATTATTGACATAGATGTGATCATTAAAGGGCACTACGTGAGAAACTGCTTACTCAAATGAATAAATAGTTATATTTTCCAAGAGCTTCAGAGGGACAGACATGACATTTAGAGTAATTTATAAACAGAAAAGGCAGGCGGGAGGTAGAGGAGAAGCAAAGGTGCGTTAAAAAAATAAGGGATGGAAGTAAGTAAAAGTCCGAAAGGCCAATATTGTGTGCAGGACTTTAAGGAATATAGCAGGTTGAGAATTTTTGAAGGCAATTTATGGATGTAAACCTGTTGAAAGAAACAGTTTTAAATGCTGCTCTTAAGGAATGTAGCTTACACAGTCTTTCCTGAGGGACTTAAGAGGTGACACAGATTCTTCCCACTGTGAAAAAGGAAGCCCAGAGCTTGTTGAGACCCCTTTACTGTCAAGCGGTGCGACAAATAAGCACATTCCGTTACCCGTAATTACAATTTGAGTACACACCCCAGAGAGACCCCTTTTATATATCTGCTACAGCAGAATATGCAATACTATAAGGTATCATTACAGTTTATGCAAATTATACGCACCACACATAAATTATACACATAATATAAAACATGTTATGTAAACACTTATCATCCTAAAAATATAACAAGGCAATTGATAAACATGCTGCAGCAAACATTAGTATATTCAATGAACGTCTGTGACCCAATTAATACCTGGTTCGGAAGGTGCTGTCCCCTGCGTCCACCTGAAGAGCACCCCCACAGAACAGACATCAGGCCTCATTTATGAGTTTTGCCGTAGGGCAGTGCCGGAGGCCTTCCTGCTGCACTGCCCTACGGCAAAAGAAAAGGGCAGGAATGTGCCGTATCTATGAGATACGGCACATTTCTGTCCTTTTGTCCTGCGCCGGTGCACAATGGGCTGCCGTGCGCCAACACAGGGATCTTTGCACCATGGTGCAAGAGTGCCTACGTTGCGAGGATGATTATTTTTGTGCAGGAGGGGAAACCTTACAGCACAAAAACAATCACAAGGGTTTTTTTCTACTTTCTATGTGTGCTGCAGAATGCAGATGCTCCGGCTGCAGAATGCAGCATAGATTGAAAATGGAAAAACGAGGAGAAATAATGATATTTCTCCTCGTTGTGCCTAAGTTTTTGGCGCTGCCTCAGATTTACGATTTCTCGTAAATCTGGGGCAGTGTCAAAAAGCCATGGATGTTGCTGGGAACGCCCCCAGCAACACCCCTTGCACGCCCCTTTAATGCAGAAAGCGGCGTTAAAGGGAACAAAATTTAGGAGGCAGCATTAAGCCCAAAAAAGTGGCTTAGTGATGCCTGGTAAATATGGAGCAGGTTCCTGCACCACGGACCGTCGCAAAAAGTGATGCTCCGGCGGTGCGAGGGACCTCATAAACGAGGCCCATCATGTCCAGCAGGATGGATGTGTCTGAGGTCCCTTCACCTGCCAGCATCCCCCACACCTGTGTATACCTGATGTGAGACAAACCAGCGCTGCGCCACGACTCCGCGCGGCTCTAAACCTCCCTTGCACAGTGATTGATTCTTACACCAGGAGTTGCTGCAGTTGTATCGGGTGACCTGTGAATTGTGTTATCTGCACTAATGGTGTCTCACTCCAGTTAAATGTAAAGACTGGGGTGTCGTTGGCCTTTCTAAAATGAGCGATCCTGTGAAGAATTCCTTCTGATCCCATTAAATCTCCTCTCCTTTGGACCCTGGTCAGCCTGGTGTTTAGAATGAAAACCACACGTATGAGGCACTGGATTCACTGCCCTTGGCTTTGAGTAGACACATAATTCAAGGTGATCTTAATTTATGTAGAGATAATGTGGATAAGGGGGTTTGTTTCTCGCCATGTTGTCTGACACTAATATTGTATTATGCATTCAAAAGTCCCGCAGCACGTTAATAATGCACTGACCGTAAAAACGAATAACCCACACGCCCCCTGCTCTCCTCAGACCAGGGGTCTATCCAGAAATGTATCTAATGAAAAGCGCGAAACTCGGCGAGCGCGCCCTTAGGGCCCGGCCCCCTGGACCCGCGCCACACCCCCATAGTCTGGCCTTGTAGCCCGATTGGCTACCGGCCAGAGGAATCACTTCCGGGTCGGCCGTGACGTGTGTCCGGCAAGAGTAGGCAGCAAGGGGTGGAGCCAGGGGGTGGGCTATTTAGGCCCCGGGCCCACAGGTGCACTTCCTCTTTTCCCGCACCAGGCCCCAGGATCGTTGGGGTTAACAAGAATCTCCCACCCACCCGTCCCTGAGATTAGTGGTTTGGGTGGGAAGGTCAGAGGGAGAGTGGCGGAAAAGAGGCCACAGAACATTGATTTGCAGGGTTAACGGGAGGCCTTCTTGCATACTTCCGAGGCCAGCACTGAGGGGAGAGACGGTAAGCTCTCCGCAGGGAGAATGGGGACAGTGGCTGGGGAGGCAAGGGCGCCAGGTCACACGAGCCTCCTTGGCAGCCTGGTGGTAGAGGGGTGGGCCCCAGCAATGGCGGACAAGGACCGAGGGCTGGGGGCTCACCGCTCAAGGACGCAGGTGGGTTGCGCCTTGCGTGGTTCTCAGATAGGAGATGCGAGCCAGAGGGCCTCTTGGTGCTGGAGCAAGTAAATATTGCATAACCGGTGGTTATGAGCAGTGATTTAAATTGTAAATATTAAAAGTGTAAATATTGAATTTATAAATGTGTAATTTTGAATGTTTTTGTCATGTTTATGAACGTTGATGGTTATTAAACATGGCCGTTTTTTACCCACACTCTTGGAGTGGCAAGTTTTGATTGTGGGATTGCATGAGGTTGGGGCGGGGGTCATCCTAGGGGGTCCGGGCTCTATGGGCCAGAGGGTGGGAGCCACAGAGACACTCTGGAAGGTTGGTTCACTCAGCGTTTCACAGTGTTTTTCAATGTCTAGAGGTGTCAGACAGAATGTTACAGATGCATTTAGCGTCATATGATAGGTTAACCCATTCAGCTCGTTTCTCAGGGGCGCTGCGTGTACAGGAGCACTGGGAGTAGGTTTGGGTTTGTGCAGCTGGGAATCTGCAGAAGGTCTCCAAAATCCTAAATGCACCCCTCAAAAGCGAGCTGGATTTGCCAACCTACAGAGAGGATGTTTTTAAGAGATGTTTGCCAAGTCCCATAGATGTCACTGTACTTCACACCGCCTTCTGTATGCCATTCGAGTGCACCAGGTGTGCATAAAATCAAAACCTAAGACTTAAGACTAAAAAGAGCAACACAAACAAGATTTGGGGCAGTGTGTGGCAGCTCAGAGGTGGTTGGGCAATGCCCGAACGCCTCTATGAACCAGCCGCTACTTCTTCCGCTCTGCCTACTGGCCGGGTTACTCAGACAATCAGAAAGTGACAAGTGAACAGGGCCCTTCAGGTTAATGCAGCTGGGGGGTCATTTCAGGGTGCTGCTGACACAGGGAGCCCTTCCTTCCTCTAGGTTTCATTAGCGCTTAGAGCTATGGGGCCAGGCAGAGCGCCTTGGCATCCACCAGGCCTGATACCACCCAGGAGCAGGCCTCACACATGCCTGGTGAAGCTGCCCTTTTCATTACACTCTGGAGTGCCTGTAGAGGATCAGTTCTTGGCTGTCTCTACCTTGACTTTACATTTGCAGAGCTGTTGCCTTCATATATGGACGCTCTGTCTCCAATGGTGCCACGAGAGCTGGGTCCGATAGCCACATGATGCTGCAAAACTGGACACAGTATTCCAGCTGAGGCCTGCACAGCTGGACACGAAACTCCGAATGTGGCCTCTAGAACTGGACACAGGACTCCCGATGAGGCCCTCAAGACTGGACACAGAACTCCAGGTGTGGCCCCCAAGACTGGACGCAGTACTCCAGGGGTGGCCCCCAAGACTGGACGCAGTACTCCAGGTGTGGCCCCCAAGACTGGACGCCTTACTCCAGGTGTAAACATAGCAAAACCAAAGGGGATGATGGACGGAGTGTTGAACATTGCAAGCACTCACCCCCAGTCAACTGATCTGGGTTTAATCCATCATCATTCTTTAGCTCACTCCGCCACCCCAGTTCAGACATGGCCATATGCAAATCAGTCTGACCCTGTGCCTCATGGGAACAGTCCAGCCCGAACTGCCAAGCCATGTCTTCCCTGGACCGGAAACAAGCATCCTGGGACCGGTTTCTGGCTTACAGCCGTCATCAGCCAGGCTATCTTGAATCCAGTGGCAAAGTGAGCAAGGGACCCACGTCTGGGCATACCCTGCCAACTTAGGGCGAACATAGCAAAACCAAAGGGGATGATGGACGGAGTGTTGAACATTGCAAGCACTCACCCCCAGTCAACTGATCTGGGTTTAATCCATCATCATTCTTTAGCTCACTCCACCACCCCAGTTCAGACATGGCCATATGCAAATCAGTCTGACCCTGTGCCTCATGGGAACAGTCCAGCCCGAACTGCCAAGCCATGTCTTCCCTGGACCGGAAACAAGCATCCTGGGACCGGTTTCTGGCTTACAGCCGTCATCAGCCAGGCTATCTTGAATCCAGTGGCAAAGTGAGCAAGGGACCCACGTCTGGGCATACCCTGCCAACTTAGGGCGAACATAGCAAAACCAAAGGGGATGATGGACGGAGTGTTGAACATTGCAAGCACTCACCCCTGTCAACTGATCTGGGTTTAATCCATCATCATTCTTTAGCTCACTCCGCCACCCCAGTTCAGACATGGCCATATGCAAATCAGTCTGACCCTGTGCCTCATGGGAACAGTCCAGCCCGAACTGCTAAGCCATGTCTTCCCTGGACCGGAAACAAGCATCCTGGGACCGGTTTCTGGCTTACAGCCGTCATCAGCCAGGCTATCTTGAATCCAGTGGCAAAGTGAGCAAGGGAGCCACGTCTGGGCATACCCTGCCAATTTAGGGCGAACATAGCAAAACCAAAGGGGATGATGGACGGAGTGTTGAACATTGCAAGCACTCACCCCCAGTCAACTGATCTGGGTTTAATCCATCATCATTCTTTAGCTCACTCCGCCACCCCAGTTCAGACATGGCCATATGCAAATCAGTCTGACCCTGTGCCTCATGGGAACAGTCCAGCCCGAACTGCCAAGCCATGTCTTCCCTGGACCGGAAACAAGCATCCTGGGACCGGTTTCTGGCTTACAGCCGTCATCAGCCAGGCTATCTTGAATCCAGTGGCAAAGTGAGCAAGGGACCCACGTCTGGGCATACCCTGCCAACTTAGGGCGAACATAGCAAAACCAAAGGGGATGATGGACGGAGTGTGCAGCATTCCGTCCATCATCTTGTGTGTTTGGTCTGGACTGTTCCCATGAGGCACAGGGTCAAGACTGATTTGCATATGGCTATGTCTGAACTGGGGTGGCGTGGTGAAGCAAAATAACGATGGATTAAACCCAGATCTGTGACTGGGGGTGAATGTTTGCCAATGTGCAGCATTCCGTCCATCATCTTGTGTGTTTTGCATTTCGCCCTAAGTGGGAAGGGTATGCCCAGACGTGGGTCCCGTGCTCACTACGCCACTGGAGTCAAGCTATCCTGGCTGATGAAGGCTGATAGCCTGAAACCGGTCCTAGGATGCTTGATTCCGGTCCAGGAAGACATGGCTGGCAGTTCGGTCTGGACTGTTCCCATGAGGCACAGGGTCAAGACTGATTTGCATATGGCTCGTCTGAACTGGGATGGCGTGGTGAAGCAAGATAACGATGGATTAAACCCAGATCTGTGACTGGGGGTGAATGTTTGCCAATGTGCAGCATTCCGTCCATCATCTTGTGTGTTTTGCATTTCGCCCTAAGTGGGAAGGGTATGCCCAGACGTGGTCCCGTGCTCACTACGCCACTGGAGTCAAGCTATCCTGGCTGATGAAGGCTGATAGCCTGAAACCGGTCCTAGGATGCTTGATTCCGGTCCAGGAAGACAGGGCTTGGCAGTTCGGTCTGGACTGTTCCCATGAGGCACAGGGTCAAGACTGATTTGCATATGGCTATGTCTGAACTGGGGTGGCGTGGTGAAGCAAAATAACGATGGATTAAACCCAGATCTGTGACTGGGGGTGAATGTTTGCCAATGTGCAGCATTCCGTCCATCATCTTGTGTGTTTTGCATTTCGCCCTAAGTGGGAAGGGTATGCCCAGACGTGGGTCCCGTGCTCACTACGCCACTGGAGTCAAGCTATCCTGGCTGATGAAGGCTGATAGCCTGAAACCGGTCCTAGGATGCTTGATTCCGGTCCAGGGAAGACATGGCGTGGCAGTTCGGTCTGGACTGTTCCCATGAGGCACAGGGTCAAGACTGATTTGCATATGGCTATGTCTGAACTGGGGTGGCGTGGTGAAGCAAAATAACGATGGATTAAACCCAGATCTGTGACTGGGGGTGAATGTTTGCCAATGTGCAGCATTCCGTCCATCATCTTGTGTGTTTTACTCCAGGTGTGGCCCCCAAGACTGGACGCAGTACTCCAGGTGTGGCCCCAAGACTGGACGCAGTACTCCAGGTCTGGCCCCAAAACTGGACGCAGTACTCCAGTGGTGGCCCCCAAGACTGGACGCAGTACTCCAGGTGTGGCCCCCAAGACTGGACGCAGTACTCCAGGGGTGGCCCCCAAGACTGAACGCAGTACTCCAGGTGTGGCCCCCAAGACTGGATGCCTTACTCCAGGTATGGCCCCCAAGACTGGACGCAGTACTCCAGGTGTGGCCCCCAAGACTGGATGCAGTACTCCAGGTGTGGCCCCCAAGACTGGACGCAGTACTCCAGGGGTGGCCCCCAAGACTGAACGCAGTACTCAAGGGGTGGCCCCCAAGACTGGACGCAGTACTCCAGTGGTGGCCCCCAAGACTGGACTTAGTACTCCAGGGGTGGCCCCCAAGACTGGACGCAGTACTCCAGGTGTGGCCCCCAAGACTGGATGCAGTACTCCAGGGGTGACTGGACGCAGTACTCCAGGGGTGACTGGACACAGTACTCCAGGTGTGGTCCCCAAGACTGGACGCAGTACTCCAGGGGTGACCCCCAAGACTGAACGCAGTACTCCAGGGGTGACCCCCAAGACTGAACGCAGTACTCCAGGGGTGGCCCCAAGACTGGACGCAGTACTCCAGGGGTGGCCCCCAAGACTGGACGCAGTACTCCAGGGGTGGCCCCCAAGACTGGACGCAGTACTCCAGGTGTGGCCCCCAAGACTGGACGAAGTACTCCAGGTGTGGCCCCCAAGACTGGACGAAGTACTCCAGGTGTGGCCCCCAAGACTGGACGCAGTACTCCAGGGGTGGCCCCCAAGACTGGACGCAGTACTCCAGGTGTGGCCCCCAAGACTGGACGCAATACTCCAGGTGTGGCTTCTAGAAACGAGACACAGTGTACCTGGTGTGGCCTTCAGAACTAGATAGGATGCTCTTGCGCCATCTTGATCTGGACTCCACAACGGTACTCAAGATCTCAGGTGAGGTTGCAGAAGTACAAGTAATACTCACATGTGGCCACCAGATGTTGACCAGTACTCCAAGTGTTACCACTATTGATAGAAACAGTACTCTGCTTGTGACTCCCGCAGCTTTACACAATACTCCAAGTGTTGACTTTATACCTGGATACAAAACTGCAGATGAGGCTTCAGTGGGGGGTGCAATAATGCAGATGAGGCTTCAGTGGGGGGTGCAATAATGCAGATGAGGCCTCCATGCACGGTCACAATATTCCATGAGGCCTCAGTAGGCAGACACGGTACTACAGATGAGTCCTCAGTAGGGGGACACATTACTACAAACGAGGCCTCACCAGGTAGACACAATACTCCGATGAGGCCTCAGTAGGGGGACACATTACTACAGATGAGTCCTCAGTAGGGGGACACATTACTACATATGAGGCCTCGCCCAGTAGACACAATACTCCAGATGGGTCCTCAGTAGGGGGACACATTACTACAGATGGGGACTCACCCAGTAGATGCAATACTCCAGATGGGGCCTCAGTAGGCGGACACGGTACTACAGATGAGTCCTCACCAGGTAGACACAATACTCCAGATGACACCTCAGTGGGGGACACATTACTACATATGAGGCCTCGCCCAGTAGACACAATACTCCAGATGACACCTCAATGGGAGACACATTACTACAAACGAGGCCTCACCAGGTAGACACAATACTCCGATGAGGCCTCAGTAGGCAGACACGGTACTACAGATGAGTCCTCAGTAGGGGGACACATTACTACAGATGGGGCCTCACCCAGTAAATGCAATACTCCAGATGACACCTCAGTGGGGGACACATTACTACATATGAGGCCTCGCCCAGTAGACACAATACTCCAGATGGGTCCTCAGTAGGGGGACACATTACTACAGATGGGGACTCACCCAGTAGATGCAATACTCCAAATGGGGCCTCAGTAGGCGGACACAGTACTACAGATGAGTCCTCACAAGGTAGACACAATACTCCAGATGACACCTCAGTGGGGGACACATTACTACATATGAGGCCTCGCCCAGTAGACACAATACTTCAGATGACACATCAGTAGGGGGACACATTACTACATATGAGGCCTCGCCCAGTAGACACAATACTCCAGATGGGGCCTCAGTAGGGGGACGCATTACTACATATGAGGCCTCGCCCAGTAGACACAATACTCCAGATGACACCTCAATGGGAGACACATTACTACAAACGAGGCCTCACCAGGTAGACACAATACTCCGATGAGGCCTCAGTAGGCAGACACGGTACTACAGATGAGTCCTCAGTAGGGGGACACATTACTACAGATGGGGCCTCACCCAGTAAATGCAATACTCCAGATGACACCTCAATGGGGGACACATTACTACATATGAGGCCTCGCCCAGTAGACACAATACTCCAGATGGGTCCTCAGTAGGGGGACACATTACTACAGATGGGGACTCACCCAGTAGATGCAATACTCCAGATGGGGCCTCAGTAGGCGGACACGGTACTACAGATGAGTCCTCACCAGGTAGACACAATACTCCAGATGACACCTCAGTGGGGGACACATTACTACATATGAGGCCTCGCCCAGTAGACACAATACTCCAGATGGGGCCTCAGTAGGGGGACGCATTACTACATATGAGGCCTCACCCAGTAGACACAATACTCCAGATGACACCTCAATGGGAGACACATTACTACAAACGAGGCCTCACCAGGTAGACACAATACTCCGATGAGGCCTCAGTAGGGAGACACGGTACTACAGATGAGTCCTCAGTAGGGGGACACATTACTACAGATGGGGCCTCACCCAGTAAATGCAATACTCCAGATGACACCTCAGTGGGGGACAAATTACTACATATGAGGCCTCGCCCAGTAGACACAATACTCCAGATGACACCTCAGTGGGGGACACATTACTACATATGAGGCCTCACCCAGTAGACACAATACTCCAGATGACTCCTCAGTGGGGGGACACATTACTACATATGAGGCCTCACCCGGTAGACACAATACTCCAGATGGGGCCTCAGTAGGCGGACACGGTACTACAGATGAGTCCTCAGTGGCGGACACATTACTACATATGAGGCCTCGCCCAGTAGACACAATACTCCAGATGACTCCTCAGTGGGGGGACACATTACTACATATGAGGCCTCACCCGGTAGACACAATACTCCAGATGAGGCTTCAGTAGGCGGACACGGTACTACAGATGAGTCCTCAGTGGCGGACACATTACTACATATGAGGCCTCGCCCAGTAGACACAATACTCCAGATGACTCCTCAGTGGGGGGGGACATTACTACATATGAGGCCTCACCCGGTAGACACAATACTCCAGATGAGGCCTCAGTAGTCGGACACGGTACTACAGATGAGTCCTCAGTGGCGGACACATTACTACATATGAGGCCTCGCCCAGTAGACACAATACTTCAGATGACTCCTCAGTGGGGGACACATTACTACAGATGAGTCCTCACCAGGTAGACACAATACTCCAGATGAGGCCCCAGTAGGGGGACACGATACTGAAGATGATGCCTCAGTGGGTGGATCAGTGCTTAATTTGTGACGGTGTTTGCTAGTGGTAATTCCTGGCACTGAGATGTGAACACCTGCACTTATTTATGACAGTATACCACATTGTGGCGTTGTCTATATATTTTTAAGCCGAGTGCATTAACACTTAAAAAATGCAATGGCTCCAGGTCATGTTTACGGCGTTGGGAGGCCTGGCATAGACAAACGTCACACTTTGTTGTATGAGGGCTAGTGTTTGGCAGCGCTGGCAGGGACAGTGGGCAGTGCCAGCCACGGTGTCCTGCTGGAAAAAAAAGTAATAGTCACCCTGGCACTTACGGTTTTACAAATTAAGCACTGGAGTGGACCCTTCTCTGCGTGAGGCTCCCAGTAGCGGGCAACCATGAAGAATTGACCCTTGCTGTTGTGTCTTCGTCTCGGGCCCCATTAAGTCCCCAGGACACCGAGTGTGAAACGCCGCTGCCCTGGGCTCTGCTGTGTGCCCTCTGCCAGAGGGCATCTGTTCACAGCCGGGGCTGCTGGCAGCCACCTCGTGCAGCTGCAAGGTCACTGGAGGGACAGCTTCTATCCCTGATGTCTGCACACACTTCTCTGAAGCTAGGCGCTATAAAAGTGCTTTGAACGTGGTCCTGTTTTAGGTTGGGGTTAGACAAAGTTTATAGTTCGTTTGAGAAGACATTGGTTTAGCTTTAGCGACGAGAACAGAGAGCTCGGGCTGCCCCCACAGTCCCGGTTTTGCACTCAAGCACTTCTAGTATTACAATTAGAATGTAATAATAACTACTGAAGTCCCAGAATGCACCTTGAATGGTAAGGCTGGATGAAATACACTCCTCTGACTTGGGACACCAACTGGAGGTCTTTGGGGAACCTACCAGACTTTCCATTATGGGCGCTACTGCACAGCTGTGAGTGAGTAGCTCATCCAGTCCAGGTTCATGCTTTGCATTCTGGGACTTGTAGTTCGGACTTTCTAGTGGAATAAACACACTTATAGGAGACCGAATGCAAAGCAAAAACCTGGCCAGATAATCAAGCACGGACCTGGAAACTTGTCAAGGCTGCTGCAGCCAAACACAAAGCCATAAACACGATTCCCTCCTATTTTTGGGGGAGCAGAGATTATTTTTCTTGAAAGATATTTTATTGCTTGCCCCCAAGAATATGTCATCAGTAACAATCCCATTACCTACAATACAGGGTACATTTTTCATTTGGCTTGTACTCCCTGGCCACACACACATCCCATTACAGTATCAGCCACTAAAATTGTCCACCCCCATGACTGCTTACACTCCCATGCAATGTCACAGTGCCCTTAGCTCTGCCATCCAGTGGCGGCCGGCACAGGTAAACACGGTAGGGCGGGGTGGGACGGGGGAAAGGCGACAGACGACGGAATAGGCATAATTATATAAATAAGTAACACCTATTCCGTCGTCTGTCGGCTTCCCCCCTGCGCGCCCTGCCCCACCCCACCGCACTGTGGCAGCCGCAGCTGCTGCCATCATTACTAGAACACCAGCCGGGGCAACTGCAATGATGTCAGACGTGACAGAGCTGGTGCCCCCCACCCCTACACACACACATAGATAATCAAGCATTGGTCTCCAAGGTTTTTCACATTCCCCCATTGATCATTTAAGTCCCAAGCCAGGGCCCATTCCTGGGTCTTCCCTATGTCTCTAGTTTTCCACTTACGGGATGCTTGGCTCCCCTGACCTGCCCAAGGCCTGGGTCAGGTACCTCAGGCGAAGACACCAGGAGTGTATGTTGAAACTGGGCAGGTGACTTCATGTCTCTGATGGCACAGTGCTCTGGTGTTCCTTTAATAACCTAATGCATTCTGGGAGCTGTAGTCTTTTTCATGTCAATGCTGAAGGGTTGTGGACACATCTGACAGCTTCATACTATGAGGTGTGTCTTGACAGGGACGCTGAACACGCACCCTGGTGCACAACCATGGGGACAATATTTGCCGTGTCATGTGCCAAGGCAACCCCCGTTTCTTGCACTTCCGAATAGAAAACTCAATGAAACAGTTTACTACTAAAAGAATGCGTTCTGGGCCCACAGCAAATCTAACAAGGGTTCTTCCATCTTCATCTGTAACTACAGTTTGTAATAGGTGCAGAAAGAAAATGTGAAAATAGCCCTTGAGTTGCAGGGAACTGGACTTCAGTGATCTGTCAGCGCCTGTTCCTTCACTGACTCTGCCAGCGCCTGGATACCCTCACTGGTGGCAAGAAGCGCTCTACAAATCTATTGATTGATTGATCTGTCCCGCTGCAGCGCTAGTGGGATCCCCATGCCCCCCTTGTCTTCTCAGTATAGTTTATGGCCTTTAACGAGGCATGGAGCTTCTTCCGAAATAGATGTTGTGTCAAATGAGGCTCGTATTATTAACATATCAATAGAGCCCTGTGAATGACTTACATTTAATAGTGAATCATGGATAACAGCACAGACTCATAATTAGGGCTTGCATTAGCCAAGGCCTTTTGATTTTATATATATATGCTTACAAAGGCTTTCAGCCAAATCTCTTGTTTTATTGGTCTGTTTTTGTGTCATTCACATTTTACTTCCGCCCACCAAAGCATACAGCATGCGGCACTGAGTTAGACCTCTTCAGCCATTGGTTAACTTCACTGTGAGTGACAGCAGTCTCTTCTTTGAAAAGGAGCATGTCGGCACACAAAGTAGTTCCTTTGAGTGCCAGGGACTACAATGACAATGTATGTTTTTTTTTTTAACGCCAAATGTATATTTATTTGCTATTAGCAAGTATTTTATTTTTCCATTGCTGAAGGCCCACCAGCTCCCCCGACAATAAACTTTCACAAACGCCATGATAAAACAAAACAAGCATTGACAAAGCCAAAATGCTTGCAGCCAACGCCAGACCGACCGACTTTGCCAATGCTTGTTAATACATGCAGTTTCTTGGTTCGCTTTATGCTAATTTAATTCATGCTTGTGTCCTTTTTGTGGCTAAAACACGCTGGCTTCACCTAATCGTTTGGGGAAAGATTTCTCAAAGTGACAGGTTGATCTCCACATGATTTCTGTATTTTAAAAGCCACCTTTATTGAACAAAGCTGTGAAAGACAACTTTGCACAACCTAGAAGTAAGCTGCAAACTTCTATAGCATGTGCATCTGTATACACATGTATCTACACCAGGGCCACTGGAATTATGCAATTCTGTGGCTGTGGCATTTTCCACATAATTATGGATTTGCTGCATTGACCACATAATCAATCATCAGTTGCATAATCTGCAGATTTTAACCAAAAAAAAGAAATTGTTTCTAGTTTAAATGGATCAAAAGTTGCTAAAAACGTAGCAACACATGTTCGCGCACAGTGGAAGGCCCTCTGCAAAGCTGACAAGTCATCTTTCAATTGCTTATTGCTGTATTTGGGTGTTAAACTAGTACTACTGAGGTAAAATCCTACAGTGTTTCCATGTACAACAAGCATTGGCATAGCCAATAGGTCTCGCTTTTGGGACCTTATAAGTATTTAGTTTTGCAGCACAATATCCTTGGTGCAACAACATCAGCTGTTGCATGGCTAAACCTTGTACCTTATAAGTGTTTAGCCATGCAACAGTTGATGTTGTTGCACCAGGATATTGTGCTGAAGTTATCCAGCACAATATCCTTGGTGCAACAACATCAAGTGTTGCATGGCTAAACACTTATAAGGTCCCAAAGGCGATACCTATTGGCTATGCCAATGCTTGTTGTTTTTTGTATTGTGCCGCACACCACCGAGTGGCCTCAAGCACGCAAAGGAACACACACAGATGAAGCCTAGACATTGGCATTAAGGCAGTATAGAACGATGTCTTCAGACCCTATGTATTCTCAAAGTACATAGCTTACTGATCTAGCCCAAATGACAGCTTAAAGTTACATCAGAGCCGCATGGATTATGACGATAAGCCCCATTCAGGCCTCTGAATCGGAGAAATGATTGAGGGGGCAGTGTTATGAAACATTTGTAGTGTTAGCTTCCACGAAGACTGAACACTCAGGTCCTCTTCCCCCTTTTGCCAGTTCTTTCCCTTAGCCCTCCCACACTTAAGTTTGAATCCAAAGCATCATGTACTTTTACACCAATTCGATAATTGAGGGCACATTCGCTACTGGCTATAACGAGAGGTGGGGACATTTTGGCAGGATTATTGTTGTGGTTCTGAAACCTTAATCTCTTCCTAGCTTGGCCACAGTTCAAAAACGAGCTATAGTCATCGTATTCAATATCGTTTCTGAAAAGTTCGCGTTCAGGTAGTGGGACCTCATCTTTAAAACATAATAATGGAATATTATGCGAACTTTATTTTGGCAATGTTTAGCAGCACCTACGCTGCGTTGGTATTTTTGTTATCGTAATACCGCTTTATGTGCATCCAGCAAGAAGTGGGTAGTCGCCTTTCTTCTATTTCCATGCCGAGGTAGCCGGGCACGGGATCTACCCGTTTACTCTCCATGCTTATAGCGGAGTCCGGGGCGCCCGAAATGGCGACGGAAAGGGCGGAGCTTATTTGCGTCCGTCCCCTTGCTACGAGAGAAATAAGGGAAAAAAGTGACCCTGTGGAAAAATAATTAAAAAACTCGGTCTACCTCCTCTTGTAAAAAATAAATACTTTCGTAGCAAACAAGCACGCAATAAAATATTACTTTGCACCCCCAATCGATTGAAGCGTTTCAAACAGCCCTCTACCACCACCACCCGTGGAAAACACCGTGAAATAATAACAAACAAAAGTATACAATGGCGCAGAGGTGTTGGGCGATAGGGTGCTTGCAATATAAGTCTATTTCTCAGGCGTTTTCCCTTGCCCCAGTGAGAGAAGCAATAAAATAACAAAATACTACAAATGTATCATAATTAAAAGGAAGACATAGGCGGTGGCAGTTATGTGGAAGTTTCTACCACGATATATAATGTATCTTTTAAAATTGGAGTGGATATATGTATATAAATACTGAAATAAAATACTGCAGCCCATTATTTACGAATGTGTATAATTGCACGATGCCGGGCAAGGCATATATGCTGCGCCTCGACAACGATATCTAGATTTCGGGGTTGCTTGGTCTCTGTTCTGTTCTCTTCTGGTATAAAGTTGCGTACAGTTTCTCTCTCTTAATCCTCCCTTGGCGGCAGTCCCCACTCCCACATCCCCCAATGCTCTCAAGGGGTTCACTTCGGTGACCAAAGCTACAAGTTATTTTTAGCTACCTTATTTCTCCTCTTGCCTTTTTCCTTCGCTTTAACTCGCAATTCGTGTGGAGATTTTTTTGTTATTCAAGGAGGATGAAACCAGCGTCAGGGCTCGGGTGCGCAGGAGCGGGGAGTGAAGGGAGGGAGGGAAGGGTAGAGCGGGGATCACATGGGGAAAAGAGGAGAGAGTAAGGGGAGTAAATTACAAGCACCCCAGAAAATGCGAGACAAAAGGGGGAGAAGGATTAGAGAGACGATGAGAAAGTTTGCGCGTCAGGAGAAGAGTAAGGAGATGAGACATAGATGTCGAATTTTATAATTATATGCATAATAGCATTAACAGGATAAAACGAGAGGAGCGGGAGCGGGGGCGAGCGCGGCAGCCTGCTCAGCTGACCACACACTCGTGCATCGTGCCTGAAACGTGCGCGTAACCGCACAGAAAAGGCCATTGTGCACGAGCGTGTGGTCAGCTTTGAAAACCCCACTACATAAAGTCTTCGCCAGAAGCAGCGCTTGCGCGCTACTCTAGGCTCGACCTAAAAATGACATAATGCTGTCACAAAATATGCTGCATTGGGCAGCATAACTTGCCTTTTCTTGCCGCATAGATTGAAAATGTGGTTTCCGCTGATACAGTATTCCAGTGGCCCTGAGCTACACAAGTGCATCTATACACATGTAATTGTAATTGTATTTATATAGCGTTTACTACCCCTGAGGAGGCGTTGAAGCGCTTTTTGGCAAGTAGAACGCTATTCCGGAACCCAAAAGGCTTAGTGGTGGATTAGTACAGGGAAAGACAAATTGTTAATTTGAGCGGTGCAGATGTGAGTCAGTTAATTTGATTGAATAGGATAGAGGAGGGATAGAGAAGGGAAGAGTCTAGAAAGGGTTATTAGGAAGATCATAGTAGTAAAATGAGGTTTGGGATGAGTCGAAGGAGGGATAGGGGAGGGAAGAGTCTAGGGGTGTTATTCTGGAGATTATAGTAGTAAAATGAGGTTTGGGATGAGTCGAAGGAGGGATAGGGGAGGGAAGAGTCTAGGGGTGTTATTCCGGAGATTATAGTAGTAAAATGAGGTTTGGGATGAGTCGAAGGAGGGATAGGGGATGGAAGAGTCTAAGGGTGTTATTCTGGAGATTATAGTAGTAAAATGAGGTTTGGGATGAGTCGAAGGAGGGATAGGGGAGGGAAGAGTCTAGGGGTGTTATTCTGGAGATTATAGTAGTAAAATGAGGTTTGGGATGAGTCGAAGGAGGGATAGGGGAGGGAAGAGTCTAGGGGTGTTATTCTGGAGATTATAGTAGTAAAATGAGGTTTGGGATGAGTCGAAGGAGGGATAGGGGAGGGAAGAGTCTAGGGGTGTTATTCTGGAGATTATAGTAGTAAAATGAGGTTTGGGATGAGTCGAAGGAGGGATAGGGGATGGAAGAGTCTAAGGGTGTTATTCTGGAGATTATAGTAGTAAAATGAGGTTTGGGACGAGTCAAAGGAGGGATAGAGGAGGTAAGAGTCTAGGGGTGTTATTCCGGAGATTATAGTAGTAAAATGAGGTTTGGGATGAGTCGAAGGAGGGATAGGGGATGGAAGAGTCTAAGGGTGTTATTCTGGAGATTATAGTAGTAAAATGAGGTTTGGGATGAGTCGAAGGAGGGATAGGGGATGGAAGAGTCTAAGGGTGTTATTCTGGAGATTATAGTAGTAAAATGAGGTTTGGGATGAGTCGAAGGAGGGATAGGGGAGGGAAGAGTCTAGGGGTGTTATTCTGGAGATTATAGTAGTAAAATGAGGTTTGGGATGAGTCGAAGGAGGGATAGGGGATGGAAGAGTCTAAGGGTGTTATTCTGGAGATTATAGTAGTAAAATGAGGTTTGGGATGAGTCGAAGGAGGGATAGGGGATGGAAGAGTCTAAGGGTGTTATTCTGGAGATTATAGTAGTAAAATGAGGTTTGGGATGAGTCGAAGGAGGGATAGGGGAGGGAAGAGTCTAGGGGTGTTATTCTGGAGATTATAGTAGTAAAATGAGGTTTGGGATGAGTCGAAGGAGGGATAGGGGATGGAAGAGTCTAAGGGTGTTATTCTGGAGATTATAGTAGTAAAATGAGGTTTGGGACGAGTCAAAGGAGGGATAGAGGAGGTAAGAGTCTAGGGGTGTTATTCTGGAGATTATAGTAGTAAAATGAGGTTTGGGATGAGTCGAAGGGAGGGATAGGGGAGGGAAGAGTCTAGGGGTGTTATTCTGGAGATTATAGTAGTAAAATGAGGTTTGGGATGAGTCGAAGGAGGGATAGGGGATGGAAGAGTCTAAGGGTGTTATTCTGGAGATTATAGTAGTAAAATGAGGTTTGGGATGAGTCGAAGGAGGGATAGGGGAGGGAAGAGTCTAGGGGTGTTATTCTGGAGATTATAGTAGTAAAATGAGGTTTGGGATGAGTCGAAGGAGGGATAGGGGAGGGAAGAGTCTAGGGGTGTTATTCTGGAGATTATAGTAGTAAAATGAGGTTTGGGATGAGTCAAAGGAGGGATAGAGGAGGTAAGAGTCTAGAAAGGGTTATATGGGAGATCATAGTAGTAGACTGAGGTTTGGGGGTGAGTCAAGGAGGGATGGAGGAGGGAAGAGTCAAGAAAGGATCTTAGGGAGATGGTAGTAGTAGAATGAGGTTTGGGATGAGTCAGAGAGTGGAGGTAAAGGATATATTGAGAGAGGAATAGGATGAGACAAAGAGTAGTGCATTGGAAAGAGTGGAAGGTTTATTTTGGTTCTCCTTCTTTCTTTCTTTCTTTCTTTCTTTCTTCCTTTCTTTCTTTCTCTCTTTCTTTCTTTCTTTCCTTCCTTCTTTCCTTCTTTCTTTCTTTCTTGCTTTCTTCCTTTCTTTCTTTCTTTCTCTCTTTCTTTCTCTCTTTCTTTCTTTCTTTCTTTCTTTCCTTCTTTCTTTCTTCCTTTCTTTCCTTCTTTCTTTCTTTCTTCCTTTCTTTTTTCTTTCTTTCGAGTAAAGTAATAAATATAAAGATACATAACTACATAGAAAGGAGACTACATGTATAAAGTAAAATAATAAATGGATATAAAATTGTATTGCATAAAGTTCCATATGTTCAAGTATGGATCGACATTTAGAAATTCAGACTTTCAGGTGTTGCTGTACGCAAAACCAAATTTGTGTGTGTATATATATATATATATCTTTTTTACTTTTATGTTTTACTTAATATTTCAATAGTGAAGCACTTATAGATACAATTGTTAAGATCACATTTACATTTTGTGATAGATAAATTAAAAACAGAGACCCATAGGCATCTAATCAAATAACGTATATGAAAACTATGCAGTGACATATACATGTGAAGCATAAAATAATGTATAAATATATATATATCTCAAAACCAAATCCAATCTGAGTATTCAGAATAACGGATGTGGCACACCAAGTGAGAGCACAAACATTTATTGTGCAAAACAACGCGTTTCAGCTAAAAAGCCTTAGTCAAGTTTACACAAACAAAAATAGGGGATGGCTTGAAACGTGTCGACCGTATAGGAAAGTAGGTACATAATATCTTCCTCTCCTCTCTCACCACGTTTTTTAATCATACCACCTAGAGGCCAGAATAAATAGGTTGCACCTACTAGCCAGGTATTTTTACATTTCACTTTAGCATCTAAAACCCCCCCCGACTCCTATTTTTATCACCATTTCCTTTATCACTGTATAACCTTCAAAGTGCTCCCGCGTAGTCCGTTGGCCACAGCACGCCTCACTCTGCAGCGGAACGGGATGGACCCGATGATGAAGCATGCCACCAAGGGTTAACCCTGGTGGGGGAGAGTTTTACAAGAAAACTTTGGGGCAGATTTACAAGCCCCTTGCGTCACTTTTGCGCCGCCGTTGCATCACTTTTGTGACGAAGCGGCGGCGTAAATGTTGCGGCCCATTTACAACGTGACACATGTAGGGAGATGCGTCACGTGGTTAAGCCCTGCGCCACATTATACCTGTGTCAGGTATAATGTATGCATGGTGGGCGTTCCCACGCAGGAAAGCCTCCTAGAAGTAACGCAGTGAAATCTCCAAGATTTCACTGCGCCACTTCTAGGACGACACTGCGTCAAAACCTTACGCCTGCTTGGAGCAGGCGTAAGGAGTGACGCAGCACAGTAAGTATAGCCCTCCCCATGCATTGCTGGAGTTGCGTCATGCTTGCAACACAACTCCAGCAATGCGTGACTTTTGCGCCAACAGATGCGTCAGAATTTCTGATGCATCTGGTAATCCTTGCGCCATGGTGCGCCGTATTGTAAATACGGCGCATCCATGGTGGCGCAAGGGTATCGCATGGAGGCGCAGGGAAACTGATGCATCTCTACAGATGCATCAGTTTCTTGTAAATCTGCCCCTTTGTTTTCTCAAGTGGAGAGTTAGTCTCCTTCGACATAGCTGTATGTGTGTGTATATATATATATATATATATATATATATATATATATATATATATATATATATATTACAGAGAGTGAGCTGCTAAGACGCTGGCGAGGGAATG
Organism: Calotriton arnoldi; assembly: GCA_963921515.1. Classification (NCBI taxonomy): domain Eukaryota; kingdom Metazoa; phylum Chordata; class Amphibia; order Caudata; family Salamandridae; genus Calotriton; species Calotriton arnoldi. Next base: position 6,295,112 of record CAWUFW010000087.1, read on the forward strand.
TACAGGCACAGTTATTACGGCTGGCAATTGATTTTTTTAGCGATGGGAGCGCCATAGAAATTGCATTAGGCAATAAATAATTAAGACAGTGACGCCCCATTGCTGCCCCTTTATTGGCCAAGGATCCACCAACCATATGGCAGGACCGTTTTAATGACTGTGTTTGTTTTATTAACGGCTTTTCCGCACTGATGACGGCAAGAGCCAGAAACGCGCCTGCGGATGTTTTATAGCCGATACATACCCCGTGAGTGCACCGGACCTTGGGAGTATTATGAACTCCTTGTTTTTTGATATATATATATATATATATATATATATATATATATATATATATATATATATATATATGACGTGAACTTCGCCACAGCAATCCCAGTAGTCCCAAATACCAGGCCTCTGGAACAGACGAATACAGACCCAGTCGTAGGTGCAAGGTGAGTTTATTAGAAGCTTTGCATGCCCGCCATGACGCGTTTCAGCCTTCAAGAGGCCTTGATCACATGAGAGTTAGTCTCCTTTGACATAGCTGTATATATATATATATATATATATATATATATATATATATATATATATATATATATCCCAGCTCAAACTTCACCCCCGCAAGGAAATGAAGGGACCGCACTCCATCAAGGGTAAACTCGGTTAGTTTATTTTACCGAGGTAAAGCACAGGACGCGTTTCGGCTTCGCGCCTTTTCCCACTGTACACAGTGCCGTCAGTTCAATGATATTATATCCTGTTTACATGTTTTACTTCCGGTGCAAAATTTCATCGACATTGAAAGCAGACTATAACAATGACTTTTTGTGGGCGCCATCTTAACACATTGTTGAAAAGAAAAAAGAAGAAAATACATGTAATATATAATTCATCTCATTCATCATTTTCTTGAATTCATTATTATCTTGAACTCAATTTTTTTGTCAAATAATACATCCTTGTCTGTATTAATTTTTTGTTAATTATCACTGGTGATTGTCGCAACAATTTTCAAAATTCACAAATAATTGCGGACATTGTGCAAATTCATCAATGTTGTGCATGTCTTATTCATAACATTAACTCATGATTCGATCATATATCAACTTTGCAATGTCTTCTCAAAAAACAAGTTATTAAGCTCTTAGATGAGCGAACGACAGTCATCAAAAATTAATATTATAAATGGCGCCTGGTTTTGATCAACAATAATTATTACTGCACATCCAATTTGGATTATTAGGCCCTGTATGGGCTAATGTAGGAACATATTCTCAATCAATGTTAACAATCATTTATAAAGTACGACTCTCAGTGGCTCACAACAGCTAGTCATTAACGCAGTTATCTGGTATAGCATGAACTCATCCTAGGTGAATCGCAAGTTCTTCTTCTGTGTTTAAACCATGGGGCATAGTCGTTTGCAGATCAATTATAAATCTGGATTCTAGCCTGCGTAACTTAAGCTCCCGGTTACCCCCCCCCCCATTCACTTGAAGGAATATGATCTAGGCAATAACATTTCAACAAATTCCTATCACTCTTATGAAATTTGGAGAAATGTCTCGCCACGGGGTAAGTGAAATCTTTTCTCTCTATTGCTCTGGCATGTTCCAGTATCCTGCGTTTAGGTGGGTGTATGGTGCTCCCAAAATACTGCATATTGCAGGGACATACCAGGCAATACACACTAAATGGTGTGTTGCAAGTCATGAATTTGTTAATGATTCTGGGTTGTGATAAACCGGGAATCTTGTACGTCAAGGTCTTTGAACTATGTCTGCAGGCTTTGCATCTAGAGCAAGGAAAAAAGCCCGTTAGTGTACTTAGTCTAGGATTATATGGAATTGGCTCATAATGACTATGTATCAGTGCATCTTTCAGGGATCTGCTGCGTCTAAATGTGATTTGAGGGTAATCAGGTAAACTTTTTCCTATTACCACATCTGTTTGCAATATATGCCAGTTACGACACAATATTTTTCTTAATGTGCCTGCATCATTGGAGAAGGTGGTTATAAATCTAAAGGTTTCCCCTCCCTGAGATCTTACTTTATCCTTTAACAAACAGTGTCTAGGAATTTTATCTACTTTGGACAAGGTTTTGTCTAATAAATCTGGGGAATAACCTCATACCTTAAATCTTTCTATTGCTGCACATGCTTCAGCTTTAAAATCTTCATCTTGTGTGCAGTTTCTTTTTAAGCGCAGCAATTCTCCGTAAGGTATGCTATTTTTTAGTGACTTTGGGTGACTGCTATGAGCCTCTAATATAGAATTACCTGCGGTCATTTTTCTAAATAAAGAGGTACATATTTGTCCATCCCTAATAAAGACCTTAAGATCTAAAAACGCCACTTCTGTGGTACTGATGTGCCCACTGAAACATAGATTCACAGAATTGTTATTAAGTTCTGCTATGTATCTTTCTGCCTCTTCTTGAGAGCCTTTCCATAGTATGAATAAATCATCTATGTATCTGTACCATCCTATGATACACATCACCCAATGATTGTACTTATCAGCCCAGGCCACCTGCTTCTCCCACCAGCCTACGAACAAGTTCGCATAGCTGGGGGCGAAGCAGGTGCCCATGGCTGTGCCCTGTATTTGGCGATAATGCTGCTTATTAAACAAAAAGATGTTATTGGTTAAGCAGAACCATAAAAATTCAATTACATTTCATTGTGTTCTGCATATTTGAGAGATCTTCCTTTTAGAAAATACTGTATTGCATGTAGACCATTCTCATGCTCAATGCAAGTATATATACTTGTGACATCAAGGACAATCATTAACATATCTGATTCCCAAGAGATATCTGAAATGTTTCTAATAAAATCAATTGTATCTCGAATATAGGATGGTAACATCTTTACAAACTCTGAAAGAAAATAATCAATATATTGTGACATCGATTCTGTTACGCTGCCCTTTGAAGATACAATTGGGCGACCAGGTGGTAATTGAGCGTCTTTATGGATCTTGGGCAGATGATAAAATGTCGATGTGACAGGGTGTGGACATGCCAAGAATTTCAGTTCATCATCATCAATCATATTCTTATCTGCCCATTTCTGAATGAGCACATGGTATTGTTTGATACTATCCACATATTCGTCTCTGGAAATTTTAGTGTAACATTTAGCATCTGACAGTTGACGTAATGCTTCTTGCACATAATATTCCCGTGTCATGAGGACTATATTTCCTCCTTTGTCCGAAGGTTTACAGACAATATTCGGATCATTTTGAATTTGTTCCAATGCCTTTCTCTGTCCCGATGTAAGATTTGTATGTGTTCGAGTTGGGTTATTATGTCTTAATTTGATAAGGTCTTTTTTGAACGATTCCTCAAAAGTATCAATAGTGCCAAAAGGAGTCATAGGTATAAATACAGATTTAGGCTTGAAGTTCGTTTTTGCAGGTTTCTGTTCAATTCCAAGACTCACAATTTGTGAAACAACTCCTGTATCCTCTTGTGTACTGTTTATTTCTTGACTTCCTAGAATTTGCAGTGTCAACAGATCATCTCCCGTTAGGACATCAGTTAGATTTTCAGATAGAGTTCCAGGAGCTATTGATGGTGAAGGCCCACGTGCGTCTTTATGTAAGCCTTTAATCTTAAAAAACTTATGAAGTTTTAATTTTCTCGTGAACTGATACAGATCAATGCGTGTTTGCGTGTATTCTAGATTCTTTGCTGGGCAAAAGGTGAGTCCTTTCTTAAGCACAATTTGTTCATCTTGTGTTAATGTCTTTGTTGTTAAGTTAATGATTGTCAAATCATCCACAGGAACTACTTCCTGGCTCCCCTCTTGCTGCGTGTTTGGCCTGCGACACCTTGGTTGTGGCTTGTTGTAGCCCCCCCTTCGCGATTTTCTGCAGTGTTTTGGTGTTTTTGTTCTGGGGGTTTGCCACGTCCTCCCCGTTGTCTGGTTTCCCTCATGAGCTAGAATTCCTCAAAAAAACGGCTACTCACATGTAATAAAGCTGAGGTTTCTGTACCATCTTCACCTGAATGCTCTGTATCAGTGCTTGCATTCGATTCAGAGGTTTCTTTCTGTTCAACTCTCCTAGAGACTGTATTTTTTAATGCTCGTCGCGGTGCATCGAACTTACGGGCAAAGGTTAGAATTCTATCTTGTTCGTAATCTCTAGCATTTCTGTTAAATTTCGTGTGTTTTCTTAATTTTATTTTATCTTCATAGATGATAAGGCGTTTCTTCATGATCTCTCTTAATTTAATCTTTCGTTTTTGTGTCTTGGTCTTGTGCAATCAGAGCTTCCAACTCTTCAATCTCTTTAAGACACTTTTCTCGGTCACTCCATGCAAATTTAATTAATATCTTGAGCATCCCCACTGAAACATCTGTGGTATATGCTGACCACTCATCGAGAAGAGCTGGATCCAGATTCTCATAAGAGGGGATGGTGTAGATAAGTAAACCGCGTGGGATGCGTTGTACCTCAATGTAGTTTTGTAATGAGGTGGCTTCCCACCATTTGCGGATTTCTCGCTCGAAGAGCCGTTCAAGTTTATTGAAATGTAAGCGTAAAGAGCCTTGTGTACTGGTTCCGTGATCCCGATCTGTTTGTTGCATCGGAGTGCATTTAAACACATCTGCTGCCGCTTCACGGCGAGATGCATCGGAGAACATGTTTTACTTTTTAATTTTTTTAAACTTTTTTTAAGTGAACGCGGCACTGGCGAAAACAATGATGCGATCATCCTTGAAGCGTTCCAGCCGTTTAGATATTGTTATATAATGACTACTATTAATCTTTACTGCAAGATGGGGGCTATTCAGTCACCTATGTGTCTCCGATGTGATTCGGAGGAGGGGTCGTTCCTCCACACTGTGTGGACTTGTGCGGCGCTGCAACATTTCTGGTCGGGTATAAGGTCCTGCTTGGGGCAAGTGCTGGCATGGCGCATTCCTGCAGACCCTCGATTGATATTCCTGCACAGCACCGAGGACATTGGGGGGAACAGATATAAAAGGCATTTACTGTTCCTAGGCTTGCACTAGCTAAGCGCGACATTGCTCAACATTGGAAGGCGACACTCCCACCCAGTATAGGTCCCTGGAAGAAAGCAATGGATAGGTGCCTGTCCGCTGAAGTGGCAGTATTTCAGGCTCGGGGATGTCCGCAAAAACATAACAAGATTTGGGCCAGATGGGCCACGTACCCTGGCATAGACTTGTCACTCATGGAGTCAGTGGCTCCCCGAGATCCAATTAATAGGCTGGTTGTGAGCAGCTCACCGATATAGGTTAATGGGGTCGTGTAGAGGTGAAGAAGCAAGATTACACTACGTTTGTATAATGTGTATAAGCGATGTATGGTGCGTGGTTGGGGGCGGGGGGTGGGGGTTTGGGTTTGCAGTTCTGCAGACGCCATAGGGATGTTATACGGTGCCTTGCTAGTGTATTTTGTATCTATACATGCCTCGAAGCTCGCTGGGCCTTGCCCATTTGGTACCTTGAAAATCAATAAAATTTGTTGTTAAAAAAAAAAAAATCTTTACTGCATAAGACCATCAAAGAATACCCGAAACCAACGGACTTGTGCGTCCTCCGACTCACCCGTCAACGTTGCTCTCGTATTCGTTAGCCTGGATGCAAACGGCGGTGCTGTTGCGCGGCGATAATTTTCAGCTCGATTCCACCAACGTCGCTGAAGCACTCAGGAACAGGTGCCGGTCCGTGTAGTGGCGGTGGCTCCACTCGTAATATCCCAGCTCAAACTTCACCCCCGTAAGGAAATGAAGGGACCGCACTCCATCAAGGGTAAACTCGGTTAGTTTATTTTACCGAGGTAAAGCACAGGATGCGTTTCGGCTTCGCGCCTTTTTCCACTGTACACAGTGCCGTCAGTTCAATTATATTATATCCTGTTTACATGTTTTACTTCCAGTGCAAAATTTCATCGACATTGAAAGCAGACTATAACAATGACTTTTTGTGGGCGCCATCTTAACACATTGTTGAAAAGAAAAAAGAAGAAAATACATGTAATATATAATTCATCTCATTCATCATTTTCTTGAATTCATTATTATCTTAAACTCAATTTTTTTGTCAAATAATACATCCTTGTCTGTATTAATTTTTTGTTAATTATCACTGGTGATTGTCGCAACAATTTTCAAAATTCACAAATAATTGCGGACATTGTGCAAATTCATCAATGTTGTGCATGTCTTATTCATAACATTAACTCATGATTCGATCATATATCAACTTTGCAATGTCTTCTCAAAAAACAAGTTATTAAGCTCTTAGATGAGCGAACGACAGTCATCAAAAATTAATATTATAAATGGCGCCTGGTTTTGATCAACAATAATTATTACTGCACATCCAATTTGGATTATTAGGCCCTGTATGGGCCTATATATATATATACAGCTATGTCAAAGGAGACTAACTCTCCACTGGAGAAAACAAAGTTTTCTTGTAAAACTCTCACCCACCAGGGTTACCCCTTGGTGGCATGCTTCATCATCGGGTCTTTCCCGTTCCGCTGCAGAGCGAGGCGTGCTGTGACCAACGGATTACGCAGGAGCACTTTGAAGGTTATACAGTGATAAAGGAAATGGTGATAAAAATAGGAGTGAGGTGGTTTTAGATGCTAAAGTGAAATGTGAAAATACCTGGCCAGTAGGTGCAACCTATTTATTCTGGCCTCTAGCCGGTATGATTAAAAAAACGGGGTGTGAGAGGAGAGGAGCATAATATGTACCTACTTTCCTATACAGTCGACATGTTTCAAGCCATACCCCTATTGGCTTTTCATCATGACCTAGGGAAAAAGCTCCCTGGTACCACTCCTGATGTATGCTAAAGAAATAGTACATACACATTTACCACCTCCTTAGCAATTATTGTCTGTATTTATGTAACATGCTAGAATTGTGTATCATGGTTCCTCCGGGGGAGAGGAGGGTTTGTAGTCACACTCACTCCAAGGCTCAGCCTCTGCCTTGCAATATGCGGTGCACAAAATAGGCATATGCTGTACATTTGTGCTTTGAATATGGTGGTCATGTAGTAAAGAGCCAACTCTTGAGTAGTCTTCTGAAGATAAGATGGTTATACGTGGCTCTTATGTTTGGGGTAATGAACTGCATAGTTTGGATGCTTGAACAGAGAAAGATGTACCACCCATGTTTTTTTCTTGTAAGCTGGAGTTTTGAGTCGAGGTGTCAATCTTGAGTGGAAGTTCCTTTGTTGGCTGTATTTGGTGATTTTATTCCCAGTGGCGGCTCCTCCACTAAGACGGAGGAGGATCGCCCCACTATTCGCGTAGCAGAGTAATAAAAATAAAATGATAATGACAGAAATTATTTCTGTTATTAGCATTTTTTTGGGGGGGCCAGGTTGGGCGGGGCTGGGACTCCCGTGATGTCCGGGAGGAAGAGTGGCTTGCACTCCAAAGTGTGCAGGACTGCTTGGCTGGCTCAAGTGGGCCGGCCAAGCAGTCCTACGCACTTTGCATGCTCCCCACCAGGCTTCATTACACAGCCTGGTGGGGAACATGCCTAGCCTCCCATTCCCAGTCTGAACGCCGAGCCACGGCGCTCAGACAAATCACAACACTGCATTACAGCATCGTGATGGCTTAGGGGAGGGAGCCTGTGTGCTTCCTGTTTCCGGCAATACGAGGGACAACGTCGGCGAGACAACTGAGGAGAGACTTGGCGAGGAGATAAGTGTTTTTTTTTAAATTTTGTAATCCCCCCGCCGCGACCCCCACCCGCCCCTCCACTCCTGCTTCCTGCCAGCTGCTTTATGGGTGATACAAAGCAGCTTGAATGTGGATCTTCTTGAAAGCGGTAACCAATGTGGGGCCCTCAAGGCAGGGGAGATGTGGGTTTGTTGCCTTACATGTAGCAGTAGTCTGGAAGCAGAGTTCTGAATTCGTTGTAGTCTTTCCATAGTTGATAAAGATGATCCCAGGTAGAGGTCATTCGCACAATCAAGCATAGACAGTACAAGAGAGATAGTAGCCTGCACCTTGTTTTTTCAATTCGAGGTTTCTTACTTCCTTAGATACTTTAGGAGGTCTTCCCAGATCGTCAGGCCAGGCGGTGAGCGGGTCATAATTTTTCCAATCGCCAGTGAGTATTTCCGTTTTGGAAGCATTCAGTTTGAGATGGCTCCATGTCATCCATTGATCCACGGCTCTGAGACAACTGAAACTTTTTGAGTTTCCAATGTCTTTGGTGCTTTTCAGTTTAAGAAGTATTTGTGTGTCATCTGCATTGTTATAGCATGTGAGCCGAAATTCATTGCTCATTGCCGGTAATGACTTCATGTAGATGTTGAAAAGCTTGACTGAGATGATAGAGCCTTGAGGCACCCCTGCTTTTGTGAAGTATGGTTTGGATGAGAAAGAGGGAGCATGGATGACAGTTGTTTTGTTTTGAAGGTAGGATGTGATCCAGTCGAGAGCAGCTCCCTCTATGCCAGCTTCATAGAGTCTTTGTATTAGCGTGTCATGGTCAACTGTGCTGAAGGCAGCTGAGAGATCCAAGAAAAGTAGTGCAGCAACCCCGCACATTCTACTGTGTTTTTAAGGTCATCCCAGATGGTGTTGAGGGCAGATTTTGTGCCTCTTCCTAGACGGAATCCTGTTTGGAAGTCTGAAAGTATGGAGGTATCTTCAATGAATGGTGACATCTGGGCGAACGCTGCTCTTTCTATCAGTTTTCCCTGGAAAGGTCCATTTGTAATCGGTCTATAGTTTTTTGGGTCATGTGGTCCAGGTTTGTTTTCTTTAATAATGGGCGCATGTATGACTTTTTTAAGTCTTCTGGAAATATGCCTGTAGTTAAAGAATTATTGATGGTTCGTCTTACTGGATTGGCAGCAGAGGTAGTTAAAAGAATGTTCTTGAAGATTGTGGTGGACAAGGGTCAGATGGGCAGTCGGCTGGCCTGCTTCCTTTGAGAAGATCTATAAATTCACTTTGTGGTAATTGTTTGAAGGAATGCGAAGGCTGGGTGAGGCTACCAATGGATGCGATTGTACGAACTGAGTTGGTGCTGGTGGTTTTCCTTTGTGTTAAATAGGAGTCCAATGTGTCTTGCTTGGTTGTGCAATGATTTGCCAGTTTGTCAGTAAATTCTTGAGAAATGGGTTGAGTTCCTTCTGTGCATTTAAATGTATGAAATTCTGTGAGAATTTTATAAAAGTCTTTATTTGCTCATTTAGCATTGTGAATTCTGTCTGAATTGTACCTTTTGATTAGCTGTTTTGATAGTTGACTTGTATATTCTGTTAAGGTTGTGTAGGTGAAGTTTGTCTTGATTGCTAAGTGTTTTGAGCAGGGTGTGTTGCAGCTTTGTCATTTGTTGTTTTATCTTTTTCAGTTCTGCATTCCTCCAAGGTGCTTGTTTTCTTTTGTCCTGTTTTGTTGTTCTTAGTGATATTAGGATATCAAAAGCTTTCTGGAGCCGCTCATAACATTTTCTAATGGAATTTATTGTGTCTAGGTCTGTGTTGGAAGTTAGTTCTGTTTCTAAGTGTTCAAACTTAAGTTTGTTCCACGGTCTATAAGTGGATGCATGTATGGTGGCCTTAGGTATGTTGATTTGTGGTGTCTTGTGTTGGAAAGCTACCAGATGGTGGTCTGACCATGTGACTTGAGTAATCCTTCGAAAGGTAAGTAGTTCTAGATTTGCAAAAATGACACCTAGGATGTGTCCAGGGATGTGTGTGGGTTTGTGGACGATTTGATGTAGGTTCAGAGTGTCTGCCAGTGATGATAGTTTTTGGTTGCTGCATATTGGGTTTGTCAAACCCTATGTTTAGGTCACAGAGGAAGCATAGGTTGGAGTGTAGTGTCATAATGTTTGAAACTGAGTCTAGAAACGTGTCTGGGAATGTTGCATTGATAGGTGGTTGTCTCTAAAGAAGAAGGAAGTTACAGGAGGACGTTGGTGTAGGGTTGCATCTGGTGATGAGGGCCTCACAACCTTGTATGGAAATGTTGTCAGCTTTGGTGAGATTTATTGTTTGATTGAATTTAACAGCTAGTCCACCCACTCTTTTGCGTACGCGATTCTGTGTGACAGAACACGCATGTGCCTCTATACACGTGCATCTCCACACACTTGTGGATACTCCATACACATGTGCATCTATACACAAATGTGTCTATACACATATGCATCTGCACGCATGTTCATTTACACATGTACACCTGTACACATGTACATCTAAACACATGTGCATCTACACACATGTGCATCTATACACGTGCATCAACACACATCATCTATACACATGTGCATGTACACACATGTGCCTCTATACACATGCACATTTCCACAGATGTGAATCTATACACATGTGCATCTAAACACAAATGTACCTATACACATGTGCATCGACACACATGTTCATCTACAGACGTACATCTGTGCACATTTGTATCTACACATATATGCATCTACACGTGTACATCTATACCCATGTGTATCTAAACACATGTGCATCTACACACAAATGCATCTATACCCATGTGCATCAATACACATTTTGCATCTATACACATGTTTTTACACACATGTCCATCTGTACACATGTGCATCTACACACGTGTATCTATAGCCATGTGTATCTACACACATATCCATCTGTACCGTTGTGCATCTCCATACATCCACTTCTATACACATGTCCACCTACACACACAGTGCACAGAATAGGTCCCTAACGGGATGAAACTCACATTATGTTTTGTTCCATTAGCCAGAAGGGACCCATATTCAGCAATCTATCAGACAAGCCAGCTTTCACCAACCAAGCATAACAGGTCTGTGAAAATCCCAGAACCGTATGCAAAAAGCACCTTTGTAGGAAAGTAGGATCTGTTTCTATGGTCACCCCCACTTTTTGCCTGGTGCTAAGCTGTATTTGACTAGTCTGACTGGGATCCTGCTAATCAGGACCCCAGTCTATCTGCTTTCTCCCTAAATGGTTATGTTCAGTACTTAGGTACACCCCAGATTGGATACTGGGGTACCCTTATAAGCCCCTAGTATATGGTACCCATGTACCCAGGGCATAGGTACCCCGGAGGTCCCCCATGGGCTGAAGCATGTATTATGCCACCCATGGGAGACCATTCAAAATGGAACTACATGCCGGCCATGGCATCCTGTGTAAGCTGGTGCTTGCACCACTTACTAAAGATATAGGTTTCCTATATTTAGGGTCACTGCACTTAAAACCTATAAGTCACCCCTATAGCAGGCCTTTGCAATCCTGAAGGCAGGGTGCTTGGTTCTAAGTGAGAGGGTGCCCCTGCATGAGCAGGACACCCTGTTGTAGGGATTCTGCACATACACAGAGCTATGCACAGAATAATAGGACCTCAGAATATAGTGGTGAGCCAACCATAAACCTTAGCACCTAAAACCCCAACCCGACTAGCTGTAGCGTCTCATTAGCAACAATGCTACCAATGATTAGACAACCCAGAACACGGTATCTCTCTCTCTCAGGACTCGCAGTAACAAGAACACCCTTTCATAACTCACTCATACCTGTCCACAACGCGCGTAAGAAGAGACACTGTATAGTTTAAAATGTTTATTTCAACTAACGTGCTCTAAGATACAGTACACGTGCCAGTACTATCAGCGTAATGCATAATGATAAAATAAGCAGCATAGTTACAACTCCATAGAATACAAACGGGGAAAGCATTTCATAAAGCAGTGGATATAAGGCTAACTGACCTTACCACCCTCCCCGTGCTAGTAGCTAGTTTATTATAAAGATCGAAGACCTCTGGGCTTGGACTAGCGAACCCCTATACCTCAATATCTAGATGCAAAGTTTACATCATCAGATACAAACAGCTCTTCTCTCTGGAAAGGTTGTTCTCCAAGTGTGTCTAACAGTGAAAAAACACAATATTAAAAGCACACGAATTTCTCCAAGGCAGCTGTAAATAGAGTGTTATGTCTAAGTGCGAGGGACTGGCCAAATCAGCAGGAACAAGGGACGTTGTTTTATCGACCTTGTACATGGTGTGCAGACAGTAGCCCAAAAGGGAACAGGAGACAAGGTGAAAGATAGAAATGCAGACAGTGCTAAGATAGCCGGGCAGAAGCAGAGGCTTGAAAAACAACGGCACAAAGGAACGTGCGCAAAAAGGCCTCATGGCAGCCAAGTTCAAGCCAACGCAGCAAAGCAGACCAGGAGGCCACAAACCACACGACACCCTCCCCTGGTCAGTCCATCGTCCAAGAAGATGACAGAGTTCAAATAAACTGAGCAGAACAGAACGCATGTGGGGAAGCGAATCCCAGGAAGGACAACAAAAGGGAGATGTGAAGAAAAAATCTAAAAGAAAAAGAAGATATATATATATATATATATATATATATATATATATATATATATATATATATATATATATATATATATATATTCAGCGAGGCAGGTCGCAGAAAGTTAAAGCCCTCTCAATCCAATAGAGTGTAAGTGCAGAAAAACGCCACACCTTCCAAGAGGACATCATTGGAATCGTCGGAAAAAGCGACGCCATCCAGTCAAGTAAATCAAAGCTGCAGTCATGTTCCTCGCAAGAGGGGGCAGCGAACAGCATTGCGGGACAACTTGCGTGGTACGCAATATAACTTTGTTGTAGGAGATTCCGAGCAGCCGCCCAGATATCCCATTGTGCCAAAATCCCAAGTGCAGCCGCACGCGCCATGTAGCCTGCAGCGGAACAGTCCCGTTCATGGGCCACTAGGGGACCCACCAACTGAACAAAATCCGGAACAGACCAAGACGTATTGGAGAGGCAATAATCCATGGCCCACGAGAATGGACATCTGACGCAAGACATCACAGGTTGCACGCAAGTGAAATACGCAAAGCGAAAAGAAAGTGTACATGACACACTCATTGTCGCCAACGGCAGGACGCCGAAGCCAGCGAGGATGCGTTCACGGAGCATCTGGAGCCGACCTGGCTCGAGAAGGGCCCATGGAGGTGCAGCCATTGCGTAGTAAACAGACCAACAGCAGGACACCAGCCGCCAAGGCGAGGATCAGTGGAAAGCCACCAAAGACGCTGGAAAAGATGGAATGAATAAAAGCCGGTATTACACCAAAAATAGTTTGAAAAGAGGTCACAAGGCCAGAGCCCACAACTTTAAAAAAGTGCACTAGACCTTCAGTGCGGGACGCATTAAAAACACGGTGAATCAGTTCACCGAAATGTTGTGGGAGGTTAGTGTTCAAAAGGGCCTGTATTTCACTGTGGGTACTTGCCACCTGGAGAATGAAAGTCTCCCGGGCAGATGTGAGCATAACCTCCTGGTTCAATAATAGTGCCTTTATTCTGCTCAATTTATTGAAATCCGCCCTCACAGTAGGAATGGAAGGCCACACAGAACTATCTATGATGTCGTGCGGGGAGGAAAAAGCACATTTATGCAGCAGACAACCCTGTGGGAAACAGTAACAATATATGGTATGCCGGCCAGCAGGCCACAGCAGTCTTGGTTATTTAAAAGCAAATAGCTACCATTAGCAAGCACAGTGAAAGTAGGAGAAATAGCAGGAGCTGGAATACCCTTTAACACACAAGCAAGATTCGGAGCCGAAACGTTACAAGCTCCGTGCAACTTGATGTGTTTGCAAATAAGGGAATGACCCACAGTTGAATCGCATGACTCCCCCGTGAGAAAAACCTCCCTCCCGTCTCTAAGGCATTTAAACATGAATGGCAGTGACCAAAGTTCATGCAGGAAGGCACTGCCAAAAGGCTGGAAACGGCCTACAGGATAATGCTTCATGCACGAACTAAACTCAAACAATGAAAAAGGCAAAGCGATAACCCCGTGTACTAGCCACACAGCAGAATCCAATTCAGCAATAGAGAATGGCAAGGGCTCTATCTTTTCAATATGTTACAGAGTGTATGCTGCATCTTTCATGGACAAGAACCGCTGTTTCTCAGTCAAATTAAAAGGTGAAAACAAGGCAGAGGTGTTCAAAAATTGCCAAGGAACTTTCCCCATTTTAAGTGTTTGCAAAGTCCATGCAAACTGCATCACTGAACGCAATTGATTCTGACCATGATACAACACAGAAACATCATCTTGTACAATATCAACAACAGAGGAAATAATATTCTCTAATGTGTAAATGCGGGAAGACAGGGTATTAATACTATTGTCAACAACAGCAAGCACCTTTTCCAAATTTGCTTGATCGATTTCCCGCAGACGGGAAGCAGCTTCAATTTGCAAAAACTTCCAGAGTTCATTATACGTTTCATAAATGAATCTCTTAGGTCGAGGACCACGAGGCCCCAGAACAAAATCGGACAGATCAATGTTGCCTGATAGGAGCGATAAATGTTGTTTAACAGAATCTAGGGAAGAGTGCTGCAACCACTGTTTACATAATTTACCAACAGAATATGTTGTAACAGTACGAGAGTCAGAAAACCGTGGATCTGGCCTAACTTGTATGTAGCCAGTATCCGGGTTATGAAAACGCAGTTGGCAGGCATTTGATGCAATGGGCCAAGCCAACCAGGGTGACTGAACAAACGCAGAGACATTAAACGAATTGTTCTGAAACAAAACCTGCAATTCGGTAAGGGACTTATTAAAGTACAAGCTTTCGTTGGGAGTGGAAGACAAGACAGGAAAGGATGGTGCATTTAATTGTTTGGACGTAGCCAAACCCCAACATATCGTTTGATAGACGGTCTGATTTAAAAATAGAATTTGGGCCGGGATGAGGCAAGCACGATGCAAGGCTTCTGTGCCCTGCACCTGCCATGCTTTGGAGCCCCAAATAGACTTCAAATCAATGGTGTCACGCCAATGTTCATACCCACCCACAGCTAAGGCTTTTAAAAAGGAGCCGGAATATAATAATTTGGTATGGGTTAACATGATTTTTTCAGTAAAGGAAGTGTTTAATTTAAAGAAATAGGACCCAGGGTTCGATCTATTAAAATCAGTAAAATAAGTAAACTTATTTCTAAGAGTCTGGGAGCTACCTGGCAAAAGGGTCGGACAATGTTCCCATTGGGTGTAATTAAAAAGACCCCGAAGGGTACTGGGTTTATGGAGAAAGTGGTTGCCCCAATGCTGGTAACAATACAAATCAGCATAATTTGCAGAATTCATGTACAGATCTTCAGCATGAAAAGCAGCATAATATTTCAAATCAGTAAATAATGCTTCAACTGCATGTACATCCCAATCGTCAGAATGAATATTACTTTTTACGACATCACCCATTGAAACACGAAGGACATTTGGTACATTAATAGTTTTGGTTGGACCATGAATTTGGAAGTTCACCGCATCCCAAATGATGCCATCAGCAACTGGAAACGCTGAAATGTTCACAAATGTGTGGTCTCGCTTCATGAATTGTGATGAAGAATGTGGAGCCAAAGTTCCAGCGACAGAGTTCACTGCAGAGCGTTCTGGCAAATAGTGTCCATTGATGAGCAGAAAAAACACTGTGACAAAGCCAATAGACATGAACAAAAAAATCAGGAAAAGTACCAACCAGATGTATGTCCATGGGGGGATCAAAAAATTGTCTCTGAACCAGGATACAAAAATGCTGAATTTGGACGGGACAAGTGACGAAGTGGAATCCGAGTCAAAGGAATAATTTGTTGGGCTCAGTGGCGTTGTTGGTAGGTGTGCCACCGACTCGTTACCGGGATAGGTATACTCAGACTCGTCGTTGCAGGGCAAGTCCGGGTAGTCGAGTATGCGATCAGGCAAATCTACCATCTCGATGGCAACATCAGTGACAGTTCGGGCAGGAGTGCCACGAACATTTGTCCGGCAAATGACAGGACAAGAGACCGCTGCTGTAACACTATTCAGGATCGGCCAGATGTTGTAGCTTGACATTTTCCACTGAGATGTATCTGTTCTCTTTGCGACCAGGAAGCGGTGGTAAGATGACTGTACGAGTTCCCTTCAAGCCAAGGACTGGAACCGGTGCACGATAAGAGGGGCCAAATTCTTTTTTGTTCTCCACCTTCTCTCGAACCAGATCTCCAATCTTCGGAAGCCAGCCGGCAACCGGAATCTGCAGTGCAGCGTCTGTGGCTGAAGGTAAATGTGCAATCGCAAGTTTGTCTCGGGCTTCTTGTAAGTCCTGTAACATAGTAGAATGGTTATCTACATCAAAGATGGCGGATTGCGCCGCCATGTCTAGACCATCAAGGTCAGGCACAAACATTCTTATGCCAAAGAGCATTTCGTATGGGGTCCGCCCACCCAGAGGTCTTCTCGGGAGATTATTAAGTGCACGTTGTACGGTATACAAGTGGGCCAGCCAGTTCCTGCCAGTACCTAAGACTCTAGCTGTCAAGGATTGCTTTAAGTCATGGTTCATTCGTTCAACAATCGAATTGCCCTCAGGCCGATACGGTGACGAAAATTTCACCCGCACCCCCAGTGAACCCATTGCGTCCTTGTAAGTCTTAGAGGCAAACGCTGGACCTTGGTCAGAATGGAAGGTGCCACAGGCGAAAATTCCCACAAAGACACGCAAATCCCTTATGACATTTCGAGCGTCAGCACTCCGTTGTGGCCAGACCCAGATGAAACGTGTGCACGAATCCACTGCAACTAAGATATATTTATATGCAGAGTCTGAAGAAAAGGGACTGCAGTGATCCAGGTAAACACACCCAAAAGGTCTGTTTGAAATGCAGAGCGGGGTCTGTGGTGGCCGTGTAACTGTGGAAGGCTTAATCTGCTGACAAACGTCACAAGAAAGCACATAAGTACGGGTTCGTTTGTATAAACCACGCCACCAGTAACGCTGCTGCAAGATGGAAACTGTCGCAGACACCCCAGCATGAGCCGAAGCCATGCCTTCATGTGCTGCAGTAATCAAGGGAAGTCTGCGGTCCGCGTTGGGAATCAGCCAATCACCAACGTCTGGAATTCTTACATAAGGAGCCTGTTCGGGACCTAATTGATAACAGTATTTGGAAGGGAAACCCCGTGGGTAATTAGCACCTTCCTTTGACGCAGCAATAGCTGCTAGAATATCAGAATCTATTTTAGACATGGATCTGGTAACTGCTGCGACTGAGCACGTGGCTACTGCTGACTTGGCAGCTTCATCTGCCAAGCCGTTACCGACAGCATGTGCGCCCACACGCTGATGGCCAAGAGTGTGTACCACCTGTGTGAGAGGCAGACGTTGTTGTAAATCTGCCACTCGAACCCAAAGCATTTTATGCTTGATTGTGCTGCCTTTTGCGTCTCTATAGTCATTTTGTGACCAAAAGAATAGATTGTCATTGTATGACTGGACACAGTAATAAGAATCGCATACAATAAGAGTGGTCACATCCGGATTAGCGAACTCAAGTGCTAGCACCAATGCGCGCAGCTCGGCCAATTGTGCAGTACTGTCTCCCAGTGCTTGAGTATGCACCACAGTTGATTTAAATTTTCCGTTCACAAAGGAACCTGCAACAATAGCACATGCGGCTGAATAAGCATGCATGGAACCCGTGGCCAGTTGTGCCGAGCCATCGGTATAAATAATACATTCGTATTCCTCAAGTGGTAGCAAAGACAGAGGAGGAGGATGAACGAATTCATACTGCAAAAACTCCTGAGTCTGAAGAGATGAATCAAAGATAAAAGTGACATCGGGAGACGTCAAAGATGTTGCCCATTGTATCCAACGGGGTGCAAAGCTTTAGAGTTCGGAACACTTGCTTTCGTCACTGCCTCTAGGGCAGGATAGGGTGTTACCACCAAAATGCGCTTTCCCTGTGCCAGTGCGCGTTCCTTTAGAATCGCCATTTGCACTGCAGTCAAAACTTTCTCCACAGATGAAAAACGCATTTCTGCGGAAGTGTAAAGATGTGACTTGTATGCGATGGGTACTGTGTCACCTTCGTTAAAGGTTAAGTACGTGAAACCCACTGCCGCTGGAATTATTCTAATCACCAGGTTGGTGTGGTTGTCACGAGTCAACAGGTATTTAGATTCAAGCAGGTCTGTCTGCAAAGACTGCAGAATGGAGGAATGCTCCGGAAGCCAGCATGACTTCGAAAAGTTAGGTTGTATCAAAGCATACAGTGGCTTGATACGCTGGGCACATTCGGGAATGTAAGTACGCCCGAAGTTCAGAAAACCCAGTAAAGACTGAAGTTTCTTCAGAGTGGTTGGAGGGCACAAAAGTGCACATTTCTCCAGAAAATGGGGGTCTAAGCCCTTACCTTCATTGTTGAGCTCATAACCCAAAAACAAAACGGTAAATTCAGCAATGTGAGATTTGGCAAAATTAAATTTGTAACCTAGAACCGCAAATTCTAGAATAATGCGGTCCACTCGGGAAAGATGCGGGAATAATTCGTCGTCTGTCAGATAGATATCATCGACGTACGAACATGCATCTGGGTCAATGCCGTCTAACAAAGAGACAACACGAGCAGCGAATACGCCCGGACTGTTCTTGTAGCCCATAGGTAAACGCCTGAATTTGACAAATTTACCACCGGAGGTAAAAGCGCTCCATTGGTTACTCTCCGGGGCCAAGTTGTGTGTGTAGAATCCATTGGATAGGTCAAGTATAGTTTTATATTTTTTACGAACAAGACTGTCTACTAGCGCAGAACTATGTGTGTTTTGCACCGCAAAGGTCCGACAATGAGAGTTCAAATGCTGGTAATCCAAAACTAAGCGGTACGATCCATCGGGTTTAGAAACCGCGAAAAGGGGATTATTCATCGGTGACTCGCATGTTTCAATCACTCCCTGATATTCCAACTGAGTCAGAATTTCGGAAACGGGACCTTTAGCTTCCCGTTTGATGGGATATTGGGGTTGTGGTTGTGGCAGGGACCGCAGAGGTATTTCATGGGGTGGTGATTCCAGCCCACATGGTTGCGGTATAACGCTGGAGCCAGGGACACAGCCCATTCAGCTGCAAGAGCCTCTGCTTTGTCTTTTGGGACGTGTCGAGAAAAGCTCGGAAGGATTACCTCCTCCCCTTTAAGCGCAGCAAGTACGAATGGGGGCGGCCAATCCGCCTCCGCTAACAAAATGTCATACAAAGAGGTCAGATTTTCCCAAAAAATCCCTTTGATAACACGCTGTATATCACCTTCGATTTGAATTACAATATTCTATAGTCTGTCAGGGGGAGCCACTCTGGTGTCAGCTGCCTCAACAGTAATGAATGTTTCAGTTGCTGTCGCCTCCACATGAGGACGTAGCACCTCCCGCACTATGGTAACTTCCACGGCTCTGTCTAGGAGGGTCACTGCCCACGTCCAATCCAGGAGTCTCGTTCTCACCGTCTGTGGCATATCTCGCTGTTACAGCGGCAACTTTTTTCTTCTGAAATTGTGGGCGAGAACGTTGAAAATTGTCTGGTTTCCCTCTGACTTGTTGTCTAGGTTGGTCTCGTCCCTGTGGATCCTCTCGACCCCTTCCTCTATCCTGGCGATCTCCTCCACCAGCCTGCGAAGATGTTGGTGCCTGTGAAGAACGAGGAGAACGCGAATCAGGAACTTGAAATCTCTCTGGAGATTTAATTCTCGCCCTATCACACAAATCATAAGTGCGTTCAGAAGAGACAGAAACCGGGGATGCACCTCGTGACCCCGGCTTCTTCTGTTGCTTACCCTATTTTTTCAACCTCCAGCTCTTTTTAGTAAAAACTGGTTTCTCATCTTTCTCAGACTGAGTTTTTGGTTGTTGTTGCGATTGTGTTTGCGTTTTAGCAAAAGGCTTAACTCCCAGGCTATTGCGACCAATGGTTTTGTAAGCCTGAGCAATAATTTTCGGTAATTCGCGAGGCCTGTCCAATTCTGGGACCAAAGCCAAAGCATTAGCTACTTGAAAGTTCACTGCATCGCCCTTGACATTCGCAAGGATCAACTCAGCTACTACGTCGAACACTCCCACCAGTCTCATCCCTAATTCCACAGCCGCTTCAGGGCCATGTTCATCCTGTACTCGTTTAATCACAGAGGGGAGAACTGTCATGGAAGGAGTGCCGAAACACTTCGCATATACTGCTGCGAATACCCTACCCCAGTTGTTGCATTCTGCCAACTCGGGTACTAAGTCTTTTGGCAAACTAATCGTCAAAATCCTATGTTTTTCCACGGGAGATGTATTTGGAAAAACTGCCTCCAGCTGGTCAAATTTTTCTGCAAGCCAATAAGGAAAATCATCCTTATTCTGTGGGCGCTTGCCCATCACCGAATTCACCATGACAGGACTTATGGTTACACCGCCTGCACCAGCTGGATGGGCCGCAACTCCATGCGGGGCTCCCTGGATGTTGCCTGTAACATATTGTACTAAAGCTCTATGTACTCGTATCAAAGACGAATGCATATGACGCAGTTCAGCGACTGTCACCGTCATATAACGCGGATGTGGTGTATACCCGGCCAAGACTGGCCAAGTGGCCCCATCAACTGATAATGGGCCTAAACGAACCGCGGTAACCGGTTGGGGGAGGGCGCCATCAAACCAAACACGGTGTTGCCAAGCCGTGAGCTGTACTTCAAGATTCATATACGGTCTATAGTGATTAGGAACAACGGTGGCTTCATATTCATGGAACAAATTATCAGTCCCATCCACCGCCGGAAAGGTGACCCAAGAGTAAAACACCTCAAAGTGGTAAGCTGGATCTGCTTGTACCACAAAGATCAAATCGACACCCGCGTCAGGCACTCCATACACTGTTAAGTGAGCCCGGAGCGCTGCGCGGCTATGTGCCGCAATTTGAACAGCCATTTCAGGCTAAAAGTTCACGACAACCTAATGTGTGGCAGCACAATAGAGGGTATTGCTTAAGAAACCTTTTAACAACTTCAAGCTTGAAAGAACGTATAAAAACGTCAATATAGGAGGTATCACCGTCACACACGCTTCCGGAAGCGCCTGTGAAGGGAGTTGTGGACAAGCACAAATATTACTCAAGCGTCTCGCAGATAAGCGGCCCCACTTGTTGGTTGCGCCATGTTGTAGGGATTCTGCACATACACAGAGCTATGCACAGGATAATAGGACCTCAGAATATAGTGGTGAGCCAACCATAAACCTTAGCACCTAAAACCCCAACCCGACTAGCTGTAGCGTCTCATTAGCAACAATGCTACCAATGATTAGACAACCCAGAACACGGTATCTCTCTCTCTCAGGACTCGCAGTAACAAGAACACCCTTTCATAACTCACTCATACCTGTCCACAACGCGCGGAAGAAGAGACACTGTATAGTTTAAAATGTTTATTTCAACTAACGTGCTCTAAGATACAGTACACGTGCCAGTACTATCAGCGTAATGCATAATGATAAAATAAGCAGCATAGTTACAACTCCTTAGAATACAAACGGGGAAAGCATTTCATAAAGCAGTGGATATAAGGCTAACTGACCTTACCACCCTCCCCGTGCTAGTAGCTAGTTTATTATAAAGATCGAAGACCTCTGGGCTTGGACTAGCGAACCCCCATACCTCAATATCTAGATGCAAAGTTTACATCATCAGATACAAACAGCTCTTCTCTCTGGAAAGGTTGTTCTCCAAGTGTGTCTAACAGAGAAAAAACACAATATTAAAAGCACACAAATTTCTCCAAGGCAGCTGTAAATAGAGTGTTATGTCTAAGTGCGAGGGACTGGCCAAATCAGCAGGAACAAGGGACGTTGTTTATCGACCTTGTACATGGTGTGCAGACAGTAGCCCAAAAGGGAACAGGAGACAAGGTGAAAGATAGAAATGCAGACAGCGCTAAGATAGCCGGGCAGAAGCAGAGGCTTGAAAAACAACGGCACAAAGGAACGTGCGCAAAAAGGCCCCATGGCAGCCAAGCCCAAGCCAACGCAGCAAGGCAGACCAGGAGGCCACAAACCACACGACAACCCCTACAGCCTACGGAGTCCATTCTCCCGGGTTGTCAGTGAAGCAGCCATATACTATATAGAGGGGCACTGCATAATTACGCGATGACCATCTCGAAACTGGCTGCAACGAATCCTATCATGTTTGGTATCAAACATGTTGGAATCATACCCCCATACCGTAAATGGTGTGGGAGGTATGATTCCAAGCACTGGAAGAGCCCTCCTTTAGGCTCTCAGTGTTCCCAGTGCCAACCTTCTAGACACAGACAGCACAAAATGGTTGCTGCCGACCAGAGACACATTTCTGCCCTCCTGCTGCTGAGCCAAGCTCGAGCAGGGGAAGGCAGAACAATAGGCATCCTGTCACAGGGGGGTGTGACCACCTCCCAGACAGGATTTAGTGTATTGGGGTAGGGTGGGTGTGCTTTCCAGTGCCACAAAGTCTGCATGAGGAGCACATTTGGTGTCCCCGTGCATAGTCCAGGTCAAACCAGTCCTGGGAGCCGTTGGCTCCCGCTCTGGCGCGAAACTGGACAAAGGACATGGGAGTAACCTCCCCTCTGTCCAGACCCTCCCCTGGGAGGGTCCCCTGAATCTTCCCAACCCTTTCCCTAGGGTACTAAGGGCTTACCTAGGTGTAGGTCCCTAGATTCGTCATGGGATAAGATTCAGATCAGACACCACTTCTTCTTCTACCATCTGGGCACTCTGGACTTTGCTGGACTTGTTTTGGGCCTAACTTCATCTCCCTTCCAGTCTGCTGCATCGTCTGTACCTGTGCATCATACAGGAACCTTCCAAGGCCTGTGAAGCATCAATGACACCTGAAGGAATCTCCCTTGGAGTGAAGGAGTCACTCCCCTGCATTCACAGGCACTGCAACTAAGTCGACCTGTTCTGCTGATCCTGAGCTCTTCCGGACTCCGTAAGGTTTTACAACACAGGTGGTGGTTTTCCACAGCTCCTGAGGCCTGCCCTGCCCTCTCACCAAATTTGAGGCCAGTATCCCTCGTGGTCGTTGCAATAACTGAACCCCTGTGCACCGCGTAAACTTGCAGTTGCCAAGGCTTGTTGGCTTCTTTCCAAGAAGATCTTCGGGCTCCAAGTAGCCCCAACCTCGAGCACCTCCAGTGACCAGAATCTTCAGCCACACCGCATCATGTGCATCGTGGCCTGTATGTTTTGGTGGGCTGCTTGAGGTCCTCTCGCGACTCCAGTGCCTCCGGCCTGTGGGTTCATTTGAGGGTCACACTTATTTCTTTTGGGCTCCCCTGATTGCTCGGGCCTGCCCTGACTACCCTGCTTGTGGTGAGTCCCCTGGACCTTGCTGGTCCCAACGTTGCTCCTTTTTCACTTCATGCGTTAGTTGCATTTGCCAAGGCTTGTTGGTGGTCCCGCCGGACACCGACCCCTCAGCACTCGTCATCCTTCGTGGGACAGCTTGTGCATGGCTCCTGGTCCTCCTCAACATCGCCTGGTCCTCACAACTGCAGAGTCAAAGTCATCGTCACCCATCCTGCAACTCCCGACATCGGTGGGCATTCGTCTTCCAAGTCTCCTGGTCACTCCTGAGTGACATAGACTCTGTCCCCTCTGCTTGCAGGTACCTCTCATCCAGAATCCACCTTTGTATTCCACCATACACTTTTTCCTTCTCCAGCAGCGGCACTTTCCTGAAGTCCTCCATTGGGTACGACGGCGGTTTCTGACACCACTTCACAGCTATGCACCCGGCTTCCCTGGTGTGGGTAACGTGGGCACTAGGGTATCCACGGGTGGGGTGGCTCTCCAACCTTCTGTCTTCCACAGGGTTTCTTCAGGGTCCACTGGGAAGGTCCTTAATCTTTAAAAATCCAACCACGACTTACACGTAAACTTGTACGGAGCACGCAGTCGTGTTTCCACACTGCACACACTCTCCGTGGGGTCCCTATCTACTTACCTTGGGTGGTTCTGTGGGTCCCCAACACTTCTACTTCCTCTCGACATTGTCTTGACCTGAGTCATGGTTCTTATACAACTTTCTTAGTATATGGTTCGGTCCCCCCCTGGGGCCCACTGTGTATTCTGTGCTATTTACTGTGTTTCTTTGCAAAGTATTGTGTGCATTGTGATTATCTCCATGTAGGAGATATCTAAACGTGTTAGAGAGTATTATATAATAAAAACATATTTTTATAAATACTTTGTGTGGTTCTTTTTCACTTAATCTATACTATAAGATTGCATTCTGGTGAAACAAGCTGCTTTACGCTGCTTCTGGACTAAGCCTGAAGGCTGCTCTCCACAGCTACCACTTAGAGAGCTTCTAAGGTTGTCTAAGACCTCTTATAGCACCATAAAGGTTGTCTGGACTGGTGCAAGGTGCCCACTTACATTAGTGGACATCATATACCAGGCCAGCTTCTGACAACCTTGATTCCAAAAAGCGCTAGGGTGCCATACACTTGGTAGACGTGCGCTATGCAAACGCTGGTGACATAGCTTTGTTTCCTTTACTACAGAACTGTAGAAAGGAGGAGACACTTCGAGGGGTGAAACCGGCTCCAGACTTGTCCAGAGGGTGTGACCCTCTACAAATTCTGGCTGGTGCTCCTCGAGTGCAGACATCTGGGAGCCCTCAGAAAGGGTCTGTGTGCTCTACGAGAGGCTCATTCATATGGGATTTAATAGGCTTTACTGTTGCTCGGTCCATAATGATATAATTATTGACGATTTACATAGACACCAAAAGCCAGCTGTATCTGGCCTCCCTCGTGGCTAAGTGTTCAGGGCAAGCCTTTTTTAGGTCTCTCTACATTTATGTTTAGAATTTGACTTTTAATAAATGACACTTTATGCAGTAAAATCATCTAATGTATTCAAGTGAAACATTTACAAATGTCAGAAATACGAACTCTTTTTGAATTTTAAACAGATTCTTGCTGCTTTTACACATCACGGGTTGCATGATTCCCCATTGGCCTCCAAAGGATGAGCTCAGACTTTGACTTTTGAGATGAAGCCAGAGCCCTGGCTCTGCCCCGGCTCAGCTCTGGTTCATCTCTGGCTCAGCTCTGGCTCTGCCCTGGCTCAGCCCTGGCTCAGCTCTGGTTCATCTCTGGCTAATCCTTGGCTCAGCTCTGATCCATATCTGGCTCAGCTCTGGCTTTGCACTGGCTCAGCTCTGGTTCACTCTGGCTCACCCTTGGCTCAGCTCGGGTTCATCTCTGACTAAGCCTTGGCTCAGCTCTGGTCAATCACTGCCTCTGCCCTGGCTCACCCCTGGCTCAGCTGTGGCTCAACCCTGGCTCTGCCCTGGCTCAACCCTGGCTCAGCTCTGGTCCATCTGTGGCTCAGCTCTGGTTCATCTCTGGTTCATCTCTGGCTCACCCTTGGCGCAGCTCTGGTTCCTCTCTGGCTCTGCTCTGGCTCACCCTTGGCTCAGGTCCGGTACATATGTGGCTTGGCTCTGGCTCCGCCCTGGCTCATCCTTGGCTCAGCTCTGGTCAATCTCTGGCTCAGTTCTGGCTTTGCCCTGGCTCAGCTCTGGTTCATCTCTGGCTCAGCTCTGGGTCTGCCCTGGCTCAGCTCTGGTTCATCTCTGGCTAATCCTTGGCTCAGCTCTGGTTCATCTCTGGCTAATCCTTGGCTCAGCTCTGGTTCATCTCTGGCTAAGCCTTGACTCAGCTCTGGTTCATCTCTGGCTCAGCTCTGGCTCTGCTCTGGCTCATCTCTGGTTCATCTCTGGTTCAGCTCTGGCTCTGCTCTGGCTCACCCTTGGCTCAGCTCCGGTACATATGTGGCTCGGCTCTGGCTCTGCTCTGGCTCACCCTAGGCTCAGCTCTGGTCAATCTCTGGCTCAGTTCTGGCTTTGCCCTGGCTCAGCTCTGGTTCATCTCTGGCTCAGCTCTGGGTCTGCCCTGGCTCAGCTCTGGTTCATCTCTGGCTAATCCTTGGCTCAGCTCTGGTTCATCTCTGGTTAAGCCTTGGCTCAGCTCTGGTTCATCTCTGGCTCAGCTCTGGCTCTGCTCTGGCTCACCCTTGGCTCAGCTCTGGTTCATCTCTAGCTCAGCCTTGGCTCAGCTCTGGTTCATCTCTGGCTCAGCTCTGGCTCTGCTCTGGCTCAGCTCTGGTTCATCTCTGGCTCAGCTCTGGCTCACTCTTGCGTCAGCTCTGGTTCATCTGTGGCTCAGCTCTGGCTCTGCTCTGGCTCATCCTTGGCTCAGCTCTGATTCATCTGTGGCTCAGCTCTGGCTCTGCTCTGGCTCACCCTTGGCTCAGCTCCGGTCCATATGTGGTTCGGCTCTGGCTCTGCCCTGGCTCATCCTTGGCTCAGCTCTGGTCAATCTCTGGCTCAGCTCTGGCTCTGCCCTGGCTCAGCTCTGGTTCATCTCTGGCTCAGCCCTGGCTCTGCCCTGGCTCAGCTCTGGTTCATCTCTGGCTAATCCTTGGCTCAGCTCTGGTTCATCTCTGGTTAAGCCTTGGCTCAGCTCTGGTTCATCTCTGGCTCAGCTCTGACTCTGCTCTGGCTCAACCTAGGCTCAGCTCTGGTTCATCTCTGGCTCATCTCTGGTTCATCTTTGGCGCAGCTCTGGCTCTGCTCTGGCTCATATGTGGCTCGGCTCTGGCTCTACCCTGGCTCATCCTTGGCTCAGCTCTGGTCAATCTCTGGCTCAGCTCTGACTCACCCATGGCTCAGCTCCAGTCCATATGTGGCTCGGCTCTGGCTCTACCCTGGCTCATCCTTGACTCAGCTCTGGTCAATATCTGGCTCAGCTCTGGCTTTGCCCTGGCTCAGCTCTGGTTAATCTCTGGCTCAGCTCTGGCTCTGCCCTGGCTCAGCTCTGGTTCATCTCTGGCTAATCCTTGGCTCAGCTCTGATCCATAGCTGGCTCAGCTCTGGCTTTGCCCTGGCTCAGCTCTGGTTGATCTCTGGCTCAGCCTTAGCTCAGCTCTGGTTCATCTCTGGCTTAGCCTTGGCTCAGCTCTGGTTCATTTCTGACTCAGCTCTGGCTCTGCTCTGGCTCATCCTTGGCTCTACTCTGGTTCATCTGTGGCTCAGCTCTGGCTCCGCTCTGGCTCACCCTTGGCTCAGCTCTGGTTCATCTCTGGCTCAGCCTTGGGTCAGCTCTGGTTCATCTGTGCCTCAGCTTTGGCTCTGCTCTGGCTCATCCTTGGCTCAGCTCTGGTTCATCTGTGGCTCAGCACTGGCTCTGCTCTGGCTCACCCTTGGCTCAGCTCCGGTCCATATGTGGCTCGGCTCTGGCTCTGCCCTGGCTCATCCTTGGCTCAGCTCTGGTCAATCTCTGGCTCAGCTCTGGCTCTGCCCTGGCTCAGCTCTGGTTCATCTCTGGCTAATCCTTGGCTCAGCTCTGATCCATAGCTGGCTCAGCTCTGGCTCTGCCCTGGCTCAGCTCTGGTTCATCTCTGGCTCAGCTTTGGATCTGCCCTGGCTCAGCTCTGGTTCATCTCTGGCTAATCCGTGGCTCACCTCTGATCCATAGCTGGCTCAGCTCTGGCTCACCCTTGGCTCAGCTCTGGTTCATCCCTGGCTAATCCTTGGCTCAGCTCTGGTTCATTTCTGGCTCAGCTCTGGCTCTGCTCTGACTCATCCTTGGCTCAGCTCCGGTCCATATGTGGCTCAGCTCTGGCTCTGCTCTGGCTCACCCTTGGCTCAGCTCCGGCCCATATGTAACTCAGCTCTGGCTGTGCCCTGGCTCATCCTTGGCTCAGTTCTGGTCAATATCTGGCTCAGCTCTGGCTCTGCAATGGCTCAGCTCTGGTTCATCTCTGGCTAATCCTTGGCTCAGCTCTGATCCATATCTGACTCTGCCCTGGCTCAGCTCTGGTCAATCTCTGGCTCAGCTCTGGCTTTGCCCTGGCTCAGCTCTGGTTGATCTCTGACTCAGCTCTGGCTCAGGCTTGGACAAGCTCTGGTTCATCTCTGGCTCAGCTCTGGCGGCTCTGCCCTTGGCTCAGCTCTGGCTCTGCTCCGATCCATATGTGGCTCGGCTCTGGCTCTGCCCTGGCTCATCCTTGGCTCAGCTCTGGTCCATCTGTGACTCAGCTCAGGCTCTGCTCTTGTCCATACGTAGTTCATCTCTGGCTCAGCTCTGGCTCACCCTAGGCTCAGCTCTGGTTCATCTCTGGCTCATCTCTGGTTCATCTTTGGCACAGCTCTGGCTCTGCTCTGGCTCATATGTGGCTCGGCTCTGGCTCTGCCCTGGCTCATCCTTGGCTCAGCTCTGGTCAATCTCTGGCTCAGCTCTGGCTCAGCTCTGGCTTTGACCTGGCTCATCTCTGGTTCATCTTTGGCGCAGCTCTGGCTCTGCTCTGGCTCATATGTGGCTCGGCTCTGGCTCTGCCCTGGCTCATCCTTGGCTCAGCTCTGGTCAATCTCTGGCTCAGCTCTGGCTCAGCTCTGGCTTTGCCCTGGCTCACCTCTGGTTTATCTCTGGTTGATCTCTGGCTCAGCCTGAGCTCAGCTCTGGTTCATCTCTGGCTTAGCCTTGGCTCAGCTCTGGTTCATTTCTGGCTCTGCTCTGGCTCATCCTTGGCTCAGCTCTGGTTCATCTGTGGCTCAGCTCTGGCTCTGCTCTGGCTCACCCTTGGCTCAGCTCTGGTTCATCTCTGGCTCAGCCTTGGCTCAGCTCTTGTTCATCTCTGGCTCTGCTCTGGCTCTGCTCTGGCTCACCCTTTGGTCAGCTCTGGTTCATCTGTGGCTCAGCTCTGGCTCTGCTCTGGCTCACCCTTGGCTCAGCTCTGGTTCATCTCTGGCTCAGCCTTGGCTCAGCTCTGGTTCATCTCTGGTTCACCTCTGGCTCAGCTCTGGCTCTGCTCTGGCTCACCCTTGGGTCAGCTCTGAGTCATCTGTGGCTCAGCTCTGGCTCTGCTCTGGCTCACCCTTGGCTCAGCTCCGGTCCATATGTGGCTCGGCTCTGGCTCTGCCCTGGCTCATCCTTGGCTCAGCTCTGGTCAATCTCTGGCTCAGCTCTGGCTCTGCCCTGGCCCAGCTCTGGTTCATCTCTGGCTCCGCTCTGGCTCTGCCCTGGCTCAGCTCTGGTTCATCTCTGGCTAATCCTTGGCTCAGCTCTGATCCATAGCTGGCTCAGCTCTGGCTTTGCCCTGGCTCAGCTCTGGTTGATCTCTGGCTCAGCCTTGGCTCAGCTCTTGTTCATTTCTGGCTCAGCTCTGGCTCTGCTCTGGCTCATCCTTGGCTCAGCTCTGGTTCATCTGTGGCTCAGCTCTGGCTCTGCTCTGGCTCACCCTTGGCTCAGCTCCGGCCCATATGTAACTCAGCTCTGGCTCTGCCCTGGCTCATCCTTGGCTCAGTTCTGGTCAATATCTGGCTCAGCTCTGGCTCTGCCCTGGCTCAGCTCTGGTTCATCTCTGGCTCAGCTCTGGCTCTGCCCTGGCTCAGCTCTGGTTCATCTCTGGCTAATCCTTGGCTCAGCTCTGATCCATATCTGACTCTGCCCTGGCTCAGCTCTGGTCAATCTCTGGCTCAGCTCTGGCTTTGCCCAGGCTCAGCTCTGGTTGATCTCTGGCTCAGCTCTGGCTCAGGCTTGGTCCAGCTCTGGTTCATCTCTGGCTTAGCTCTGGCTCCGCTCTGGCTCACCCTTGGCTCAGCTTTGGTTCATCTCTGGCTCAGCCTTGGCTCATCTCTGGTTCATCTTTGCTCAGCTCTGGCTCTGCTCTGGCTCACCCTTGGCTCAGCTCTGGTTCATCTGTGGCTCAGCTCTGGCTCTGCTCCGGTCCATATGTTGCTCGGCTCTGGCTCTGCCCTGGCTCATCCTTGGCTCAGCTCTGGTCCATCTGTGGCTCAGCTCAGGCTCTGCTCTTGTCCATACGTAGCTCGGCTCTGGTTCTGTCCTGGCTCATCCTTGGCTCAGCTCCGGTCACTCTCTGACTCAGCTCTGACTCTGCTCTGATCCATATCTGGCGTGGCTCTGGTCACTTTCTGGCTCATCCTTGGCTCAGCTCTGGTCAATCTCTGGCTCTGGTCCAAATCTGGCTGGGGCTCTGCCCTGGCTCAGCCTTGGCTAAGCTCTGGTTGTTCTCTGGCTCTGCTCTGGTTCATCTCTGGTTCTGATCTGGTTCAGCTCTGGCTCAGGACTAGTTTGGCTCTGGCTCAGCGCTGGCACAGTTTTGGTTCAGCTCTGGCTCAGCCCTGGTTCAGCCCTGGCTCGGCTCTGGCTCAGCCCTGGCTCGGCTCTGGTTCAGCTCTGGTTCTGATTTGTTCGGCTCTGGCTTAGCCCTGGTTCAGCCCTGGCTTGGCTCTGGTTCAGCTCTGGTTCTGATTTGGTTCGGCTCTGGCTCTGCTCTGGCTCAGCCGGTACTCTTCTCTGGTTCACCTCTGGTTCTGGTTTGGTTCGGCTCTGCTCTGGCTCAGCCCGTACTCTTCTCTGGTTCAGCTCTGGTTCTTCTTTGGGTCGGCTCTGGCTCAGCCCATACTCTTCTCTGGTTCAGCTCTGGTTCTGGTTTGGTTCGGCTCTGGCTCTGCTCTGGCTCAGCCCGTACTCTTCTCCGGTTCAGCTCTGGTTCTGATTTGGTTCGGCTCTGGCTCTGCTCTGGCTCAGCCCGTACTCTTCTCTGGTTCAGCTCTGGCTTGGCTCTGGTTCAGCTCTGGTTCTGGTTTGGTTCAGCTCGGGTCTGCTCTGGCTCAGCCCTGGCTCGGCTCTGGCTCAGCCCTGGTTCAGCCCTGGTTCAGCTCTGGTTCTGGTTTGGTTCGGCTCTGGCTCAGCTCTGGTTCATCTCTGGCTAATCCTTGGCTCAGCTCTGGTTCATCTCTGGCTCAGCTCTGGCTCACCCTTGGTGCTGCTCTGGTCCATCTCTGGCTCAGCTCTGGTCCATCCGTGGCTCAGCTCTGGCTCTGCCCTGGCTCAACTCTGGTTCATCTCTGGCTCAGCCTTTTCTCAGCTCTGGTTCATCTCTGGCTCAGCTCTGGCTCACCTTTGGCTCAGCTCCGGTCCATATGTGGCTCGGCTCTGGCTCTGCCCTGGCTCATCCTTGGCTCAGCTCTGGTCAATCTCTGGCTCAGCTCTGGCTTTGCCCTGACTCAGCTCTGGTTTATCTCTGGCTCAGCTCTGGCTCTGCCCTGGCTCAGCTCTGGTTCATCTCTGGCTAATCCTTGGCTGAGCTCTGATCCATATCTGGCTCAGATCTGGCTTTGCCCTGGCTCAGCTTTGGTTGATCTCTGGCTCAGCTCTGGTTGATCTCTGGCTCAGCTCTGGTTCATCTCTGGCTCAGCTCTGGCTCTGCTCTGGCTCACCCTTGGCTCAGCTCTGGTTCATCTCTAGCTCACCCTTGGCTCAGCTCTGGTTCATCTCTGGCTCAGCCTTGGCTCAGCTCTGATTCATCTGTGGCTCGGCTCTGCTCTGGCTCACCCTTGGCTCAGCTCCGGTCCATATGTGGCTCGGCTCTGCCCTGGCTCATCCTTGGCTCAGCTCTGGTCAATCTCTGGCTCAGCTCTGGCTCTGCCCTGGCTCAGCTCTGGTTCATCTCTGGCTCAGCTCTGGCTTTGCCCTGGCTCAGCTCTGGTTTATCTCTGGTTTATCTCTGGCTCAGCTCTGGCTCTGCCCTGGCTGAGCTCTGGTTCATCTCTGGCTAATCCTTGGCTCAGCTCTGATCCATATCTGGCTCAGCCTTGGCTCAGCTCTGGTTCATCTCTGGCTCACCTCTGGCTCTGCTCTGGCTCACCCTTGGCTCAGCTCTGGTTCATCTCTGGCTCATCTCTGGTTCATCTTTGGCTCAGCTCTGGCTCTGCTCTGACTCACCCCTGGCTCTGCTCCAGTCCATATGTGGCTCGGCTCTTGCTCTGCCCTGGCACATCCTTGGCTCAGCTCCGGTTCATCTCTGGCTAATCCTTGGCTCAGCTCTGATCCATATCTGGCTCAGCTCTGGCTTTGCCCTGGCTTAGCTCTGGTTCATCTCTGGCTCACCCTTGGCTCTGCTCTGGTTCATCTCTGGCTCAGCCTTGGCTCAGCTCTGGCTCACCCTTGGCTCTGCTCTGGTTCATCTCTGGCTCAGCCTTGGCTCTGCTCTGGTTCATCTCTGGCTCAGCCTTGGTTCAGCTCTGGTTCATCTCTGGCTCATCTCTGGTTCATCTTTGGCTCAGCTCTGGCTCTGCTCTGACTCAGCTCTGGCTCTGCTCTCACTCACCCCTGGCTCTGCTCCAGTCCATATGTGGCTCGGCTCTGGCTCTGCCCTGGCTCATCCTTGGCTCAGCTCTGGTCCATCTGTGGCTCAGCTCTGGCTCTGCTCTGGTCCATACATGCCTCGGTTCTGGTTCTGCCCTGGCTCATCCTTGGCTCAGCTCCGGTCACTCTCTGACTCAGCTCTGGCTCTGCTCTGGTCCATATCTGGCTCAGCTCTGGTCACTCTCTGGCTCATCCTTGGCTCAGCTCTGGCCAATCTCTGGCTCAGCTCTGGCTCTGCTCTGGTCCATATCTGGCTCGGGCTCTGCCCTGGCTCAGCCTTGGCTAAGCTCTGGTTGTTCTCTGGTTCTGCTCTGGTTCAGCTCTGGCTCAGGTCTACTTTGGCTCTGGCTCAGCGCTGGCACAGTTTTGGTTCAGCTCTGGCTCAGCCCGTACTCTTCTCTGGTTCAGCTCTGGTTCTGATTTGGTTCAGCTCTGGCTCTGCTCTGGCTCAGCCCGTACTCTTCTCTGGTTCAGCTCTGGTTCTCCTTTGGTTCCGCTCTGGCTCGGCTCTGGTTCAGCTCTGGTTCTGATTTGGTTCAGCTCTGGCTCTGCTCTGGCTCAGCCCGTACACTTCTCTGGTTCAGCTCTGGCTCGGTGCGGGTTTGGCTCAGCCCTGGTTCAGCCCTGGCTTGGCTCTGGTTCAGCCCTGGCTTGGCTCTGGCTCAGTCCTGGCTCTTCTCTGGTGCAGCTCTGATTTTGTTCAGCCCTGGCTCGGCTCTGGTTCAGCTCTGGTTCTGGTTTGGTTCGGCCCTGGCTCTGCTCTGGCTCAGCCCTGGCTGGGCTCTGGCTTAGCCCTGGTTCAGCCCTGGCTCGGCTCTGGTTCAGCTCTGGTTCTGATATGGTTCGGCTCAGGCTCAGCGCTGGTGCAGCCCTGGCTCGGCTCTGGCTCAGCCCTGGCTCTGGCTCAGCCCGTACTCTTCTCTGGTTCATCTCTGGTTCTGATTTGGTTCGGCTCTGGCTCTGCTCTGGCTCAGCCCTGGTTCACCTCTGGTTCTGATTTGGTTCGGCTCTAGCTCTGCTCTGGTTCAGTCCTGGTTCAGCCCTGGTTCGGCTCCAGCTCAGCGCTGGTGCAGCTCGTCTCTACCTATGAATATTTATGAATTGCCCATCTCTGACACTGGGGCATAGACACGAGGTTGTGCATTGGGGACAGTGACCCTGGGACACAGACTCCAAAGGCTCACAGGCCCAGTCATTATACTGGTACTCTGACTCTCTCTTTCACGGTTATTAGCAGACAGGCACACTGACCCTTGCACGAACACTGTTGCACATGTCACCGGTGGCCCTTGCTTAAACAGTGGGGCCCAGGCACAAACATGAGGACAGACACACTGACCATTGTTCGAACCCTAGGACACCTACACCCTGATCCTTACACGAACACTGGGGCACAGGCCCACTGACCCTTGCACGCAGGGCACGAGTCGGGGGTACACGCGGGTGGACGGCATCCACCCACTTTTTTCACAGGGTGAACGCCGTCCACCTTGCAAAGAATTTGGGCCCCACTAAATAATGTGCTGAACTCGTCCCATCCTGGTGTAATTTCCAAACACTGGGACACTTTCAGCAGCGCCTGCACTTTGTCTGCTTTCCTTCTGCAACAAGCAACACCGTGCAGGCGGAACGGGGCTTTCTTATTTAAGAGTCCTGCTGGGCCCATAACAAAGGCCGAATTTGAGGGGTCATCAGGCCTCCTTTTGTTCGGGTCTCTTGGCTGGGAGTAGTCAGGAGCCTCACACCTGATGCAAATGAAGCGGAGGGGAAACAAAGGCTCACACCTTGTTAGCACTTCACACATACTTAAGAGAGGCAGCTTTTTACTTTATTCAGTCCCTGTTTAGGAGATATGCATGCACTGTAAGAATATAGGATGTGTTGGTCTTTCCCAGTATTTACACAAAGCAAATTGCATTTATCTAGAGCTTACTTCCCTTGAGGAAGCGTTGAAATAATTTAAGTACCACTATGTTTTCTTGTATAGCGCTACTCATCCTAATGCAGGGTGTCAGAACGCTTTACATCACACGTACATATTACATTTACAATAAATCATATGCATTTGTAAATCATTGTACAGGATGTGTTACATAAAACTGGGGGATAGCAAGGTGTAGAAGTCACATGTCATCTGCCATAGCTCACTGTGCTATTATCCTCGCAATGCGCTCAAACGTACACATGATAAACCTGCTAAACATATATGTGAGGGCTTTAGATCTGATGTCACTTCTTGTGATGCCACTTCCTGTAAAGTCGTGGCTTGTGATGCTACTTTCTATGATGTCAATTTCTGTGATGTCATGCGCCGTGATGTCGTGCACCGTGATGTCACGCGCCGTGATGTCACGCGCCGTGATGTCATTTGCATACTGCCTAACTAGGTTAGTCCCCCAACTTCTTTTTTTAGGACTTGTGCCCTGCTTGCACGAACATTGGGGCACATGTTCACTGACCCTTGCACGAACACGAGCACAGACACACTGACCCTTGTTCGAACACTAGGACACATGCACATTGACCCTTACACCAACTCTGGGGCACAAACACACTGGCCTTTGAACGAACACTGGGGCACATGTTCACTGACCCTTGCACGAACACGAGCACAGACACACTGACCCTTGTTCGAACACTAGGACACATGCACTCTGACCCTTACACTAATACTGGGGCACAAACACACTGGCCCTTGAACGAACACTGGGGCACAGGCACACTGACACTTGATCAAACACTGAGGCACAGGCACACTGACCCCTGCACAAACATTGGGGCACAAGCACACTGACCCTTGCACGAACACTGGGGCACAGGCACACTGACCCTTGCACGAACACTGTGGCACATACACACCGGCCCTGGAACGCACACTGGGGCACAGGCATACTGACCCTTGCACAATCACTGGGGCACATGCACACTAACACTTGCTCAAACACTGTGGCACATGCACAGTGACGCTTCCGTGAACACTGTGACAGAGACACATTGGCCCTTTCTCAAACACTGGGGCACATGCACGCTGAACCTTGCACGAACACTTGGGCACATGCACGCTAACCCTTGCACGAACACTGGGGCACATGCTCACTGGTCCTTGCTCGAACACGAGCACAAACACACTGACCCTTGTTCGAACACTAGAACCACATGCACCCTGACCCTTACACGAACACTGGGGCACATGCACACTGACCCTTGCACGAACATGAGCAAAGACACACTGACCCTTCCTCGAACACTGGGGCACATGCTCACTGGCCCTTGCAGGAACACGAGCATAAACACACTGACCCTTGCAGGAACAGTGGGGCACATGCACACTGACCCTTGCACCAACACGAGCACAAACACACTGACCCTTCCTCGAACACTGGGGCACATGCTCACTGGCCCTTGCATGAGCACAGGCACACTGACCCTTGTACGAACACGAGCACAGACACACTGACCCTTGTACGAACACTAGGACACATGCACCCTGACCCTTACACGAACACTGAAGCACAGACACACTGGCCCCTTCACAAACACTGGGGCACATGCACACAGGCCCTTGCTTGAACACTGGGGAACAGGCACACTGACACTTGCTCAAACACTGGGGCACATGCACACTGACGCTTCCGTGAACACTGTGGCACAGACGCATTGGCCCTTTCTCAAACACTGTGGCACATGCACACTGACGCTTCCGTGAACACTGTGGCACAGACGCATTGGCCCTTTCTCAAACACTGGGGCACATGCACACTGACGCTTCCGTGAACACTGTGGCACAGACGCATTGGCCCTTTCTCAAACACTGGGGCACATGCACACTGACGCTTCCGTGAACACTGTGGCACAGACGCATTGGCCCTTTCTCAAACACTGAGGCACATGCACATTGAACCTTGCACGAACACTTGGGCACATGCTCACTACCCTTGCAGGAACACTGGGGCACAGACGCATTGGCCCTTTCTCAAACACTGAGGCACATGCACATTGAACCTTGCACGAACACTTGGGCACATGCTCACTACCCTTGCAGGAACACTGGGGCACAGACGCATTGGCCCTTTCTCAAACACTTGGGGACATGCTCACTACCCTTGCAGGAACACTGGGGCACAGACGCATTGGCCCTTTCTCAAACAATGGGGCACATGCACGCTGACGCTTCCGTGAACACTGGCACAGACGCATTGGCCCTTTCTCAAACACTGGGGCACCTGCACACTGACGCTTCCGTGAACACTGTGGCACAGACGCATTGGCCCTTTCTCAAACACTGAGGCACATGCACATTGAACCTTGCACGAACACTTGGGCACATGCTCACTACCCTTGCAGGAACACTGGGGCACAGACACATTGACCCTTTCTCAAACACTGGGACACATGTTCACTGGCCCTTGCACGAACAAAAGCACAGATACACTGACCCTTGTTCAAACACTGAGACACATGCACCCTGACCCTTACTCAAACACTGAGGCACATGCACACTTGTCCTTGCTCAAACACTGGGTCACAAGCACACTGACCCTTGCACGAACACGAGCACAGACACACTGACCCTGGTTCGAACACTAGGACACATGCACCCTGACCCTTACACAAACACTGGGGCGCATGCACACTGGTCCTTGCTCAAACACTGGGGCACAAGCACACTGACCCTTGCTCGAACACGAGCACAGACACACTGACCCTTACTCGAACACTGGGGCGCATTCACCCTCACCCTGACCTTTGCACGAAAACTTGGGCACAGATACACTGACCCTTTCACGAACACTGGGGCGCATGCACACTGACTCTTGCACGAACACTGAGGCACATGCACTCTGACCCTTGCACGAACACTGAGGCGCAGGCACACTGACCCGTGCACGAACACTGAGGCGCATGCACACTGACCCTTGCACGAACACTGAGGCGCATGCACACTGACCCTTGCACGAACACTGAGGCGCATGCACACTGACCTATACTCGTTTAACACTGGGGTGCATGCACACTGACTCTTGCACGAACACTGGGGCGCATGCCCTCTGTCTCTTGCACGAACACTGAGGCGCATGTACACTGACCCTTGCACGAACACTGAGGCGCATGCACACTGACCCTTGCACGAACACTGAGGCGCATGTACACTGACCCTTGCACGAACACTGAGGCGCATGTACACTGACCCTTGCACGAACACTGAGGCGCATGCACACTGACCCTTGCACGAACACTGAGGCGCATGCACACTGACCTATACTCGTTTAACACTGGGGTGCATGCACACTGACTCTTGCACGAACACTGGGGCGCATGCCCTCTGTCTCTTGCACGAACACTGAGGCGCATGCACACTGACCCGTGCACGAACACTGAGGTGCAGGCACACTGACCATGGCACTAAGCATCGGCGCACTCCCCAACACAGAGGGGTTCCGAAACAGCTCTCTGCGCGCGGAACTAGCAGGGCCCTTGGACCCGAACCACGGGGCTTGGTTTATTGACATCAGAGCGATGAAACCCTGCATCGGCCCTGGAGGAGTATGCAGACTAACGGCTGCAGCAAGCACAGTAGCCCATCGAGCTGGCCCGCCCCACTCTGAACCAGTGGCCAACAGGTTGCATGCCCGCCTTGTGATGTTTTCCTAGCAGGCATTTTACCGGTCGCTGAACACAATCAGACCCGTGCTTCGCCTGCAGTGCACAGAGCTCTCCCAGGCGCCCCCACCGGCCCCCGCCGGGCCTTTCATCTTTCTGCCGGATTTACATGAAAACACGGGATCTCTCACGGCGTCGGATTAACCATAAAAAACAGAATTGAAGACGAAAGACGCTGTTAATCCGAGGCACATGTTGGGCCTCAAGGGTTTACCGGATTGAGGCCGCGAAGGGGGAGGGGGTGTCTCCGCGGGTCGCAGGACCAGGCATGGTGGGGCGGATGGACTGGGCATGGTGGGCAGAGGGCACAGTGCCAGCAGAGGTTAGGGCGCCAACCGAGCTGCTGGCTCAAGAAAGCAGGAGAGCTCGAGGGTTTTGTGCCTACTGCAGGGGTCTGAGGATCACCTGCAGGCATGGCCTCTGGAATTATGTGAATGTGCGGCCGCGTCGTTTTCCGCATAATTATGTATCTGCCCCATTTGCCACATAATACATAATTTGCTGCAAAATCTACAGATTGTAGCACAAAAATATGTTGTTTCTAGCTCAATCGGTTCAAAAGTTACTAAAATCGGAGCAACATGTGCCAGTGAAAGGTCCTTTGCAAAGGTTGACGGGTCGCTTTTCTGTTGCTTATTGCTATGTTCGGGTGTTAAACTGAGGTGCAACCTAGGCCCAGACAGTGTTAACAAGTGCAATCATGACAAAATAATGAAGTAATACGAACGGAAAACCTGCTGCATTACGCCGTATAATTTGCCTTTTCTTGAAGCATGATTTAGTCAACCCTGACTCATAATTCGGCCCTCTCCTGCCGCATAATTCCAGTGGCCCTGCCTTCAGGTCACATGTTTATATCCCAGGGTAACAGGCTGAGCGTTTAGTTTATTCGAGATCGATGAACGGAGAGACATTCACTTGGTTATTAGTAACGCCTGCTGATAAAGCGCCAAGAGGCGCTTTAGTCTGTGCGCTCATGTTACCTCTAGCCTCGTGCTGTTTCTCGCGCACTCTCCCATTTTGCTGTTCTCGCTCCCGTCTTTCTAATCCATTCTCTCTTCGTCTTCCTTTCTGTCTCCTCTCACTGTCTCTTCCGCCTCGTTCTCTCCAGCTGTCTGTGCCTCCGTTTTGTCTCTCGCCTTCTCGCTTTCCCTTCACCCTCTCTCTCTTTTCCCCTCTCTCTCACTCCCTCTCTCTAGTAAGAAGAGATACCGTGTAAAACTCACTCGTTCATTATCGTCCATTAATGGCCTCGGAAGTTTTTTGTGACATAACAAACCATAACGCCAAGATCAGCAGAACATGTGGATGGCTTCTTTGGACCATAAGACACGCGTTCCTCATGTTTTAAAAAAATATATATTTCATTGGTTTATTTGGAATGGCATGAAACATCTTTTTTTCTGCAAAATAATAAATATTTATTAACATAGCAAATTGAATACTGCAATGAACTGTTTCTATCGTTACCAAAAAAGAACTTATGGCGTTTTAATGCGTGCGTTTTTTGTTTTGT
Organism: Calotriton arnoldi; assembly: GCA_963921515.1. Classification (NCBI taxonomy): domain Eukaryota; kingdom Metazoa; phylum Chordata; class Amphibia; order Caudata; family Salamandridae; genus Calotriton; species Calotriton arnoldi. The sequence goes on from CAWUFW010000087.1 coordinate 6,334,379, forward strand.
TTTTTTAAAGAGAGTTGTTTGCAGGAGTGAGGGCTTTAAGAGTTACTCTCTCTTGGTTTCAGCTAACAAGACCTGCTGATTGTTCTGTTTTCGTTGTTCAAAGACTTTGTCAAATGACTGAGAAGCATATCATACTGAGAAACTCACAGGCAGGGCCACTGGAAATATGCGGCAGGAGAGGGCCAAATTATGCAGCAGGGTTGAGTAAATTATGTGGCAAGAAAAGGCAAATTATGCTGCCTCGTAAATATCGTTCCTTTAATGCAGTTTTCTGCGTTAAAGGGGCGTGCAATGGGAGTTGCTGGGGGCGTTCCCAGCTACATCAATGGCATTTCGACACTGCCCCAGATTTACGAAAAATCGTAAATATGAGGCAGCGCCAAAAACTTACGCCTCCCCTGGGACAGGCGTAAGGGAGGCACAACGAGGAGAAATGTCTTTATTTCTCCTCGTTTTTCTTTTTTCCATGTGTGCTGCATTCTGCAGAACACCTAGAAAGAGGAAAAATCCTCTTGTGACTGTTTTTGTGCAGGAAGGTTTCCCTTCCTGCACAAAAACAATCATCCCCGCAACGCAGGCACCCTTGCACCATGGCGCAAAGGTGCCTGCGTTGGCGCAGGGCAGCCCATTGTGCGCTGGCGCAGGGGAAAAGGACAGGAATGTGCCGTATCTGATAGATACGGCGCATTCCTGCCCTTTTCTTTTGCCGTAGGGAAGCGCAGCAGGAAGGCCTGCTGCGCTGCCCTACGGCAAAACCTCATAAATGAGGCCCTGAGTTTTTAGTAACTTTTGAACTGTTTGAGCTAGAAACACATTTTTTATGTTAAAATCTGCAGCTTATTTGGCAGATGATGGATTATGTGGCAAATGCAGCAAACCTATAATCATGCGAAAGCCTCCGCAGCCGCACAATCGCATAATTTCAGTGGCCTTGTTCATAGGCTGCTGACTGGCACGCCATGAACATCCCTCCCCAAACAAATAATTGTTTTTGCAAATATGGGTCGTATTTATTTTGGGTTCTTGCTCGACTCACACCTGCTCAGCACCTGGATACCTTCCCAGTGATAGTGCACTCTACAAATCTGCATAACATAAAATGAGTTAACTTTCGTACCTTTTAACATGTTATCTTGGCACTCGAATCCAACACTGACAAAACTTGACAAATCAATATGTTATTATTTATGAGAAGTATATTTATATCTGGTGGTAAACTCCGAGGTCAGCATTGATGCAGCTCAGAGCAGTTGGCCCTGCCCGACAGGTCTAACCCGTTTGCGTGACCCTTAAAACTGATAGACGAAGATGACAAGCGTGATACCACCCTCATTCTAGGGTCACTCTCAAGTGACTGCCAGTATGCACCGTGGCCCGGGCCTAATATGCTCTTTTTCCCCTATGGGCTACTCAGGTTGTGTTCACAGGAGTAGGAAGGAATGTCCCTTGTGCTGTGTCCCCCAAAACTACCAACACCCTCAGTGGCCAGGATAATGGAAGGCCTTCACATGTCAAACTGTGAGAAGTAAAGTTCTCCAAAAGTATTTTAAGTATTATAACCCTACTGTGGAAGCCATCGACAGCGGAGTCCTGGGACTTGACAAATGACCCCATCTCTGTGGAACATCCTGTCACCTCCTAACAACTTGTTGGGATGAAACTTCACCCTTTTATGATCATATACTATTGCTGCAAAGTGAGATTTAAGCTCCACAACTGAGACATTAAGGGTCGCGGGGTGCACCCAGCGGCCTCGTCCGCTATGGCGGAGGAGCGTCGCCCGCTGCCGGCAGAGGCAAACAAAAAGTAAAATGATCTAAATGCAGATTATTTAATTTTTCGTCCTGTGGCTGAGTTTTGGGGGCGGGGCCACAGCACTGCAGCAGGGGGAGAAGGAGTGGTGGGCACTGCTGTCAGTGCGCATGACGGTTTGGCCGGCCATCTTAGGTCGGCTGTAGGAAGGTGGAATCTGACTATATGGTTGCCCCCACTTTTTTCCTGGTGTTTTGCTGGTTTATGACTTAGTTGGACTGGGACCCTGCTATTCAGGGCCCCAGTCTATCTGCTCTCTCTAAACTACATGGAGTGCACTCTAGGTGCACTAGTGATTGGATACTGTGGTGCCTTATGAGTCCCTAGTATATGGTACCTTAGGTACCAAGGGCATAGGTACTTCACAGGCCTACCAGGGGCTGCAGCATGTATTATGCCACCCCTGGGAAGCAGTCTAAATCTGACACCACAGGCCTGCTACTGCAGCCTGGGTGAGGTGGTGCTAGCACCCCTCACTGAGATAGAGGTTTCCTATATCTCTCCTGCACACACATATAAACCTATCAGTCACCCCTAAGGCAGGCCCTATCAATCCTGAGGGCAGGGTGCTTGGCTTCTATGTGAGGGGGTGCCTCTGCCTGAGCAGGGCCCCTCTGCAGCTCTCAGAGTCTATTCTCTGGTGCTGTTTGTGGATGCGGTTAAACCATATACTCTTAAGTGCATTATATCCTCGCGGTAAAATGCTAACTTTGGAATGGCTGCATCAAAACATGTCGTGTTTGGTGTCAAACATCTTGGAATACTACCCCACCGCCAATCCTGGCGGCGGGGGTAGCATTCCACCCTTCTAGAGGGATAAGACATGTACCTGCTGTGGAAACGCGGTAGAATCCTAAAGAGCCCTGGCATCACAAAATGGATGCCACCAGTCACAGACACTGGGCTGCCCTCCTGCTGATGACCGAAACTCGCAGTGGAGGAAGCCAAACAATAGGCATCCTGTCACAGGGAGGTGTAACCACCTCCCAGACAGGGTTTAGTGTATTGGGGCTGGGTGGGTGCACTCTTAGAGTGCTTTGAAGTCCTGCACTGGGGGAGCAGAAGGCTCCTCTGTGCATATGCCAGTTCAAACCGGCTCAGGGGCTACCTGCTCCTGCTCTGGCGTGAAACTGGACAAAGGGAAGTGGGTGTAGCCACCCCCTCCCTTGACCCTCCCATAGGTGGGGTCATAGAGCTAGTCCATCCCCTCTTTTCAGTATAAGAAGGGGAACCCTTGAACTTGCTAGTTAGATAACCCCTGGACGACGCTCTACAGAAGAATCCTGGCCCTTCGACGTTCCACTACCTTTGGAAGACAGAAGAATCTCCCTTGGAGTCAAGGAGTGACTCCCCTGCTTGGCAGGCACCAAAAACGACAACGACGGTCGCAAACTACGCCGCTCCCGCCGGAGTCCGAAGTCCCTGCAGCCCAGGAAGTAGATTTCCTGACCTCTCCCAGGCCATCGTGAGTCCCCAGCGAAGCTGAGGCAAGTGGACCCCACGAGTAACGAGGAACCGCGACCCCTGGGTACCGTGCACTATTGTCGAGTGCAACCCCTTCACAACGTTCTACGAACCTGTGCTTTGGACCACGTGTGGTCCCGACCTCCAGCAGGAATCCCTCCGAATATCAGAGGCCTACACTGTCCCGAATGACCGTGGGCCCCTGTTGAGTGATTCCGCCCGAGGTGTCTTCGCGATCCCTTGCCCGCTGGCTTGTGGGTCCCCAGAAGACTTCTTAAAGAAACCAAAGGGCTCCCCTGGTTGCTCCAGGCCTGCCCTGACTTACCCTTGCTGGGTGAGTTCCACAGACCTTGCTGGTCTGCGCCATCGACTTTTCTCCATCTCCCCAAGACTTGCGGCTGCCAAGGCTTGTTGGCTCCGATCGAGTTGCCGACACCGCAGTCAGCTGCAGACGTCGAGGCACACACCGAATCCAGCTCCTGGTCGTCGTCGACGCCTCCTGGACCACGTGGCTGAAGAGTCAAGGCACCCGCAACCGACCTGAAGCGACCGACGACGGTGGGCATCCATCTTCCTTGCCCCGGGTCACTGCCAAGTGACTTTGAACACTGTCCCCTCTGCTTTCAGGTCATCCTTCTTCAGAATCCAGGCTTGGATTCCACCGGACACTTCTTCAGCTCCCGCAAGCAGCAAGTCTTCTTTGTTCGCCATTGAAAACGACGCCGCGACCCGACACCAAAGGACACCTGTGCACCCGGCTTCCCTGGGTGAGGTAACTCCAGCACTACGGTGCTCCTGTGGGTGTGGGCCCTAGAACTACTTACCCTGTAAGTGACTTGCTTGTAGGTTCTCCCGAAGTATCCTAAAACTCTTTATTTCCAACCGCGACTTGCCCCATTGAAGTCAACGGCGATCCGCGCCTGTGTATCTACACTGCACGCGTCCCCCGTGGGTCCTTTACTTACCTGCCTTGGGTGGTTTCGTGAGGCCCCAGCACTTCTGAAGGCCCTAGGCCTTGTCTCCCTGCAAGTCGTTGTCCCTAAGTCTCTTACTTAGTATATGGTCTGGTACGCCCCTAGGGCCCCAGCCATATTTTGTGCTTAACTTATTGTGAAACGTTGATTTGTGCATATGTTTGTCTTCTAATCTCATAAAGAGATTAGTAGAGAGTTATTTAGAAATAAATACATATATATTTGATATATATACCTGTGTGGTGTCTTTTCATTTGGTGATTCAAGAGATTATATGGTAAAACAAGCTGCTTTACATTCCTTCAAGACTTAGCCTGAAGGCTGCTCTCCACAGCTACCACTAGGATAGCTCTCTTTAAAAGGTTGTCTTAAACCTATCTACCATAAGAGTCGATTTGCCCTGGTGCAAGGTGTCCACTTTAATTAGTGAACAGCATATACCAGGCCAACTTCTCACATTGGTGGGCAGCGTGTGGGATTCCAGCTTGCCATTGTTTTACCAGAAAATCTCTATTTGAATTACTAACTGAAAACCATTATAGGTACTCAAGGTACATATAAAGTCAAGCTTAGTATCAATAAGTTCTACTGAACTTAGAGCTGTGTGCCAAGGGATAGCACACCCTTTCCACAGCTCAAGCTAGGATCAGTAGGCCACAAACTAGTGTAGGTAGTACAACACTGCACAACACTAGAATGTCCTTAAAGGGTGGACCCAGTGGATCCACTCAGCCTCAGTATAAGGACATGGCTTTCTCTGACTTGAGAGCCATGTGTGTTGACAGACACCTGAGGCTAGGACAGAGTCCCTCAACCCTGCACCTGATAGATCTGCTAACAGCAGATGACCTTAGATTGGCTCTAGGAGCTAAAGGGTTTGAATCAGTGGGTGGGTCAGTCATAGTATCTGGGTCAGATGATGAAAATCAGAATGACCAAGACTCTGTGATTGAAGGGCCAGGCTCCAAGGGGCCTGAAAAGGACAGAGGAATTCTCCCTAAGAGGACTGACAGAGAGGAGGAGAGGCACAGATCCCCTTCCAGGGAATCTGACCACTCTTATCACTCTGGCAGAGAATTTGTCCAGCAGAGGAGCTCATACTTTTCCTTAAGAGAGACCTCCTCTGAGAGAAGGTGCAAACTGCTCCAGTATGAGGAAGCCAGAGTGGCCCTCAGAACCAAGCAGTTGGCACTGGATAGGAAGCCCTGGAGATCCAGAGAGCTTCTAGAAGAGAGGGGTTAGAACCCCTGGTGGCAGCAACAGTGTCCCTAGAGGCAGAGAATATATTCCTGACCATAGGAACCTGAGCAAGGTTGTTCCTCCCTACCAGAGTGGGGATGATATCCACAAGTGGATAACTGCTATGGAGAGGGCCTGTAGAGTACAGCAGGTCCCCCAAAAGCAGTGGGCAGCAATCTTGTGGCTCTCCTTTTCAGATAAAGGAAGAGACAAGCTCCTCACTGTTAGAGAGGAGGATGCTGATGATTATGAGGTCCTGAAGAGTGCACTGATAGATGGGTTTGGCTTAACCACTGAGCAGTACAGGTTGAAGTTCAGAGATACCCAGAAGGCACAGACTCAGGACTGGACAGACTTTGTAGATTGTGCATCCAAGGCTCTGGAGGGTTGGCAGTAGGGTTACTGATTTCAAAGGATTTTATAATCTAATGATGAGAGAACAGATCCTTAATAATTGTCAAAACCAGCTTTTACACCAGTACCTGGTGGACTCTGATCTGACCTCTCCCCAAGAATTGGGAAAGAAGGCAGACAAATGGGTCAGAACCAGAGTAAGGCCTAAGAATCAGGGTGGTGACCACAAGAAAGATTCTACCAAGTCCGAAGAGAAAGGTGGGGATAAATCTAAGGATAAGTCCACTACCGGGCCCCAAAAGTCCTCTTCTGGGGGTGGGTCCCAAACTCCTTCCTCTCCTGAAAAGAAACCCTATTGCCATGTCTGTAAAAAGCCTGGGCACTGGAAATCTGATCCCAGTTGTCCCAGGATTGGCAATAAAGAAAATGTTCCTCCAACAACTACTACCACCCCTCCTGGTACTACCAGTAGTAATCCTCCAGTTGGGAGTAGTGCACCCAAAAAGTTAGGTGGTTTTGCAAGAGGAACAGAGGTGGGCCCTAGTTTAGACAGGACCCCCTCAACAGACTCCTCAGATTCTGATGGTGGTATAGGATTTGCCACCTTTACCGTGGGTCCCACAGCATTGGGCAGGTACAGACTGGAGCCAATAATTAATGGTCAGAAAGCTGTGGCATTTAGGGACACAGGGGCTAGTGTCACCATGGTGGCAGGGAAACTAGTCCCCCTCACCAGCTTTTACCTGAGTTTAAATACCAGGTGACCAACATTGATGGTGTCAGAACAGATCACCCCATGGCCATAGTCAATCTCAGCTGGGAGGGGGTCACAGGCCCAAAAAGAGTGGCAGTGTCCCCAACCTTACCTGTAGATTGCCTGATGGGCAATGATCTGGAAATTTCAGCCTGGGCTGGAATTGAACACCAAACCCATCTGAGGATGTTGGGTGTCCCTGTAAAGGTTAGTGGGGCTGTGATGGCCACAGCCCCAGCCCAAGATTTTGGAGAGATGGAGCCTGGAAGAATGGCCCACTCTCCCCCAGAAGAGAGCACAAGGGTTGAAGAAAAGTCTTCTTCCCTCCAGACAGTAGGTAAGGGTCAGCCTCCTCAGGGAACTGACCCTCCCCTAGTGAAGGAACTGCCACAGAGGTAGTCAGGCCTGGCCTGGCCCCACCCCTGATGGCAGAGGACCCTTCCAAGGTGGTACCCAGTCTGGAGCAGGTAAACTGCCCCTCTCTACCCTGCCTCAGTCAGCCCAGGGCTGCAGAGGTCAGGGAGGTCAGTGGACCCCCAGGGCCCCCTGTCCAGAGGAACCCCCCATCAGCAGATTAGGGGCACCCAGTCTAGTAGCCCTAGCCAGGTGAAAATTCCTCAACCCACTGAGGGATCCCCCATACCTTTATGTAGGGACCTCCCCCAGAAGGACTCTGTTAGGCAAGGGCAAACCTGGGACCAAAAGGTTCCAAACATGCCATGTCCCTCCAGTGTTCCACCCAAAGGGACCCAACCCCCGGCTGTAGGCAGTCAAAGGTTGACCCTTAGAGCAGAGTACCACTCAATCATGGAAAGACAGGCATACATGGTGACCAGTGAGCTGAGAAAGCTGAGGCCAACATTCCTAGGGCCACACTTCCCTACTCAGACACCTCACCAGCCTGGTACTTTACCAAAGCACACCACAGGTAGTGATTCCCCATGGTGGAGACCCTCTCGTACCCTTAGGGTGAGGGATTGCTTAGTGGACCATAAGACAGGGGGCAACCATGCTAGTGCAGGTGCTTCCTTATATGGCCACTTAGTCAATAAAGGCTCAACTGGCCAAGGTTAGCCTTATCTCCTTTCGTTTGGGGGGGGTTATGTAGGAAGGTGGAATCTGACTATATGGTTGCCCCACTTTTTTCCTGGTGTTTTGCTGGTTTATGACTTAGTTGGACTGGGACCCTGCTATTCAGGGCCCCAGTCTATCTGCTCTCTCTAAACTACATGGAGTGCACTCTAGGTGCACTAGTGATTGGATACTGTGGTGCCTTATGAGTCCCTAGTATATGGTACCTTAGGTACCAAGGGCATAGGTACTTCACAGGCCTACCAGGGGCTGCAGCATGTATTATGCCACCCCTGGGAAGCAGTCTAAATCTGACACCACAGGCCTGCTACTGCAGCCTGGGTGAGGTGGTGCTAGCACCCTCACTGAGATATAGGTTTCCTATATCTCTCCTGCACACACATATAAACCTATCAGTCACCCCTAAGGCAGGCCCTATCAATCCTGAGGGCAGGGTGCTTGGCTTCTATGTGAGGGGGTGCCTCTGCCTGAGCAGGGCCCCTCTGCAGCTCTCAGAGTCTATTCTCTGGTGCTGTTTGTGGATGCGGTTAAACCATATACTCTTAAGTGCATTATATCCTCGCGGTAAAATGCTAACTTTGGAATGGCTGCATCAAAACATGTCGTGTTTGGTGTCAAACATCTTGGAATACTACCCCCCCGCCAATCCTGGCGGCGGGGGTAGCATTCCACCCTTCTAGAGGGATAAGACATGTACCTGCTGTGGAAACGCGGTAGAATCCTAAAGAGCCCTGGCATCACAAAATGGATGCCACCAGTCACAGACACTGGGCTGCCCTCCTGCTGATGACCGAAACTCGCAGTGGAGGAAGCCCAACAATAGGCATCCTGTCACAGGGAGGTGTAACCACCTCCCAGACAGGGTTTAGTGTATTGGGGCTGGGTGGGTGCACTCTTAGAGTGCTTTGAAGTCCTGCACTGGGGGAGCAGAAGGCTCCTCTGTGCATATGCCAGTTCAAACCGGCTCAGGGGCTACCTGCTCCTGCTCCGGCGCGAAACTGGACAAAGGGAAGTGGGTGTAGCCACCCCCTCCCTTGACCCTCCCATAGGTGGGGTCATAGAGCTAGTCCATCCCCTCTTTTCAGTATAAGAAGGGGAACCCTTGAACTTGCTAGTTAGATAACCCCTGGACGACGCTCTACAGAAGAATCCTGGCCCTTCGACGTTCCACTACTTTTGGAAGACAGAAGAATCTCCCTTGGAGTCAAGGAGTGACTCCCCTGCTTGGCAGGCACCAAAAACGACAACAACGGTTGCAAACTACGCCGCTCCCGCCGGAGTCCGAAGTCCCTGCAGCCCAGGAAGTAGATTTCCTGACCTCTCCCAGGCCATCGTGAGTCCCCAGCGAAGCTGAGGCAAGTGGACCCCACGAGTAACGAGGAACCGCGACCCCTGGGTACCGTGCACTATTGTCGAGTGCAACCCCTTCACAACGTTCTACGAACCTGTGCTTTGGACCACGTGTGGTCCCGACCTCCAGCAGGAATCCCTCCGAATATCAGAGGCCTACACCGTCCCGAGTGACCGTGGGCCCCTGTTGAGTGATTCCGCCCGAGGTGTCTTCGCGATCCCTTGCCCGCTGGCTTGTGGGTCCCCAGAAGACTTCTTAAAGAAACCAAAGGGCTCCCCTGGTTGCTCCAGGCCTGCCCTGACTTACCCTTGCTGGGTGAGTTCCACAGACCTTGCTGGTCTGCGCCATCGACTTTTCTCCATCTCCCCGAGACTTGCGGCTGCCAAGGCTTGTTGGCTCCGATCGAGTTGCCGACACCGCAGTCAGCTGCAGATGTCGAGGGACACACCGAATCCAGCTCGTGGTCGTCGTCGACGCCTCCTGGAGCACGTGGCTGAAGAGTCAAGGCACCCGCAACCGACCTGAAGCGACCGACGACGGTGGGCATCCATCTTCCTTGCCCCGGGTCACTGCCAAGTGACTTTGAACACTGTCCCCTCTGCTTTCAGGTCATCCTTCTTCAGAATCCAGGCTTGGATTCCACCGGACCTTCGTCAGCTCCCGCAAGCAGCAAGTCTTCTTTGTTCGCCATTGAAAACGACGCCGCGACCCGACACCAAAGGACACCTGTGCACCCGGCTTCCCTGGGTGAGGTAACTCCAGCACTACGGTGCTCCTGTGGGTGTGGGCCCTAGAACTACTTACCCTGTAAGTGACTTGCTTGTAGGTTCTCCCGAAGTATCCTAAAACTCTTTATTTCCAACCGCGACTTGCCCCATTGAAGTCAACGGCGATCCGCGCCTGTGTATCTACACTGCACGCGTCCCCCGTGGGTCCTTTACTTACCTGCCTTGGGTGGTTTCGTGAGGCCCCAGCACTTCTGAAGGCCCTAGGCCTTGTCTCCCTGCAAGTCGTTGTCCCTAAGTCTCTTACTTAGTATATGGTCTGGTACGCCCCTAGGGCCCCAGCCATATTTTGTGCTTAACTTATTGTGAAACGTTGATTTGTGCATATGTTTGTCTTCTAATCTCATAAAGAGATTAGTAGAGAGTTATTTAGAAATAAATACATATATATTTGATATATATACCTGTGTGGTGTCTTTTCATTTGGTGATTCAAGAGATTATATGGTAAAACAAGCTGCTTTACATTCCTTCAAGACTTAGCCTGAAGGCTGCTCTCCACAGCTACCACTAGGATAGCTCTCTTTAAAAGGTTGTCTTAAACCTATCTACCATAAGAGTCGATTTGCCCTGGTGCAAGGTGTCCACTTTAATTAGTGAACAGCATATACCAGGCCAACTTCTCACATCGGCCAAACCATCATGCGCACTGACATCTCTCCAACCCAGCTGTGTTGCTGAGTGGAGAGACCAGCAGGCACAGGCTCCCAGCTCCCGATGGAGCGCAAAACAAGCCCGCTCTGCCAAATCTCGACACTACTCTCATGGGTATGAGAGAAGCGTCTGGATTGGCCGTATGGGAGGCTTGGAGTTTCAGCCTGTGCCCAGAGGAGCAGGAGACCGGCGAGCAGAACGGCGAGCAGAAGACGGGCAGATATGTTTATTACTTTCTTTTTTTGTTTGTTACAGCCCCCCTATACCTCCCCCACCCGTGCCTCCTCTGCGCTGCCCCACCACATTTCCCTGACACGACCCATTACTGGGTGCACCCCAGTACCCCAACTCTTCTTTGGGATCATGGCCAGCCACAGCGCCACAGCTGAGGGAAATACAAATATAAAATCCCCCATTGTGTTAAGACAGCATCCAGCACACCCTCTCTAGAGGTAGCCACCAGTCCGTGACCACCTAAGTGAAGATCTCGTCATGGATCATGTGCCCCACATGACCAATACGCTGCTACCCTCATGTGCAGCTGAGAAAGTCCAACACCCAACCATTGGACTTCCACACCTGGAGGGTGCCTTCTCACTTTTTGCATCCACACACACCACCTGCGCACAAATGATTGGCCAAACACCCAAACAGACCCCAGCCCGAAAACTAGGCAGAAGAGAAGACAACATCTGATCAACAGCAGACCACCATGACATCACCACAAACCAGGAAGAAGTAGCTCTTATAACAATCCGACTCCCACCTACCAGTCTCTTGATGTCCCATGACTCTAATCCCACCCTGCCGCCACGGATGATCCCGTATCCTGATTGAATGAGGTGTCTCAAGGCGGCTGGTAAGGAGTTACCCAAGTGTACCCCAATGACCCCTGCCCTTCTCCTCAGTTCTAGCCCAATCATAACCTGATCTGATCCCAACACTTCTTCCCATGGAAACCTTGAAAATCGCTTTTTGCTTTTGCCACCATTTCCTCAATATGAAATGCCCCATAAAAAGCTGTAGTGAAAGCTGCCTTGAAGAGTGTGAACTTGAAGTCAGAGAGGCATACTGAGGGCAAGTTTTCAATCAACAGTGATCATTTCTGAACATCAATAGGTCTAATCTTGTCCTTTAGGGCTCTCTCAATGCGGCCCACCTTCCCAAAGCTTCCTTCACCTTCCCAAAGCTTCCTTCACCTTCCCAAAGCTTCCTTCACCTTCCCAAAGCTTCCTTCACCTTCCCAAAGCTTCCTTCACCTCCTCCCGCTTTCTTCACCATCGCAAAGCTTTCTTTACCTTCCCAAAGCTTTCTTCACCTTCCCAAAGCTTTCTTCACCTTCCCACAGCTTTCTTCACCATCGCAAAGCTTTCTTCACCTTCTCAAAGCTTTCTTCACCTTCTCAAAGCTTTCTTCACCTTCCCAAAGCTTTCTGCACCTCCTCACGCTTTCTTCACCTTCTCAAAGCTTTCTTCACCTTCCCAAAGCTTTCTTCACCTTCCCAAAGCTTTCTTCACCTCCTCACGCTTTCTTCACCTTCTCAAAGCTTTCTTCGCCTTCCCAAAGCTTTCTTCACCATCCCACAGCTTTCTTCCCTATAAAAGTATTGGAGTGATGAGGCTTCCCCTGCAGCTTAGCGAAGAATGTTATTGACACAAACTCTATGTGCATAAGTAGCGGAGCTTCCAGACTCCTTTGAGTGCCCTATTGTAATTGTATTTATATAGCGCTTACTACCCCAGGCGAGGTATTGAAGCACTTTTCGACAAGTAGCAAGCTATTCCAGAACTCAAAAAGGATTAGTGGTTGATTAGTATAGGGAAATATGAGTTACTTTGTGCGGTGGACATGAGAGGCTGTTCGTTGGATTGAATAATATAATGGAGGGATAGAAGAGGGAAAGTCTAGAAGGTGTTATTTGGGAGATCATGGTAGTAAAATGAGGTTTGGGGTGAGTAGAAGGAGAGATGGAGGAGGGAAGAGTCTCTAGAAAGGGATTAGAGAAATCACAGTAGTAAGATGAGGTTTGGGGTGAGTAGAAGGAGAGATGGAGGAGGGAAGAGTCTCTAGAAAGGGATTAGAGAAATCACAGTAGTAAGATGAGGTTTGGGGTGAGTAGAAGGAGAGATGGAGGAGGGAAGAGTCTCTAGAAAGGGATTAGAGAAATCACAGTAGTAAGATGAGGTTTGGGGTGAGTAGAAGGAGAGATGGAGGAGGGAAGAGTCTCTAGAAAGGGATTAGAGAAATCACAGTAGTAAACTGAGGTTTGGGATGAGTCAAAAGAGGGATACATGAGGCAAGAAGTTAGAAAGGGTTGTTTGGGAGATCATGTCTTGAAGGAAGGAAAATCCTTAATACCCTCCCATCTAGCGAGTGCAGTGAATGGACCCAAGGCGCCCTCATCAGCTTTCTTGAGGCCCCATGAGTCCCGGTAAACTACGGCATCAAGAGTCCAAGTTCTTCCGGGGAAGATGTCGTGTCCTCTGCCGCCGCTGTCTGAAAGGGCTGGATTTCCTGCATCCTGGAATGAGACAAAGCATCAGCTGCGTTACTCACTACCCCTGCGGCATGTGCTGTGAACATAATGCTGTCTTTCAAACAAAGTTCAGTAGCTTAAACAGCGATTCACAAGATGCCCCCTGGCGATTGATCGCATCCACCACGGACATGCTGTCAGACCAAAATAAACACAGCAGCTAGAGTCACTCCACTCGTATGTGTAAGGCTACCACATCGGGAACTACTCCAAGGAAGTGACATGCCTGACCAACCCAGACTTGTGCCATGAGCTGCCCATGGGTGCACGCACCAATCAGAGCCAAGGATTGCACCGAAGCCTGCTCTCCCCATGGCATCTCTGTGCAGACCCAGCTGATCTCCAGGGATGGGCAGAGAAGGCCAGACCACTGTGCCATTAAAGCACATATATATATATATATATATATATATTTAGATAGATAGATATGTATGTATATATATTTTCACTGAAACAATCGTCACTGAAGTTGTGCTTAAGAATGCACCATTACATAAAATAACATATTGTTCTTGTACCCACAGCACTATATTCATAGCCCATATCTTACAGGAATGACATCACGCATATATTAAAGCATAAATTATACAATTTCTATTAAAACAGATTGGACAACTGAGAACTGGGGTCTTTGTTCGCACAATGGGAAGAATAATGAAAACAGGGCCGCTATCGCTCCATTGTTTGGTGAACACTGGAAAGAGTAGCTGCGAAAGCCCTCACTCCTGCAGGCAACTCTGATTTAAAAAAAAAGAATGTCTTCAGTAAAACGCCACCTACTACTAACATAAATGAACAATCAAGGCAGCCGTCAAGTCCAAGGGCAGGCAAGTAGGTGAACCCGCAAACTCTTAGGGATGTATAGCCACAAAGGCCCTACCCCTGATGACTGGGTCCGAGCCCCCGCTCCAATCAGAATGCGCCAGGATAAACATGGCACAGCGCGAGAGCAGAGAGAGACGGAAGCTGAAAGCAACATATGCCCTGCTTTGAACATCTGGGGATATAGGGCCCATTTGCCTGCCCACCCTAATTGTGCTCCACCCCATTGTTTTCTGGGTTTTGTGGGGAAGTCTGTGTTGCCATGCTCGGCTTCCCTATGGTTATAATCTGTTTTTGATAGAAATTGGGTAAATTATGTGAATCATGGAAAAGAATATATGTATGACATCATTCATGCAAAGTAAATGTGAAAACACTGGTTTGTATGCAGTAACAATATATGTTATTTTAGGTAATGCAGAGTGGTCTTAAGAACAGCTGCAGTGGTGATTGTTTCTGTCAAAATATATATATATATATATATATATATATGATGTGATCAAGGTCACTTGTTGACCGAAACGCGTCAGACTTTGAAACCTGTGAGCTAATAAAGAAAACTTTGCACAGCACCCACTGGAGTTCGTCACTCTCTACTCGCCGAATGAAAGTGTTGGAGGGCATGCGGTAATTTTATATATATATATATATATATATATATATATATATATATATATATATATATATACTAAAAAAACAGAGGTTACAGGGACGTTAAAATTAGGTTCAGAATTTACTCAAACAAAACCATAGCAATTCAGCAGTTATAGTTACAGTTATCTCAAGTAACTATAACTCGCGCCCCCGCCATGTACAGTTTTCTCATTAATAATTTTACAGCAGATGTCATCAGTGATGTTATCAATGATGTCATAGAAGATGTCATGAGTGATGTAATATGTGTGGTAATTAGCAGTGCAAGTTATAGTTACCTTAGGGCAGCAGTTCTGAAGTCACTTTCTGAAATAAATGGTTTGACTTTAGACGACAGAGCTTGTACAGGCCGTCTTTTTGGGTTTTTTTGGCAATTTTTTCCTTGAGGCTGAGGTTGGTGTCCGGGGAGAATCCACGTGACTTGGCATTCAGTGAAAGTTGGGGTGCGAAGCTTTGCAATGGAAGGTCTCCTTAGGCGGAATCATACTTTAAACTGCCAAAAACGTGGTGAGACAGCAGCACTCCTCTGAGCCCACTGTAGGTATTTAATACTTAGTAACAAAACGTCTGTCTGGCAGCTAAAGCTGTCTATAGGCAGACCCATAAAAGTTGATCTCCAACATTGTGATCATGCCCAATGTACATGGACTGTACACGCATATATTAATTATATGGATATCATGAATATCTGACATGGTTTGGGCCCTCCTGGACCTACGTTGGACACCCCTCTCTTAACATGTCATCCCATCTGTGCGAGAAATCCGTCACATAGGCCACTTCTGCACGGCGAGGGCTCTGCTCTATCACAACAGCCTGGTACTGCCCCCCTACTCCCCCCCTTGTGCCGTCCAATGAGTGAAGCATCCAACATTTCTGGGTGCTAAATTATGTAAGGGGCTCTTCTGACCCTAGCAGAAACTGGCCATTTCCCTTCATTCACCGAAATACCACTGAAACCAACTCTTTTGCCAGTAATTGATTTTTAGATGATCTGTAATACTGCTGCATTCAATGTGCATTCAATGTGCTTAGAAGTGAGTTAGCGCCCGCTGTGCACTGCACATGCATTCATTCATTTCAAGCATTGGCCAGGAATACTAATTGTTGTACGTCATCATAAGTAAAGTTCTAGTTGCTGTTTCTTTTCACTGAAAACACAGTACTGACTTCAGCACCATGCTCCTCTTTCAGTGGCGGTTCCTCCGCTAAGGCGGAGGAGCGTCGTCCCACTGCTTTTCGGCTGTGTGAATAAAGGAAAAATAAAATGATAATAGCTTGTTGTTATGATCATTTTATGTTTTCCTGCTGCACCAGCTTTGCGGGGTGGGGCTGTGCTGCTCTGCTCGCGGGGCGGGGCTGGGCTGCTCTGCTCACAGAGCAGGGGGAGGAGTGTTGGGCACTCTGTAAGTGGCATTGAATGTTTGGCCGGCCGTCTCGGGCCTGCCAAAGAGTCATGCACAGTTTGCATGTTCTCCACCCAGGTTGCATTACAGCATGGGTGGAGAACATGCCCAGGCTCCCAGTCCCCGCCTGAGCTCCGAACCACGGTGCGCAGACCAATCACAACGCTACATTTTAGTGTTATTTGCTTAGGGGAGCCTGGGTGCTTCCTGTTCCGGCAGGGAGAGATGCGGAAAGACGATGACAGAGGAGAGACGCGGCGAGGAGGCACATTTTTTTACCCCCTCCCCGCTGCCCTCTGCCCTCCACCCCGCCACCCCCGATCTGTGCCAGCTGCCACTGCTCGTCTCGGTCAGGGCCTGCCCCTCCACTGAACCCCCTTCCACACCAATGCAGGCCACCCCTCAGGTGGTCCACACCCCAGTTTGCAAACCTCTGCTCTAGCCTGTGTGAGCATAGGGCAGAGTCCTTGGTGTGCGGTGTTTGTGTACCTCTGGCTCCATTTCCATTTCCCCTTGTCTTTGTCCTTCGTTTGTGTCTGGTCCTGCTCGTCGTCCCATTGGGGAGATGGACCAGTGCTTTAAATGGGCAGGTACTGTCCGGTACTGAGTCCTTGCACTTCTTTTATTTACAATGGAGAGTACCTGCACTTCTCAGCAGAGGTGAAATACTTTTAATCGGCGAGTACCAGCACTTCTCAGCACTGCTGCAGTGCATTTAATGGGAAAGGACTGGCACTTCTCAGCCCTGCTCCTGAACATTTAATGGGAAAGTACCAGCACTTTTCAGCACTGCTGCAGTACATTTAATGGGAGGGTACCAGCACTTCTCAGGAGCAAGCAGGTGCTCTGAATAGTGAGCGCTATCACTTCTGTACTTCCATTTAAGGCTCTGGCGATGGCTGCCTATGACGTACCTTCGTGCTGGCCTGTCCTTTGGGTTTGTAGTGTCCAAGTTAAGCCCTTCAGTCCGTCTGCACGGCCCATGGGGGTCGAGGTGGTGTTACCAAAGGGAGGTGTCTTAGGGTCTGTGTGTCTCAGTCTCCACGTGGCTCGCCTCTCCTGGGTAATGTCTCAGGAATGATTGTGTTTCTTGGGGTTAGTAGTGTCTCGTGTGATCGTCTCCAATCCAGAGTTGTGACTGGGGCTGGTGATACAGGTTGGGCTTGATTGTTCCAGTTTCGTGTCTCCAAGTTGGGGTCTCATTTTTGCGGGGTGGCGCCTCCCAGTGAGGACCTTGAGATTGTCATCCAGACAAGGAGGGCCCGGCTCCGGTCCCGGGTCCAAGGAGCCCGTGACAGTGTCCCGCACTCTCACTGGTCGAGGTCGGCCTCCACACATGAAGGTGACCGGCTCCGGTCCCGGGTCCGAGGAGCCCGTGACAGTGTCCCGCACTCTCACTGGTTGAGGCCGGCCTCCAGACAAGAAGGGCCTGGCTACGGTCCCGGGTCCGAGGAGCCTGTGACAGTGTCCCGCACTCTCACTGGTTGAGGCCGGCCTCCAGACAAGAAGGGCCCGGCTCCGGTCCCGGGTCCGAGGAGCATCTGACAGTGTCCCGCACTCTCACTGGTCGAGGCCGGCCTCCAGACAAAAAGGGCCCGGCTCCGGTCCCGGGTCCGAGGAGCCTGTGACATTGTCCCGCACTCTCACTGGTCGAGGCCGGCCTCCAGACAAGAAGGGCCTGGCTCCGGTCCCGGGTCCGAGGAGCCTGTGACAGTGTCCCGCACTCTCACTGGTCGAGGCCAGCCTCTCACTGGTCGAGGCCGGCCTCCAGACAAGAAGGGCCCGGTCCCGGGTCCGAGGAGCCCGTGACAGTGTCCCACACTCTCACTGGTCGAGGCCGGCCTCCAGACAAGAAGGGCCCGGCTCCGGGTCCGAGGAGCCCGTGACAGTGTCCCACACTCTCACTGGTCGAGGCGGGCTTCATGGCGCTCTGATGTTCCCCAGAGGTGGTGGCTCACACTGAAGTACAGAAAAAGTCATTTTAGCCACTGGTAATTACTCGGGCCTCATCCCAATCCATCGTTATTCTGCACGCCACGCCGCCCCAGTTTGGACTCAGTCTTGACCCTGCTCCAATGGGAACAGTCCAGCCCGATCTCAGTTCTGTATACTTTAGTGTGCTGCCCTAAGTGGGAGGGGTAGTTTCAGACATGGCTCCCTTGCACACTGTGACTAGGGTGAAACCGGTCTGGGGCGCTTGTGTTCGGGTTCAGGGAGGACCTGGCCTGGCAGTTTGGGCTGGATCAGGGTCAAGACTGATTTGCATATGGCTGTGTCCAAACCGAGGTGACACTGGGGGCAAAAAACGATGGAGTGGGAAGCGGCCTCGAGTAACTACCGGTGGCTGAGACGAATTCATGCATTCCATCCATCACTTCTTTAAATACCTTAGTTCTCCAGGTAGGGGCTATTGTAGACCCTGAGAGTAGGGAGACTCTACTCCATCAGCACCTCTACGGGAAGGGGGCACATCTTTCAGATCCCGCTGAGCCCTACTGCACGAGGAGGCTCACTCAACCCAGGCACCCAGACTGAGCCATCTTTCAGTTCTCTGTTTGTTGGACATGTCACTGGTTCATCCATGCCACATTCCTATGTTTATAGCGCCTACTCACACTGAAGCGCTCTGCCTCCAAGCGATGGTTGTAGATAGCGCTACAGAAAAAAAATACAATAAAATGAATCCCATGAACAGAGCACTCACTGTAACTATGCAGTCAGCATCGCAACTTCACTGATGGTCCTGGGGTGAGTGGCGCATGGTCACTGAAGCTCTCTTGGTGAGAAGTGTGAGCTCACTGAGGATCTCGCTGTGAGCTGTGCACGATCACTGATGATCTCGCAGTGAGCACAATGCACAAACTGAGGATCCTCATCCTGCAGAGAGCACTCACTGAGGGTCTTAAGACAAGCAGAGCCTGCTCACTGAGAATCTCGCGATAACCTGCGTGCATTCACCGGGGATGTCTAGGGGAGCAACACAAATCACTATAGTGAGTGGTGCATGATCACTAAAGATCTTTCAGTGAGCATCAAGCACTCACAAGGGATCTTGCGGTAAGCGCAGAGAGCGCTCAGTCACTGAAGATCTCACTGTAAGCAGGGAGCGCTCACTGAATATCTTGCAATGAGCATAGAGAGGAGAGCGCTCACTGAAGATTTCATGGTAAGCAGAGAGCGCTCACCGAGAATCTCACAGCAAGCAGAGAGCGCTCATTGAAGATCTCACAGTGAGCACGGAGCAGAGAGCGCTCACTGGTTATCTCAAGGTGAGAAGAGAGCGCTCACTGATTATCTCGGGGTGAGCAGAGAGTGCTCGCTGAAGTGCTCAAAGTGAGCAGAGAGCGCTCACTGAAGATCTGACAGTGAGCACAGAGCAGAGAGTGCTCACTGATGATCTCGAGGTGAGCAGAAGGTGCTCACTGATTATCTCGAGGTGAGCACAGAGCCCTCACTGAAGATCTCACGGCGAGCAGAGAGCTCTCACTGAAGATCTCGTGGTGATTAGAGAGCGCTCACTGGAGTTCTCACAGTGAGCAGAGAGCGTTCACTGATGATCTCGATGTGAGCAGAGAGCGCACACTGAAGATCTAATGGTGAGCAGAGAGCTCTCACTGAAGCTCTCACAGTGAGAAGGAAGCACTCGCTGCAGATCTTAAGGTGAGCAGAGATATCGCTCACTGAAGATCTCATGGTGAGCAGAGAGCGCTCACTGAAGAGGCCGTAGTGCGCGGGGCGCGCTCACTGAAGGCCTGGCGGTGAGCATAGAGCTCTCACTGAAGATCTCACTGTGAGCAGAGAGCGCTCACTGAAGAGGCCGCCGTGCGCGGGGCGCGCTCACTGCGGCTCTCTGGCACGCGGGCGCGCTCACTGCGGCTCTCTGGCACGCGAGCCCGTCTCGCGGCTGCGGCCCCATATGCTGCACACGGAAGCGTTACTGTGTTTCCACACATTGATTTTTTTTGTCTCCTCTCACATCTCTGTTGTTACTTATTAAGCTGTTAACTGCGGGTAAACACCGGCTGGCCTCGCGCTGCGCATTCCTGCGCCCTGAGCTGGAGGCGGACACTGTGAGCACTGCTGAGCCGGCACCAGCTCCCCGAGAGGCGGGGGCCGGAAGTGCCCCGGCGAGGCGGGGGTCTGAGGGCAAGGTCAAAGGGCAACAGCAGGAACCCCCTTATTATTAGCCGAGCCTGGGCTCTGAGAGACCCCAAGCAAACCCAGACCTGGGCAGTGAGGACCCCTTACAAACCCAGACCTGGACCCTCAGGGCCCCTTACAAGCCGAGCCTGGGCTCTGAGAGACCCCAAGCAAACCCAGACCTGGGCCCTGAGGACCCCTTACAAACTGGGCCTGGACCCTCAGGACTCCTTTCAAACCGGGCCTGACCCTCGGGACCCCTTCCAAACCGGGCCTGACCCTCAGGACCCCTTACAAACCGGGCCTGGACCCTCGGGACCCCTTCCAAACCGGGCCTGACCCTCAGGACCCCTTACAAACCGGGCCTGGACCCTCAGGACTCCTTTCAAACCGGGCCTGACCCTCGGGACCCCTTCCACTGGACCCTCAGGACCCCTTACAAACCAGGTCTGGACCCTCGGGACCCCTTCCAAACCGGGCCTGACCCTCAGGACCCCTTACAAACCGGGCCTGGACCCTCGGGACCCCTTCCAAACCGGGCCTGACCCTCAGGACCCCTTACAAACCGGGCCTGCACCATCGGGACCCCTTCCAAACCGGGCCTGACCCTCAGGACCCCATACAAACCGGGCCTGGGCCCTCAGGACTCCTTCCAAACCGGGCTGGACCCTCAGGACCCCTTACAAACCGGGCCTGGACCCTCAGGACTCCTTTCAAACTGGGCCTGACCCTCAGGACCCCTTACAAACCGGGCCTGAACCCTCAGGACCCCTTTGGCTGGCTTTGTTGTCACTCTTATTTGCTTGCTTCTACTTTCCTTACGTTTCCTGTGTTTGCCCCGCCCCTGGAGCGTGGCCTCTTTGCCATCCTTTGACTGGATGCCTTGAATCCTTCCGCTGCTCACATTTTGGGCACTATTCTCTTCTTCTTCTTCATTCAGCGCTGCATGAGAGTGCATGTGTTTTAAAGCCCTCTCCCTTGTGTGCTGCTTCACCCCTCAAACCCCCCTTCCACATGCTGTGTGCTCCCCACTCCTCACATACCCCCCTCCACATGCTGTGTGCTCCCCACTCCTCACATACCCCCTTCCACATGCTGTGTGCTCCCCACCCCTCACATACCCCCCTCCACATGCTGTGTGCTCCCCACTCCTCACATACCCCCCTTCACATGCTGTATGCTCCCCACTCCTCACATACCCCCCTTCCACATGCTGTGTGCTCCCCACCCCTCACATACCCCCCTCCACATGCTGTGTGCTCCCCACTCCTCACATACCCCACCTTCACATGCTGTATGCTCCCCACTCCTCACATACCCCCCCTCCACATGCTGTGTGCTCCCCACTCCTCACATACCCCCCTTCCACATGCTGTGTGCTCCCCACCCATCCCAGCTGGCCTGATCAAACCCAGCAACATGGATAATGTTACTGGTTTATGGCAGAGGAGCCGATTTTTTTTGTTTTATCTCCTGCATGCCACGTAGGTGCTTGTGAAGGGCCATCTGCTGCACTCACTCCGTAGGAATCTGAGGCAGGAGGTGTACTTACCATGACACTTCTCTTGAAGGCTTATAAATCGGCTTCCTGGGCTGCTGCAGTGGTCCAAATGGCTAAATCCTTTTGATAGTAAATTAGGCCTTGGCAAGTTTTCCTTTTGCATCCTGACACTCCCTGATTCTTTTTAAATTCTATTCAGAGTTTACTGAGTAAAAACAGTTTGGTAAATAAACCACATCATTTATGAGGATTTAAAACATTGAATTCCGTGGACGGTTTTGAGTTATCATAAGATAGCTGTTTGTTTTTTCTCCAATATTTTGAAATGTTTTTACGTTTACTTTTTTTCCAATAAACAAAACTTTACAAACATTGGCAAAGCCAACAGCTCAGTCAGCACGCACATTATAACGGCGAGACCCATTGCCTTTGCCAGTGCTTGTTTCTTTCAGGCCCCACTGACCCCTCCTGTCTCCCCAGCCCTTGTTGTGCCCCCCCTCCCGGGTGTGGGGTTGAAGGGTGCTCCTCATGAAGCAGGTCTTATCCTCTCAGATGGGGGGGGCTCTCCGGATGGAACAGAGCGAGGTCAGGCCGATAGTGAGTGATACAAAGGGCCCCTGTCAGCGGGAGCCCCCGTCCACCCGCTCCGTTCCGGGAACCACGGCAGCCTTGACAAGAGACAGGAAGAGTCAGTGCCTGGAACCGGGGAGGGGGGTACAGACACCTGGGGAGGGGAAGAGGCCTTCATGTGAGCACTGGCAGTGGCTCTGAGGGGGGCAGGGCGGAGCTAGGGCACTCAGAATAGAGCCAGCGAATGCCACGGGGCCCGTCTAGGCACTTCCGCACCCCCAGCGCTGCCTGAGGTGATCCTGTCGCCATTTGCAAGTTACATTTCTGCGCCCATTTTCTCTTTCACGCAATCAAAGCGCTTCAACGCCTCATCAAGGGTAGTAACCGCTATTATAAATGCAATTTCAATGCTCCAGGTCTGTTGAAGGGCAGCGGTGTATATTTGGTAGACCCCTGCCCCATCAAGGAGTGCCGAGGAAACCTGCTGTGCGACCCGTGTGTATAAGGGGCCTTGCACCTCTCCAGAGGTGAAACAGCCAGGGCTTTAAGTGGGATGAAAAAACTGGGGGGTCTCTCAAAGGGGAGTGGTCAATGTAATTAAGGGCGTGGCTTAAAAACACGTAAGCTAAAAATCTGTGCTTAGCATAGTGTGCCGCCCGACTTGTATTTTGCTGTTTCTGTCATTCCATCCAGATATATGATACAACAAGTAACATCATACCTACAACAAGTCAGGACTATTGGCTTTGCCAATGGTTGTTACTTGCATAAGATAAATAGGCAGCAACTATGGCTTGTATATAATATTGAAAAAGCTTCCACTTAAAGCCCTGGTGACACCACGACAATGTTGCTGCTCCTGAGTTTCAAAAAGAGAAGGGAAATCCAGAGAGAAAACGACTCTCATTAAAGGATTTCCCTTCCTCTACAACGCTCACCCTGATTTGATTTGATTTGTTTTATCGATTTGTATAGCGCACGCATGCCCGAAGGCGTCTTGGCGCTGAATTTGGCAGGGCGTATGATTAGGCGGGACCGAGTGATGCTCCTATAAGATTCCAGTAAG
The DNA here is from genome assembly GCA_963921515.1 of Calotriton arnoldi. NCBI lineage: Eukaryota > Metazoa > Chordata > Amphibia > Caudata > Salamandridae > Calotriton > Calotriton arnoldi. The sequence continues at coordinate 6,357,552 of CAWUFW010000087.1, forward strand.
TTCAGTTGGAAAATAGCCATGTTTTCAGTAGTCTTCTAAAGGACATAAGTGAGGTACTGCTTTTTATCGATATTGGCAGGAGGTTCCAGGTTTTCGCTGTCCCCAATAGGAAGCTTCTGCCTCCCCAGCGAACCTGCTTATACTTGGGTATTTGTAGCAGTTTTGACTGAGATGATCTTAGATTTCTGGCTGGTACGTACAATTTCAAGTGCGACCTCAAATATAATGGTCCTTTACCCTGAAGTGCTTTATAAGCAAGATATTGTGATTTAAATTTGATTCTCTTTTCCACTGGGAGCCAGTGGAGGGCTCTCAATCTATGGGAGATTGATTCATATTTGGGGATGTCCAGTATCAATCTGGCGGCAGCGTTCTGCAGTCGCTGCAGTTTTAGTAGATACTGGGATTGTATCCCCACATAGAGGGCATTGCCATAGTCCAGTCTGGACAGAGCCAAGGTTGTCACAAGTGTCTTTAATGCATCCGGGGGAATGAAAGAACGGATCTTCCTGATCACCTTTAAAATACCCCAGAAAGTGGAAGAAAGCTTGTTAATTTGACCGTCAAATGTCAGTCTGTCATTAAAGATCACACCTAGGTTCCTAACCTTCACCCTCACCACGTGTACATGATGTGCCTGCTGTCACTGCAGTCCGGAAAAAGAAAACGGACCGCCAGTGCCAGGGCACAAAACAGAGACCCGTTTCGAGGCCCCCTTAAAAAAACTGCCGGTACTCAGACCCGGTGAGACCCGGCCCACTTAAAGCCCTGGAAACAGCCTTTACAATGCAGCATTTACCACACAATGCGTTTACCACGCATCCTTTACCACAGAATGCCTTCACCACGCATTGCCTTTATCGCTCAGGTCATTACCACGCATATGCCTTAGCACGCATGCCTTTACAACGAAATGGTAAGTATATCAGGGAAGTATATAAGTGTATATATAGATTAGGTATTAGGGTAAGGAAATTTTTAGGGTTTAGGGGTGGTAAGGGTGTTGGTTGAAAAGGGCGTGTATAGGGTTTAGGCGTGGGTAAGGGTATTAAGTGCTAAGGGTGTTTTGGGGTTTAGGTGTGGGCAAGGATATTGGGTGGTAAGGGTGTTTTAGGGTATTGGTGTGGGTATGGTTATTGGGTAGTAATTGTGTTTTTTGGGTTTAGTGGTGGGTAAGGGTATTGGGTGGTAAGGGTATTTTTAGGGTTTAGGGTGGGTGAGGGTTTTGGGTGGTAAGGGTATTTTTTGGATTTAGGGGTGGGTGTGGGTATGGGGTGGTAAGGGTGTTTTTAGGGTTTGGGGTGGTAAGGGTATTGGGTGGTAAGAGCGCTTTTAGGGTTATGGGGTGGGTAAGGGTATTAGGTGGTAAGGGTGTTTTTAGGATTTAGGGGTAGGTAAGGGTATGGGGCGGTAAGGGTGTTTTTAGGGTTTAGGGGTAGGTAAGGGTATGGGGTGGTAAGGGTGTTTTTAGGGTTTAGGGGTGTGTAAGGTATTGGGTGGTAAGGGTGCTTTTAGGGGTTAATAAGGAAATATATATTTATATATATGTATATAAATATATATATATCCATATAGAGATATAGATATGCACACACACACATATGTGTGTGTGTGTGTATAGTGGTTTCACTTACCTGATATATACTTACCATTTCGTTGTAAAGGCATATGTGTGGTAAAGACTTGCGTGGTAAAGGCATTGCGTGGTAAATGATGCGTGGTAAAAACATGCATGATTATGTCATACAACCCTCCAGAGGCACTGGTTCACTTTAAAGAACACTGAAAAAAGGGCCTCATTGTATTGTAATTGCACTATTAGATCCCTGGGCACTGGTGCCACTGCACCTGTTGCACTATTGATAGCCCCTGTGCACATCTTGAGAAACATTTAGGCACTGGTATAACTTTAGTTGTTCCCTTCGTGTGGTTTTTGGTGTTTTGTTGATTGTAACTGTTTGTAATGTTACTTGTGATAAGGTGTGCTGCTTTGCTTTGGGAATTCACATTTTTCACATGTTTCTCTGCTTTTCAGGACTGTTTCACAGAGGTACAGTGTTTAGGTCGCTAAAGACCGCTTCGGGTCATTGTGAAAGCTTCTTTGGGATTGTATTCCGCCCACTGCTTACCACAGGCTTTGTGGTTTGTAACTCACATTTGCTTGCTTTCTATTTGCTGACTTTATTTGTTTTAGGCTGTCCAGCTTGAGTTCATTCCTTCAGTTGCCCAAACCCTATTTACTGCATTCTTCCACCACTACTCCACTCTACAACTCTCTAGGCAACTCCCCCTATGCCAGTGGCATAGCTGGGGGGGGAAGAGGGGATGGGCAATCCGCCCCAAGCTGCACTGTTTTTGGGAGTGGTGGGAGTCATGTCTGTCGACCACCACCATCTCCCCACCCCGAGAACAAGTCGGCCGTCGGCCGCCACACCCCCTGGCCCCCCCCTCCACTCTTACCTGGACCAGGGCGACAAACTTTGGGGCCTCCCTGGGTGGCAGTATATCAAGCTACGCCACTGCTCTATGCTACTATGCTCCACTCTATTCTACAACACACTACTCCACTCTGTGCCACTCAACTCTACAACACTCTAATCCACTCTACGCCATTTCACTTTCCTACACTACTCCACTCTTTGCCACTCCACTGTGCAACAATCTACTCCTTTCGATGCCGCCCAAAACAGTCATGTGCACTTTCTCTGTTCTCCATGCAGGCTGCATTACAGCCTGCATAGAGAACATGCCCACACCTCCAGCCCCTGGCTGAGCGCCGTATCACGGCGCTCAGACCAATCACAATGCTGCATTGCAGTGTTGTGATTGGCTGCAGGGAGTGTGGAAGCCCTGGCGCTTCCTGCTTCCTGTTTCTCCCAAGAAGGAAGAGGACGCAGGAGAGGCGACGGCAGCGGCCATCCGGCCGGGAGGTAAGTGATTTTTTTATTTTCTTAACCCGATCCCCGTCCCTTCTCCCCCACCCTCCCCACCCAGGACCTGTTTCTCCCTGATTAGGGCTTTTCAGTTGGGTGGATGCTACCTCAAAGAATTGGGTGTTTGATGCATCGCCCTAAGTGACCGAGGGTATGCCCAGACATGCGTCCCGTGCTCACTGTGACACTGGAACCAAGCTACACCCGACTGATAATCCCTTGTAGTTGTCATGGTCCAGAGACGAGGTGCTGCTGGGCTGTGGATAGGAGGTAATACTGAGATAAAGTCTTCCTATTTTCATTTCCTCCTTTGCTTCCTTGGCTTATGCAAATCTAGCAAGTTGTACTTTCTCATGCATGAAAGCTCTACCCAACCCTTACCGAAAACTGTTTCCTCCCCAGTTCTCTGGAGCTCTTACCTCTGGAAGTAACTGCTGGTCAGAAATACAGTTCTGGGTGCCCCTTGTGCCCCTTTATGCCAAATCCTCCACGCGAAAGAGTTTTCTGCGCTCTTCTGAGCACAAAGGCGTTAACAGAGAGTGGCCAATAAAGTTTACCCTGGGATCCCGAGCTCCAGGCGCATTGCATATCGAGGGATGCACAGATCAATGTGAAATAACTTCTGCAGTAGGTTACGTTCTATATGATCCAGTGGTTTAGCATCTCTCAGGATAAAAGCAGTGGCGCAGTATAGCAGCATTGCTCTGATTGTCACCTCAAAGACCTACAACAAGGGCCCAAAAGACGCCCCCATTCATCGGATTAAATCGTCCATGTCCCATGGATGGTCTACCTGATCTTACTGTTAGACCCTCACAGGGTTGTTTCCAGCCCAGGCTTCCACCTACAGTAACCCTCAAATATTTGTAATGTGCTGTCTGGCCGAGTTTCATTCTATTTGCACACCAAGACTACTTCCTGAAGAGCAGGTCCTTGGTTTTAATAATATTCATTTCCAGATTATTTTTGGAATTTTAATCCATCAGGGAGTTTATCAATCTTTGAAAGCCAATTTGTGTTTTGATGAACAACACCAGATCGCCTGCATAAGCCATGATAGAAATAACTGTGCCACCCAACTTAACATTCAAAGAATGCAAGGGTTTATGTGTTGTATAGTGATTAAAAAGGGTGGGTGCAAATATACAGTCTTGTTTTAAACTATTTGTTTGTATGCTTGGGCTTTATGCTCTTAAATAACTTTACCCTGTTTCTGTAGGTGTGCACCCTGATTATCGACCCCAGAATATCGACCGGACACAATATCGCGAGCAAAATATTGGAAAAAAATATCGACAGGTAAGTAAGTCTAGATTTTCTATACCTCACTCCACATATATGTGCTTATGCAGTACATATACCTTCAAGGTACGTAGATGTGGAGCTAGGAGTAGTAAACCTATACTTACCTACATGCACTTACCTCTTGATATTTGTCGCTCAATATTCTTGTACCACAATATTCTAGGAGTCGATATTCAATACTACTATCGTTTCTATACGTAGTGCTCGAATTAACCAAAGCACCCTCAAGTGTATACCCATTCCCTGTAGTTTTACCATAATATCTCTCAATCCACCCTGTCAAAAGCCGTTCCTACAAAAAACAGCAGTATGCGCTCTGGTTTCCTATTCATGGGGTAGATGAAGCCATCATCGTTAAAGCCATAACATAATCCAACGTTGCTGCTCCTTTTCTGAACCTCATCTGCGTTAGAGTTCAGAGAGCGCTGTGCTCGATCCTACTCCCTTAGCCCTTATCGTTACTCTAACCGTACCCTAAAACTTACCCATTCTGCAATCCTAACCCTAAATATTACCTTAACCCTTGCTCTACACCGAAAGCGTGCCCTTACCCTGAGCCCTACTCTAACACTACCCTTTACCCGTACACTGATCATAGGCCAACCTTTGCACACACCTTAATCCACTCCCCCTTTACACTATCCTTCGTCTAAACCCAACCCCTGCCCTTACCCTCAGCTTTTACTTTTAAACTTCAGACTGAGGGGTTGGTGGAACAGTAATAGATGCCTCCTTAGACCTGGTCTGAACTCAAGGAATCCATTTTGCATGCTCAGGGGCTGGCACAGATGGTCCCAGAGGGAGAATCCCTGCACTTGGAAAGATATACCTAGTGTTTTAAGCTTGAGAGGTCAGCACGTCTTCTGGGGATGGTGCAGACCCCTCTCGATGGACGGTAGGGCTGGGAGAGTCTTGACAGATAGTCTGATGCATGGCCCAGTAGCTCGCTGGAATAATGCAGCCACTGCAAGGATCTGTGTTTACCCCATGGTCACAGGTTGAAATCCTGGTGAGTCCATTAAGCCCTTCATCCTTCCAAGGCCAATAAAATGAGTACCACTGAGTTGGATAACAATAAAAACCTGTTATCTGTGAATAGCACAAAGAGAATTCCAGGGGGGTGATCGTTGCACTATACAAATATTTCTTACGTTATGAGTTTTGGCAGCTTGTCCAGCCCATTTCTAGGGAGGAAGTTGTTGCTGTGATACAGGTGAGACAACACCACAGGAAGGACTTGTGCAATCTGTTGTGGACACTGGAACGGAAGCTAGGTCTGAAACGGGTAGATGGCAGAACGTGCTTTGGTGACTGAGTTCACACTAGGGGTAAAGGTGAGATCTTCTGGACCGGTGTTGGAGGCGACCAATGGAGTCTCGAAAAGGTAGGAGTGAAGGGTCAAGTGGGTCCCCAAGCAGGGTATCTGTCTCTGACTACCCAGACAGAGCCATTTAAGGTGCAGCAAACCTGAACTTGCCTCAGACAGTTCACTCTTGATGGTGACCCTCCATTCCCTCTTCCAGTCCGATCAAGAGCTGTATATCATCTGCATATATTTGTGTGCTTCTGGAATGGGCACTAAACGGGCCAGGTAAATATTGAAATGACTCGGAGAAGTGTGGAACCCTGGGGGACTCTGCAGGAGATAGAAGTGAACTTAGAGAAGCACAGAAAGATCCAACTTGACGGGTACAACTAGCCAGGAACGGAGTAAGGCATGTTGAGGCTGTACTCCCCCCCCCCCCACGCCACACGCAATCAATCAATCAATCAGTCTGGATTTGTATAGCACGGCTAATCACCCGTGAGGGTATCCAGGCGCTGAGAGTACTGCTGCAGGGGGCTCAGTTGAAGTCTTGAGTCATTTTCTACGCACCTTCTGCGTAAGACGACAGCCAATCGAGAAGGCTGCACGGACCCCTGGATCGAGTGGCGAAGTCTAGGGGCACTGGTGTTCACCTATGTCCTTACTATCTCACGGTGGTCGTCTCTTCTGTGGTATTTAGGACAGTACTTTCCATGCCAAGCAGGGGGGGGGCAGTTTGCATGGTGAAAACCCGGCCAGTGTTCGCTCAGCAAATTGTTTCATGAGGGCATCAAACTGTATTGTACCCACCAGTTCTAGAGCCTCTGTGGTGCGACGTGAGCATCAAGGTGGGTCTGTAGTTGGACAAGATGTGGGGGTCTGTGGTTTTTGAAAAGAGTATTTCCATGTTTGAGGAAGGCCATCGGTCAAGCTGGTGAAAGCAGAAAGGCCCAAGTTCACCAGTTGGCACTAGAACCTGTCTCTGTTGACATGTTAACCTGTGCTATTAATCTGCGTTAACAGGTTAGCATGTTAACCTCCCTGCTGTCTCACCAGAATGAAACCAGAGCTGGAGTTCTCTGAATCCCTTGTCCCTGGGACTCCAGCACATATTATCAGCCAGAACAAACCACTGTCCTGTGCCTGTGTCAGTGCTGGGGTAAGCACCAGGGTAGAGGTGCATTATGAGGGCTTGTCAAATGTCTCATCAGGGGCTTGTCCCTGGGTGATGAAGGACAGGCCTGAGCGACACCGTGACTCTATTTATAGGTGTGGCTGTGGGCGTGGTCAGCTAATCAGGTTATTCTGCACTTTGGAAATGCGTGATGCATCTTAGCACATTGGAATGTTGGCAGTTCCATTGAAGACAATGGGGTGGCTCTGGGCCAATCATGGATGGTGTAGGCCTTCTGCGCCAACATTTCAATGCTCGTCTTTTTGTTTCTCCTGATTAATTTTGGAACATTCTAGCCTGGAATGTTCCAACAGCATTAAAGGCCTTCGGCCTCAGTCTGTACCAGTTGTGAAAGGCCCTTTGCCTTGTGCTAGGCCTGCGCCTGCAGTACGGACTATAACTTTGGTTTGGGTCCTTTAACAACCGTTATAGCCCTCATCATCGTGCTGTAAAGCTTCATTGGAATGTTGAAATCTCTGTTAAAAACTTTGGAGAGGCAGGAGAACAACGAATGGCAGTGGTGTTCTCATCGAACATTCCCGTTTTTACCTCTCTGTTTCTCTCTTGTATTTGGAACATGGACGGAGCGTCCTAATTGCATAAAATCACTGTTTGTTAAATGCTCTCTTCTTCTTTATAGCCCCTCCCCTTCGCGCAGCCTATAACTTGGAGAAAGGGAATTTAACCACCAGTATGGACAGGGCCACTGGAATTATGCGATTGGGCTGCCACAGCGTTTTTTCGCTTAATTATAGATTTGCCACATAATCCATCATCTGCAGCATAAACTGCAGAATTAAACCCCCAAAAATGTTGTTTCTAGCTCAAACTTTACTAAAAACAAAGCGAGTTACTAAAAACGCAGCTACACATGATGCCGCGCGGTGGGAGGCCCTTTGCCAAGGTTGACTCCCCTTTCTGCTGCGTATTTGTGCGTTGAACTGGTACTAATGAGGTGCAACAGACAGTGTTCACAGATGTACAAAAAGACAAACTATTGAAGTAGTACTATCACAAAATGTGCCGCAGTACGCTGCATAATTTGCCTTTTCTTGCAGTATAGTTTCAACCCTGCCCCTGCCGCATAATCAGGCCCTCCGCAGCCACATAATTCCAGTGGCCCTGAGTATAGCCGTTCGTATCGCGCTCTAATGCTTTTTTGCACACTCGGTGGAAGGCTGAGATGGTTCCTGGGAGTAAAACAGAACTTTTGGTTTTGCCAAAGGGGTCAGATTTAGGGTGAGGCATGACAGCTTCAAGAAGAGAGGACCGCGCCCAGCCCTCCTTCCCTGGACTGGGGTTGGTTATTACAGCTGGGCCCCCCACGCACCCCCACTGGCTGGAAAAGTGAAAACTCATCACAACAGGCGGGTGTGAACGTCCCACGCGCAGCCCCCATCACTGTTTTGTTTTCGGCACCAGCCGGCGCCATTTGGAGAGCTCGGAATCTGCTGGAGAGGAAAGAGTGCATCACGAGGGGGGCAGGGGGGTCACTGAGGAGAGATGAGGGCGAACAGCAGCTCTTGTGGTCATGGGAACTTGGGACGGGGTTCAAGGCACATTATCACCTTCACGAGTGCCAGAACTGGAGGCCAGAACCAAGCACTGTTCGCATAGTGCACGCCCCACTCTCCAGAGCTGTACCGCGCACGAGCTTCGGTCTCATCCAGCCCTGCTACTGGGGCTCAGAGGGTCAAACTTTGGAGGATGAAAGTCGGGAATCACATTGGTGACCTGCAGGCAGGCAACCCGCTGGGCTATCTTACAAGCAATCCACCGGTCACTCGTTCAACCGTAGGCTGCAAAGTCCTTTCACACAGCCAAGGACATAGTTCAACATACAGACAAGCACACGGTGAAACATCACTCCCATGTACATAGTGCAACACACAGACAAGCACACGGTGAAACATCACTCCCATGTACATAGTGCAACACACAGACAAGCACGTAGTGCAACACACAGACACGGACATAGTGCAACACACAGACAAGCACATAGTGCAACACACAAACAAGCACACAGGACACAGTGCAACATCACTGCCATGTACATAGTGCAACACACAGACAAGCACATAGTGCAACACACAGACAAGGACATGGTGCAACACACAAACAAGCACACAGGACACAGTGCAACATCACTCCCATGTACATAGTGCAACACACAGACAAGCACACGGTGAAACATCACTCCCATGTACATAGTGCAACACATAGACAAGCACACAGTGAAACATCACTCCCATGTACATAGTGCAACACACAGACAAGCACGTAGTGCAACACACAGACACGGACATAGTGCAACACACATACAAGCACATAGTGCAACACACAAACAAGCACACAGGACACAGTGCAACATCACTCCCATGTACATAGTGCAATATCACTCTCAAACATATGGTTCAACATCACTCCCTTACACACAGTTCAACATCACTCCCAAGCACGAGTCCATAAGAAAGGAAGGTGCACTCTAAATGAAAGCAATCAGGAAACATGTATTATCCAAAGTTTCTTTTCTTTATTTACGTGGTTTGGTTAAAACCGGCACACAGCCAACGCGTTTCATTCCCTAGTGCCACAGGAACTTCGTCAGGGCTTATTGGTAATATAAAGGGAACGTACACAACTCAGTCACAGGTCCAATTGTTATCACGGTGTACCGTTTCAAAATCAAGATCGTACGTCCCCTAATATGGTCAAGACACCCTATATATCTTTAGAGAATATTCCTTTAGATTGATTAATTGTAATGAGGGAGTCCGAAAATAGGGAGTCCCAGACGGCGCACTGCTCTTTAAATTTCAACAGGTCAACCAGTAATCACCTATTCTCCAGCGTGAATAATTTCCGACGGCATGATAACCGGCAACACAATAATGCAATATGGTGTCTTGACCATATTAGGGGACGTACGATCTTGATTTTGAAACGGTACACCGTGATAACAATTGGACCTGTGACTGAGTTGTGTACGTTCCCTTTATATTACCAATAAGCCCTGACGAAGTTCCTGTGGCACTAGGGAATGAAACGCGTTGGCTGTGTGCCGGTTTTAACCAAACCACGTAAATAAAGAAAAGAAACTTTGGATAATACATGTTTCCTGATTGCTTTCATTTAGAGTGCACCTTCCTTTCTTATGGACTCGTACTATTATTGACATCTTCCAGCAGCAGATGCCGGAAGTAGTTGCACTTGAATAATATTTTATGAAACTGGTGGGATCTAATGTGCTTGGCCTTGGTCTGCTGCTGTATGCTTTTTGGTATTTTGTAATCACTTCCAAGCACATAGTTCAACATCATTGCCATGTTGAAGGAAGTGACCCGAAAAGGGCCACTCGGGTCACCCACGACCACCTTCTCTTCCTTCCTACAAATGAAGAGTCGGTCAGACAGTAGAGAATACAAACCAGATATTTATTGAGATTACACTGCAGCGGAGCCCAGTCTGACCAGCCTCTTGGGATGGCTGTCGAGGGACTGAACCCCGTAAGCATACAATTACATTATGTACGTTGCGAAGTCCACAAAGGCCCGCCTACTGTGGAAAAACACTAGCAGGTGTTGTAATACAATGGGGGTACAGAACATAAGTTTCGATTCTGCAGCCGGGCACAGGCTATCTACTGCCCAAGGTCGTCTGGTCTATCCTCCCTACCGGACAGGTGGGAGAAGGGCGCCATCTAACAAGAAAGGCATGCACTAACGAGGACACTTGCAATTATAGAAAGAAAAAAAAACTCAACCTTGGGAAACGAAACTTACCAAGGACCGTTTCTCGAAAATAACCAAGCAGCAGTTTCGACTATCATACAAAATGGCGTCCAGATTACAAGATGGTGTCGCGAATGCTAAGATATACAGACACGAGGGCCCCTCAGTATTAACAAACCCTCCTGTTAGCATAAGCTAACCATCTACAATCGGAAACCAAAGCAAAACATAAATGAACAATAAAGCACATAGCTGTTTTATGCACATGTCATGCTGTCAACAGTGGGAGTATATTCCAAGAGAAGAGAAGATGTTTCGAAGATACCCTCGTCGTTGGAGGTATTTGAAAAAGTCCTACATCTGTGTCACTTGTAGCCCACAACGTAGATGGGACATCCTTAAACTCAACTGGGAGGGGGCATCTTTAGACAAACATTGCGTAGTACTAACCACACTCGGACCCATTGTCATATGGACACCATCTGGAGAACAGTAAATAGTAGCGTGTAACTTCTTCAACAGATCTAATCCCAACAAGTTCTCTCCACAATTGGATGTTAGTAAAAACGGCGAATCAACGGTGAAGGGGCCTATAGTCAAAGCAAGGGGTTTGGAGATGGGGCTTACTACCGGCACACCAGAAAAACCAACCGAAACATTGTTATGGCCAGACAGGGCTGCCCCAGGGACCAGTGACCTCGAAACAGAACTATTCATTGCTCCTGTATCCACCCAAAAATGTCTTTTACGAGCCCTGCAAATCCACACTAATGCTGATCTACAGGTATCGGAACTGGTCCCTTACCCTGTCCCTGGCTGTCCTAGCTGTAAGACATCCCTGTCACCTCATCCAAATCATAATCATCATGTCAATACTGTCGTCCCGGAACGTCATCAAAGTAATTCTGATCGGAACGGCCCAGTGATGTCCCAGTAACCTGATCCCCACCCTGACTGGTTGCTCCCCGTCCTCGCCCTCTCTCCTCCCGTCCTCTAGGAGCCGCAACCTTTTGCAGCAAAACTGGGCACTCGCTGCGCCAGTGCCCTTCCTCCTTGCAATACGCACATTGATTTGGGCTCACAGGTACAGCATTTCGGCTCGTACGAGGAAGCTGCCTGGCCGGTCCAATACCTCGACCCCGTCCCTGCCCCCTGGATGCCTGCTGCATCAATACCTTCGTCTTCAGCTCCTTCGTCTTCTTTTCTACCTTCTCTTCCTCCTCGTTCTCTCTATGCTCACAATACTGAGCCATACTCAATATCACCGAAGGGGTAGAAGTAGTCCACGTGCTCTCAGCAGCCTGCAACCGGGTTGCAATATCTGGGAGCAAATTCGTGACAAACCTGTTAACAAACAAATCGGATACCCCCTTCCAAAGACAAATCCTGGCCACTAAAATCCAAGAACACACCTTCGAACCAAGTAAAGAAATCAGACTCACTTTCATCTTTCTTCTGACGACATGCGGCCAGCTTATCCCAGTCCACCTTCCGAGGTGGAATAAGAGAGTGCATATAGGTAATAATGCAGTCTGGCAAAGCCAAGATCTCAGCCTTGGGCTTTTCACCAGGCTTCCTCTCCTTATCCCACGTCCTAATCTCGTCCCAAGTACCACCCAATTCTAGGGCATGGTCCTGAGTATGCACCTGTCGCCAGACATCCACTGGTACCAATAAGCCAAAAAACATTTCAATATCTGCCAACGTCATTACCATCGATGCAGCAGCCTCTGTCAATTCTTTATAGTAAGCAGTAGGATTTTTTCTGGGGTCAGGTAACTGAGCCTTAATTGCGAGGACTTCACTCCTCTTCCATGGAGTATAAACCCATTGTTCTTGAAAATGGGCCTCTACTCTTTGCCTAGTCACCTGATTGTGCTGATCACGTAGCTCCGGTATCTCCGGGTGGAAAATGGGGTGAACTTCTCTCATCGGGAACTGAGATATAATCGCCGGAGATTTCTGATGCAATCTACCTCGATATCCAATCAATGTAGTAACACTAGCAAAAACCTCATTGGGAGCCATGCCCGTGGCATACACCTGGTGCCTAATATCATAAACAGCCTGGGGTGCAACACCTTTAAAACACTGTTCCCATAGTCCAATCAAAGTAGCCGACATGTGTTTAAGGGCATGCTGCTGGACAAACGGCTCATAGTTCTTTAACACACTCCAAACATCTTCAACACCATAAATAGGATTACGGGCCCACTGGGCAGCCTGATTGGCCACCATATTTTTCTCCATATCTCCCACATCAGATCGAATCAACACCCGTCCTAATCGCTCCTTTGCAACTGCCCCATCCCGTCGTCCTGGCTACGCACCGGTGTCTCAGCACTTAACAAGGGGGTAGAAGTGAGAAGAGGGGACAACACAGTAATCTAAGGGGTGGCACCAAGGTCAACATCGGCTGAGTAGTAAGTGTCTGTGAAGGAGAAAGTGACGCCGTAACAACAGGAGTGACAGGAGGACTGGCAGTCACGGCGACTGTGGGGGGTGGAGCCAAAGAAGAAGCTGGTGATGCCGGAATCAAAGCACTTTGATCAATACCAGAAACAGCAGGAACAGGGGGGGCAGAGGAAGATGACAAGGGCTGTGGGACGACAGGCTATATTCTATGCGGGGCATAAGGGGGAGGCGGTCTGTCTTCCAATAATTCTTCCATAAAAGTGTCTGCCTCCTCTCTAGCAACATAAGACTTATCACATTGCAATCGAAACCTCCTATCGGCACATTCTATCCCCTTCTCCACTTTCTCTTTATCATGCGCCACTGCTTTCTGAGTCAGTGTCTGCGTTCTCTCCCTCCGTGCCTCCCTTTCCGCCCTCAGCCGTCTCTGTTTAGCTTCCTTTCGCCATACCTGAAGATAATCAAACATCGATTGCCTGCTACGTTTAGCGAACAATTTTTCCTCCAAATAATTCAATTTCTGTTCATCAAAGGTGCCCGCTGACGGCCACTGCAATTCAGCATTGTCCCTGGTATATTTGTGCCAGAATGTACTAAATATAATAGGGCAAAGACCGTATTTGACATACATGTCATAATTTGGAGTACTCTCCGCAGGTGCGGGCTGTCTTTCCTCCAATCGAGCATCAGCAGAACAGCAACGACACCTCACACAGCATAACTTACTCCAACAAGGCATTCTGTTCACACAAAAAAACACATTCACCACACAATTTCACTAAAATGCACTCGTGCCTTTACCAAAAATCGCTTCCGAGGATTGCATCAATCACAAATTAACAAAATGGTACCATTTTTCAAAAGATATTCCAAATCAAATGCAAGCGCTTGTCTAAAACTAATTCCTAGACCAACCAAAGTACCCACCAAACAAAAGTCATGACAACAAAGAACCAAACAAGCTCACCTGGTGCACACAGGTCAAATGAATTTATTCTCCACTGCCGACTCTTCGGACCAAACGGTCAGAGCCTTTCCGGACCCCAGCCGGGATGACCGCTGGACGAGGCACCGCCCGATCAGACAGGCGGAGCAGCTGCGAGAACTAAGCTCTATCATGTGGGGATCCGCCCATCCGACCTGACGCGGCCCCGTCCTCAACACCCGGTTCCGGGCGAGATGGGTCAGACCGATGGAGTCCCTGTTCGGGCGCCAACTGAAGGAAGCGACCCGAAAAGGGCCACCCGGATCACCCACGACCACCTTCTCTGCCTTCCTACAAATGAAGAGTCGGTCAGACAGTAAGGAATACAAACCAGATTACTTATTGATATTACACTGCAGCGGAGCCCAGTCTGACCAGCCTCCTGGGATGGTTGTCGAGGGACTGGACCCCGTAAGCATACAATTAGATTATGTACGTTACGAAGTCCACAAAGGCCCGCCTACTATGGAAAAACACTAGCAGGTGTCGTAATACAATGGGGGTACAGAACATAAGTTTCGATTCTGCAGCCGGGCACAGGCTATCTACTGCCCAAGGTCGTCTGGCCTATCCTCCCTACCAGACAGGTGGGAGAAGGACTCTATCTAACGAGAAAGGCAGGCACTAACGAGGACACTTGCAATTACAGAAAGAAAAGCTCAACCTTGGGAAACGAAACTTACCAAGGACCGTTTCTCGAAAATAACCAAGCAGCAGTTTCGATTATAATACAAAATGGCGTCCTTTTCAAGATGGTTTCGCGAATGCTAAGATATACAGACAAGAAGGCCCCTCAGTATTAACAATGTACATAGCTGAACATCTCTACACCTGGGCGGCATCCATACCGCCAGCCTCTGCTATATCACGGCATATCTCGAGTTAGACGTGTGAAAGGCAGCGAGTCTTCTAAGACCCTCAATGCTGCCCGGTGCAGGGTTCCACCTCTAATTCACTTTGGGTTCGCTATCAAAATAATGAGGCAAGCGCTGGAAACTGGAAGACAAGAAAAGGGTTTATTTCTCATGAGGAGATCACGTCAACTGCAGACACCGGGATGTCTGAGGGAAGTGTTCTGCTGATACTCCTTTGGCTCTTCCTTTTATACAGGTTTGACACAATGCATTTGTTTTGTCAACATGGTTACACAAGCTTGGGGTCCCGCCCGGGCAGGTTGTCACACAAGCCCAACAGTAATTCTCTTCCCACCCAGGTCAAACAGACAATCTTATCTTGCAGCTGGACCTTTCTTCAGGGTCTAAAACATGTGAGACCGGCCAGATCTAAGAGTCCGTTCTGTTGATAAAAACAGGTCCCATTGTTGGTAACAACAAGTCTTGCTGTTTGCAGTGCAATAAATCATGTTGCAAGAGTCTTTTTGGTGTTTGGAACCTGTTTGTGTAACTAGGTGCAGTGAAGGGTAGAGTGTCCAAAGGTTTGCCTGAAAACAGAGATGAGAGGAAAAACGAGTTTGTGGCAGCAAGTGGCGCTGAGGTTTGTTGTGGCAATAGAGTTTATAGCCCCCAGCACACATACCAGGTCGGTCAGAGGGTCAGAGGGATGCTAGTAAGGGCAGGGTGAAACAAAGGTGACCAACAGAGTACAAAATGGCTGTGATAGATTAAAATGACTGCAACTTATGTGCACATAGAATTCCACCAGACAAGATGGCGCAGGTAATGTTCACGATTGTCGTTTTGCTTTTAACAGTGGCCCCTTTGAACATAACTAGCCAGCTTGTCAGTCTATTTCGATCTCCATAATGTCCCGTATCTCTTGATCATACATTACTCTCATTTTTGTTAGCTGAGTGTCCATAGTCTTAGGGTGCAAGGTAGTTATGCAAAGAGAACACAAAGGTGGTATACAGTGTATACCCAAACAACAACCACATATTGTCAATACTGGGACCAAGAGAATCATTGATATTTTCCAACCCCACTCCTTCAAGATGCCCCAAAGCCAACTTCCAATTGTCCAAGTCTCTGATCCTTGATGAATTTCTGAAGATAGTCTATGGAGATGTTCGATTGCTTCATAGACAGAAGGTGAATTATCAGGAATGTATACACAGCAGCTGGCACCGATGATGCGGCATGCTCCTCCACGGTCCGCTAGTACCACGTCCAGGACCATGCGATTTTGCAGGGTAACCAGACGGATCGCTTGGAGCTCAGCAGTGTTGTTGGTGAGGATGCCAGCAGTGACGTTCAGGGCGGTCTCTACCGCTTGAAACAGATGTCTGATGGCTCGGCTGTTTGCCATCGGACCCCATAGCGGGACGAGCCCTTTTGCTGCGTCGAGGAACTGTGATGAGGCAGAGTCTGCTTGATCAATGTCTTTAGAACGCTTTTCTCGATGATGCTCTGCAGGGGCTGTGTAGGTTGGTGGCAAAACAAAGGCGATGTAGCACGTGCCCCCCAGTTTCTTGGGAGCCAGGTGTAGGCTTTGGTTCCACAAACAAAGTACATATTGGGTGATGCAACAAGCGCTGGGGGTTGGCAGTGTTCAAAGTCCTTACAATGCTACAGGTGCTGTGACCCACATTCTTAGTCCCACGGCCTTCAATGCATACAAGGCCAGAGACGTTCACCACAGATAGGGCCACAGTCAGTGTTGCAGCAGTTCTTTTCTTCAGGTAGGAAAATGTGGCTCTGTTAGGATTATTGAACACTTGCACTTCCACTCGTTCTTTGGAGGGGACATTAATCTGGAATGTCGCATTGAAGGTGTGAGGGCAGAAGGGGGCGGCTGTCCTTCCTGTTTTGTTTCGCCAGAACTCGTTGTAGAACTGGGCGATTGTTCCGTCGGAAGTGGCATTGTCTTTGTAACTTTCTTGTAGGAGCATCATCCAGGCAAGGCAAGATCAGTGAATAGAAAAGGGCGAAGGGATGAAAGGGATGGAATGTTCAGTGGCATGTGGTAACAGCCCACAGACCCAACAGTTGGTAGCATTGGTGGCAAGATTGTGCTGGTGCAACATCTGCACGAAAGAATTATTCCAGAATTCTTTGCGTCGTTCTCGGAGATGTGGCGGTAGTGATACCAGGTAGTGTTCTTTCTTGGTGGTTGGTTGCATGGTGGGTGACAATGTTCTGTATGCAGGTGCAATCTCTTCAATGATCCAGAGTGCGACCATTAGCAGGAGACAGGTGAGAAATGCGGCTACAAGTGCAATTGTCTTTATGCTGTGCAGGTTAGCAGTCTTGGTGTCTTTGCGGTGGTTTTGCAGGTGTTCAGTTTCTTCCATCATCTTCGAGGAGCTCAACAACTGTTAGGACCACAGACTTTTGCCTGGCGCTTTCCTGGTAGCGTTGTTTGACTGTGCTACCGATCTGAGACCTTGACTTAGTTGGTGGCCTGGTCGTTGGAGCTCCCTCCTTTCGTCGATCTTAGGTTGTACCCTTTCCTGGATGGCACCGTGGGGTCGGGAAATTCTGATAGTTCGAGGGTGTCTTCTTGTGGGTAGCAACTCAGAGCTGGTCGGTCTCTCGCGAGTACTTCCTCTTGCACCTCCACATCTTCACAGGTTGCCAGGGTTGGAGGGACTCGTTTGCAGTGGTGGGCATGCAGCCAGTTTCGTTTTCCTTCCACTCGGAGGGCAGTTCGGGTGGTGATCAGGACTTGCCAGGGGCCCGTCCACCTAGGCTCCAGATTCTTCGTTCTTTGGAAGTTGCGAATCAATACATGGTCGCCTGGCTTTATTTCATATCCCGGGCCCCTGGATATGTCAGGCAAGGCTTGCTGCACCTGTTGGTGGATAATTGTTAGCTCGTTTGTCAATTTATGCAAGTAATCCGACATTAATATGTTCGGGACATCGTTAATGGAGGTGGGTCTTGGTGCCGCCCAAATGCTCATAGGCCTGCCGAAGACCACCTCATACGGGGTCAGTCGGTGTTTGGTTGGGGTGGAGCGCATCGATAAAAATGCCAATGGGAGGGCGTCGGGCCATTTCAACCCGGTCGTGGCAACTATTTTGGCTAGTTTTAGTTTCAACGTTGCATTGTGTCTCTCTACCAGGCCGGCTGATTGGGGGTGGAAGACGCCATGGAACTTTTGTTTTACCCCCAACCCTCTCAGTATGTTCTGTATCACCTCGGCTACGAAGTGGGGGCCGTTGTCGCTCCATAAAATTCTGCAAAGGCCGTATCGGGGGAAGAATTCTTTCAGCAATACTTTTGCAGTGGCTAAGGCGGTATTGTCGCGGGTGGGATATGCCTCCACCCATTTGCTAAAAGCGCACACAACCACCAGGACATATTTTAGACCAAGGCATCTCTCTAGTTGAATGTAATCCATTTGAAGGATTTCAAAGGGGTGGTCAGGGACTCCAAACCCTCCCCGTGGTACTACTGTCCCCTTCCCTGGGTTGTGTTGTAGGCAGACTATACATTGTTGTACTAGGCGTTTTGCAGATTCTGCTATCTTGACGTTATGCCATACTCTGGTGATTAATTCAATCATGGGGGTGGAGCCTATGTGTGCTGGTAAATGTGCCATGGTCAATATGGGGATGAGGTAGGCATTGGGTAACAGCCATTTATTTCCGTCTTTAGTTCTCCAGCAATCTTCCTCGTCTTTTAGTCCCACCTTTTCCCACTCGGTCAATTCGTCTTGTGTGCCTGTAGTCTGTATGTCCCTTACAGTGGTCCTAGCGTCAGTCCATCGTTCAGCTTGTGACCTGGTCACATACATTCGTGTCGTAGTTCTGTCTCCTGCCGTGGCTCGGGCAGTAACGTCTGCTAGTGCATTTCCCTGTCCAATGAGATCAGTCACTTTCCTATGTGCTTGGCATTTTATCACTGCTAACTTCTTGGGGAGGAGGACTGCTTGCGTCAAGGTGGAGACTAGGGGGCCGATTCCGATCTCGGTCGGAGGCGCACCCAATACTATTCGGTCGGGAAAAAAGCCATGCGAAAGCCAGTTTCCCGACCGATCCGTACAGCACACCGAACGAGCAAGTACGATGCGCACAACAGCAAAGAATCCGGCCGAGCCGTACTCACCCAAACCAGGTCCTGTTCTCCGACCGAGGCGAATCCGGAAACGCCGAATCGAGTCGCACGGAAGGGAAAATGCAGCCCCGTCCGGCCGGACAAGTACGATGCGCTTTCCGTACGCGCCGAACCCGTCGCTACGCACGGCACGTCAAAGCATCCGGGAGAGGCGCACATAAGCTCCGAATCGCGCCACAACACGATCCACGGCTACGAGACGAACACAGCACAGACGAGGACGACGCGAAGCGGCGAGGACGAAGCGAAGCGACGAGGACGAAGCCAAGCGACGAGGACGACGCGAAGCAACGAGAAGGACGAACGACACGAACCAACCATGAATCCCTTCGTCCCGATCATACCAATATTCTACATCTACTACCGGAACAGGCACGGACGCGTACGGCGCAGAAGGTAAGTCAGACACCAACCACAAAACACATACAACACGTACACGACACATCACACACATACACTGGGAATCTGAATATACTTACACCAGCAGCACCATAGGGGCGGGATGCCCATCACCAATGCCACATATGCACACAGGGGCCTGAATGCGCGCCACCACCCCAACCCAGGGGGCTGGATGCCAACCACCACAACCACCCTTAGCCAGGGGGTGCCAGATGCCCACCACCACTACCACCCTTAGCCAGGGGGCAGGATGCCTACCTCTACTACCACCCTTAGCCAGGGGGCAGGATGCCCACCACTACTACCACCCTCACCCAGGGGGGCAGGATGCCCACCACTACTACCACCCTTAGCCAGGGGGCAGGATGCCCACCACTACTACCACCCTCACCCAGGGGGGCAGGATGCCCACCACTACTACCACCCTCACCCAGGGGGGCAGGATGCCTACCACTACTACCACCCTTAGCCAGGGGGCAGGATGCCTACCACTACTACCACCCTTAGCCAGGGGGCAGGATGCCTACCTCTACTACCACCCTCACCCAGGGGGGCAGGATGCCCACCACTACTACCACCCTCACCCAGGGGGGCAGGATGCCCACCACTACTACCACCCTTAGCCAGGGGGCAGGATGCCTACCTCTACTACCACCCTTAGCCAGGGGGCAGGATGCCTACCTCTACTACCACCCTCACCCAGGGGGGCAGGATGCCCACCACTACTACCACCCTCACCCAGGGGGGCAGGATGCCCACCACTACTACCACCCTTAGCCAGGGGGGCAGGATGCCTACCTCTACTACCACCCTTAGCCAGGGGGCAGGATGCCTACCTCTACTACCACCCTCACCCAGGGGGCAGGATGCCCACCACTACTACCACCCTCACCCAGGGGGCAGGATGCCCACCACCACTACCACCCTTAGCCAGGGGGCAGGATGCCCACCACTACTACCACCCTCACCCAGGGGGGCAGGATGCCTACCACTACTACCACCCTTAGCCAGGGGGCAGGATGCCCACCACTACTACCACCCTTAGCCAGGGGGGCTGGATGCCTACCACTACTACCACCCTCAACCAGGGGGGCAGGATGCCTACCACTACTACCACCCTTAGCCAGGGGGCAGGATGCCTACCACTACTACCACCCTTAGCCAGGGGGCAGGATGCCTACCTCTACTACCACCCTTAGCCAGGGGGCAGGATGCCCACCACTACTACCACCCTCACCCAGGGGGGCAGGATGCCCACCACTACTACCACCCTTAGCCAGGGGGCAGGATGCCTACCACTACTACCACCCTTAGCCAGGGGGCAGGATGCCTACCTCTACTACCACCCTCACCCAGGGGGCAGGATGCCCACCACTACTACCACCCTCACCCAGGGGGGCAGGATGCCCACCACTACTACCACCCTTAGCCAGGGGGGCAGGATGCCTACCTCTACTACCACCCTTAGCCAGGGGGCAGGATGCCTACCACTACTACCACCCTTAGCCAGGGGGCAGGATGCCTACCTCTACTACCACCCTTAGCCAGGGGGCAGGATGCCCACCACTACTACCACCCTCACCCAGGGGGGCAGGATGCCCACCACTACTACCACCCTTAGCCAGGGGGCAGGATGCCTACCACTACTACCACCCTTAGCCAGGGGGCAGGATGCCTACCTCTACTACCACCCTCACCCAGGGGGGCAGGATGCCCACCACTACTACCACCCTCACCCAGGGGGGCAGGATGCCCACCACTACTACCACCCTTAGCCAGGGGGCAGGATGCCTACCTCTACTACCACCCTTAGCCAGGGGGCAGGATGCCTACCTCTACTACCACCCTCACCCAGGGGGCAGGATGCCCACCACTATTACCACCCTTAGCCAGGGGGCAGGATGCCTACCACTACTACCACCCTTAGCCAGGGGGGCAGGATGCCTACCACTACTACCACCCTTAGCCAGGGGGCAGGATGCCTACCTCTACTACCACCCTTAGCCAGGGGGCAGGATGCCCACCACTACTACCACCCTCACCCAGGGGGCAGGATGCCCACCACTACTACCACCCTTAGCCAGGGGGCAGGATGCCTACCACTACTACCACCCTTAGCCAGGGGGCAGGATGCCCACCACTACTACCACCCTCACCCAGGGGGGCAGGATGCCCACCACTACTACCACCCTTAGCCAAGGGGGCAGGATGCCTACCACTACTACCACCCTTAGCCAGGGGGCAGGATGCCCACCACTACTACCACACTTAGCCAGGGGGCAGGATGCCTACCACTACTACCACCCTTAGCCAGGGGGCTGGATGCCTACCACTACTACCACCCCCACTCATAGGATGGACAATGCATGACACAACAAGCACACCACAACCTAGGGAATGCAAGATTAAGACATCCCCCACCACCATGACAAGCGTGTGAGCAGGCTGTGTCAAATGCCTACAACACCGAACATGACATTGAACATACAATGTGACCCCCTAGCACATGTGCCACACATATATGTGTGTGGCACCCACAATGCAAGCAGCCCATGACCATTGTGGCAATGGGGCCTAAACCCCCATCATCACAGTGACCAAAAGGCAAGTGTGGGGTCCATAGCTGAAGCACATTTTGACCATTGTGGCAATGGGGTCTAAACCCCCATCATCACAGTGACCAAAAGGCAAGTGTGGGGTCCATAGCTGAAGCACATTTTGACCATTGTGGCAATGGGGTCTAAACCCCCATCATCACAGTGACCAAAAGGGAAGTGTGGGGTCCATAGCTGAAGCACATTTTGACCATTGTGGCAATGGGGTCTACACCCTCATCATCACAGTGACCAAAAGGTAATTGTTGACAAAGAAAGAGCTGCAACTGCCAAACTGCATGGATCATTCCTGGTCACAGAACCAAAAACTCATCTGTGGCAAAGTAGTGTATGTGTCCCATTGCAACATAAATTGGGGGAGCCAAATACTGCAGTGCAAATGAGACATTCCTTTGGCCATGTGCAGACAAACAACACCCATGGGGGCTGAGACCGTCAACAGTCATCAATGACACAATGACAGAAGTGACCATCAGAATGCAGACCCACATATTTGCACCAATGGGCACACAAATGCAGATACCCTGTGGAGACAGCAGATGTGAGGTGAACAGATACCATACCATGGCAGCAATGGGACACACAAACCATGATCACTGTGCTGACCGATGACCTAGGAGTCCCAGGGACAGCAGGGGAAACACACCAAACAACATACAGCCAATGGCACACCCAAGATATGCCAATGCAGTGGTGCAGATGCACAAACACAAACAGGCAGACCAACACTGTCATCATACACAGCAGGTGAGGGGTGGGGGTGCCAGTGTCCCCAGGCAACAACACAACACATGAGGAGAGCTGAATACCAATCATACAGATGTGCATACACTGCCACACTAAGGTAACTCATGGATCCAAATCCCCTATGTGGGCAAGCAGGCATTGACAGGTGAGAGGGAGCACAAAACACACATGTCACACAGGCACGTAGGAACAACAACTGACACAGCAAGTCACAGACACACCACAGCACCACCCCCAGGGCCCCCACAATGTGGTGACCCTGGGCTGAAGAAAAATACCACTGTGATGACAAAGCTAAATGTCGTTCACACTGTGAACCACAGTCAGGTGTCCTGAGCAACAAACTACCATCACACCTACACAAGCACAAATCAATCAGCATGGCCAGTAAGCCAAGGCCAACATGGAGGCAGGGGACTAGCTGGGCAACGACTCTCATCTGCACACACTCAAGACCACACCCCTCGACCTCCAACAATGTGCAGCAGTGAAGTACACATGCACTGGTGACATTGCACATGCACCCATGACTATTCCAGGGTGGTGGGTGGGAACCAAGGTGTAGAAACACATCACACATGGACACTCAACAAGACTCCTGAATGTCTGACACACTGCACACTACGCTGTACATGGACATGACGGCAATACCACACCGACCAATGGGATCCCAGCCACAGTCACACACCAATGAAGAAGCCAAGGTCACCCACAAAGAACACACATAGACAACAACCAACATTGCAGCCCGGACCCTAAGGAGTGCCAGCAGTCACACACACAACGTGTCACAATCACTGAAAGATAACACAAACTGGAAATCACATGACAGGGGCAAACAACAAGTGCCAAAGGGAAACCTGACTGTGACCCATCTGCGTCAGCACACAAACTCTGCCCTGACAGCAAACACACCTATGGGTGACACCCTGATGACCAGTAATGTGCCATGCACCCACATCACAGAGAACACAGGGAGAAGACTTTGGGGGAACATAGCTCAAGTCAGCAAGCATCACAAACAGGTACAACACTAGGGATCACAGCATGCGCAGATGAATGGAAGTGAACACACAGACATGCACATACAACACACACCTTGGGCGCAGGCAATGTCACACGTGTACACACTGCCATGAGGGGACTCCACTCCTGTGTGAGGAAAGCTGTGCCATATGTTGCCTCAGTAGGGCCCCATCATGTCAGCTGAGCACTTGGTCACACAATCAACAATTAGCACCAAATGAGGGCTCCCATCACATCAGCCTGGTCATGGATGTGCCAACGGAATCATCAGCACAGATCCAACACACTTGTATAGCAATGTTGCACTGACTACACGGATGAGTCCCTCCCCATTGATGCCCAAACCTGCATGTCCACTGGAGATGGCAACACGGTCAGGGAAGTAGACAAATGCAACGATGGCAGGCACAACAGATGTGCAGGGGTGGAAGCCACAGATATGAAATTGCCAATGTAAGTAGGAAACCCATTGCCAAATACTGAACACATGACACCCTCAGATGCTGCTATTGATGACATGGATACACCACATGATAGGACACATTCCCCCTGGACCACATGGGTTCCTGCACAGTAACACTTCATAATCATGAGACCAGATATCACCATCACTGCAGCAAGGGCATGGTTAGCTGCACCAACAACATGTACATCTGAAGCATGAGCACTAGAGAAAAGAAAGTTGCTTTATTCAGCATATGTGTTGAGGCCAAACGAAGTCCTGAAAAAGAGCAAAGGCCAATGGCCAGTCCATTGTCAAAGTTCAAACAGGGTGACACTGGCAGATGTCACCCTACGCATGCCTGCACAATACCAGGGACAATCCACTAGGAGGGGCAACCGGGGGCAGGCCAGGCACCGCAGGGACAGGATCAGGGCTCACCAGGGGGAGTCAGGGAAGGGGTGGTGGGTGCTGGAGAGCCACTGACAACTGCAGTGGAGGTGTCTGACATGGTGTGTGCCGGCACAACTGGGGGCATGACACAGATGTCGTGGGTGCCGGCACAACTGCAGTGGACCCTGCAGATGGGGTGGACAGGTCCGCCACTGCAGTGCCCAAGTCAGACAGGGCGGTAGTGGACTCCACTGCAGTGCCTACCTCCAGGGGAGGAGAATGGGGAACAGGCAAGGTGGGTTGGACAGAGGGGGGACACCCTCACCACATCAGTGGCACAGACAAGCGCAGCGGGGGTGTGGTGCTGGGAGAGCAAGTGGCAGGGGGAGAAGGCCGGAGCATCTTGGGGATGGTATATCTGTGGGTGGGGGAACCTGGGGCAGGGTGTGGTGGGGGCACCTGTGCAGTGGGGGCCTGAGGGATGGAGGACGGAGACCTTGTGCCTGAGCTGCAGGGCGGTGGCGGGGTCTTGCTCTTAGCACTCCGGGGGACTTGCGGGTGGGGGCCTCAGTCCGTCTGCGCCTGGGGAGGGTGTCCGGGGGCGAGGGGCACTCTGCTCCGTGTGGGTGGGCTTCCTCTTCCCCCGGGATGCTGGAGCAGCTTCATCGGTGGGGAAGAGGCCGAGGTCACAGAGGAAGAGCTGCTGTGACTTTGGGGTTGCAGGTGAGGCAAGGGAGGGTGCTTTGGAGGGAGAGGGAACTGAGGACTGCGCAGTGCATGTGGATGCGTGTGTGTGTTCCAGGGCCCCATCCCCTGTGAGTCTGGCTTCAGTCCCCTGAATGTGCGTGCGTGTGCATTTTGTCATTGGCGTGTGTGTCAGTGTGCTGGATGTGTGTGTGCTGGTGTGTGCCAGTGTGTGTGTGCCTGGGATGGGTAAGGTGCTGGGGAGTGTGGATGGAGCAGAGGCAGGAGGGGTGAGGGACCGTTTGAGGAGGGACACTGCTGCCGTCAGGGAGGAGTCCATGGACCTATTGCCCCTCTGTAGGTCAGACATGCCCGATGAGATGCCCTCCATGAACGACACCAGCTGAGTCAACAGCGCGGTGTGCGCATGGAGGACACTCAGCATGGCTGTCTGCCCTACATGGAGCTGGCGAAGGAGGTACACAGACTCCTCACTCAGGGCAGCAGGGGACACAGGGGCAGGGGGTGCGGTGCCTGGCCCAAAGGAGACACGCTCCCGGACATGGGAGCCTCCACGGACCTGGGGAATGGGAGCCGATGGGAGGGCGGTGGTGGTGCTGGTGGTGGCGGGGACAGCAACACTAGCTGGGGTGTGGTGGCTGCTGACACCCGCCTCCACAAGGGAGTCATCCTCCGAGTTGCTCTGGTCCTCAGCTGAGGTGGATGCTGCTGAGGACTCCTCGGTGTGGCTCCCCTCGCCCTCCGTGCCACTGGGTCCCTCCGACCACTCCTCGGCTGCTGACCCAGTCTGGCTCTCCGGCTCCTCCTGGTCCGTGGAGCTGTCCCCTTCCGTGGCCGTGGATGTATCTGCAAACAATGGGGAAACAGACAGACATCAGTCACCTGCACATAACGCACACACCACTGTGAGCACAGCACATCACAGAGCAAGCCCTGGCATCATTAGTTGTGCATTGCTAAAAGTGCACTAATTGAACAGGAGAAGTCAATTGTCAGTCTGATGCCAAGCATGGCACTCACATCCCACATGGCCTTGCACCCATCTGTCTGGTGTCTGTTGGATTGCAACACCCCAGTGTTGACACATGCACCAAGTACACAGTAGTTGGACAGTGCAGAGGACACGGTGTGGACACATCACAGCTCTTGCCACTGAGTCAGTACAGGTTTACGGATGTAAGGGATGCCCAGAGTCAAATAGGAAATGCATGTGATGCATACCAGCGACAGACACCATGATGCACCCATGTCCTGATAGCCAGCGCCACTATGGTGTGCATGTAGCACATGTCACTCCCCTGCAGGATCACCAATCAGTAGACACATGCCATGGCGGAGGCATGACTGCAAAGTCATACATCACTGTCTCAGTGATGTATGACTTTGCAGCCAGACAACAACACTCTGCACTGTGTCACAATAGTAGGTCATGGGGAATGCAAGTCCTGGAGCTGCACAAGTGCACATGTACATCCCCCCACAACACATCCTCTTAACCCTCATCTGTCCAGGTCATACCTATTGGACATATGGGAGACCTGTGACACTACCCTCGGAACCTGAGCCCCTCACACTCTGCTGTGCATGGGGAACAGCTGCCTGAACTTCACATTTACATGCCCCAGTCTGCATGGGCAGCTGATCAGACACCTATGTGTCACACAAGTATCGTCTCCTATGGTCACATCTCCAGTGGCATGCTGAGCCCCTACCAAGAAACTCCACAGCAGTCCTGGCGACTAATCCACAGCACACTGACACAGAGGCAGACACCTGAGGGGCAAATCACTGTGCACAATGTGTCCTCTGATACACGGGAGTGGGAGTACAGAGTGTATTGTATGGCCTGGAGTAGGCATGACTGTCCAGCCCCACATGAATGAGGGATGAGCCCTGGACTGTAGGCAGCTGGCTAAGTATGTGTGACACACGTCATATACATACTCCTGGGGCCCAAACATTGTTCCCACCCGCAGCATGGGTGTGTGCCAGGTACCCCAGCCACATGTGGTGGATCAGCTCAGCAATTGGACCACAGATCAAAGTAACACGCTGAATACATGTCAGAATACAGGCATTGTGTAAGCAATGGACCCACCCATGATGCCCACCACAGAGTCAGGGAAACAGATGCTGTCTCCCACCTTGAGTCAAGCAAACTGCAAGGACACAGTCCTAAGTGACAGAATTCCCTGCATGTAAGGGCCACACCTGGGTATCAGATGAGGAGTGGGCAGTGCACAATAGAGGGACATGGCTCCTGGACAACATGACTGCTGTACTGTGGCAGTTCAACCTGGCCCGAGGAGGGCACATAACATGTTAGACAGAGTACACAGTGCAGTCTTTGACTCACCCCCTCCTTGCTGCTCTCTGGCCTTCAGCTGCCCATCCAGGTCTGGAAAGACCACCGCCAGGATCCTGAGCATGTGGGGGTCAGGGTCCGTGTTCCGCCCCTCCTGCGAGGAGGCGACAGCTTCAGCTGGACCCGTGCAATCCTCCGGGTCCAGCCCCGAAGGTCCTGCCACCTCTTTTGGCAGTTGCGGATCCGGCGCTTGTAGACCCCCACGGACCGGACAGCCCGGACGATGTCCTTCCAGATCTCATGCTTCCGATGGGCAGAAGCCTGTCAGGATGACAAAGTGATAAGGACATTACTACACATGCAACATATCCGTGCATGACACAGTTGCATATACATGTCGCAATCACAGGGGCACATGGTGTACCCAGGCAGTGCACGGCTGCCCATGGACAGTTTTCCAGAAGTCACTACATGGTATCATAGCATGGGGAGTAAAACCCTGTTCAGAAGCACTGTCACTGCACCATACCTGTCCAGTGCAAGTCACTACACACTATGGGGGTGACAACTACTCAGTGAGCCTGCTAGCCAGTGGTGTGCTGACTCTCAGCCTTGCTAGTCAGACAAAATGCACATTCAGAAAGGCAGTGCACAGAACACTCACCTGCTCCCCTGGTGTCCCATACAGCTTGCTGTACTGTGGAAGTAGGCTGTCCAGCAGGGCCTGGTTCTCTTCAAGGCTGAAGGCTGGGGCTCTCTCCACAGTACGTGCCATTGCAGGGTCCAGAGGGGCAGAGACAGCAGCAGTGCAGTGGCAGATGTCGTCCTGGAGCATGTAGTGCAGGCAAGTGGGCTCTCGGAGACATGCAGCAATATATGTGTGCTGGAGCAGTGGGCTCAGGGGAACATGCAGCAATATATATGTGCTGGAGAGGCAGATACTGTCCCTTGTGTCCAAAGTGATAGGTCCAAGTCGTTTGCATCTTCTGAATCTGGCCAATCCATGGAATAGCAGCACCAAAACACGCCCACAGCATCCTTCAAATCTTCAACTTCATGACATACATGATTTTGCAACATTGTTGTGGGTGACCAACTGATTTTCCAGCAACCGACTCGTTCGAATATTCGAAAACGCGTCCGTTGCCAGGCAAGCCCATTGTCAATGGGTGCGCACCGATCGGTCCATTGAGGTACAACGCGCACAGGGGTACAACGCGTACCCGCACACTTGAAAGCAATGGGCCGGCCGGAGGCACCGATCGGTCCATTGCTGTTCCAACGCGCACAGAGGTACAACGCGTACCGCGCACATTGAAAGCAATGGGCCGGCCGGAGGCACCGATCGGTCCATTGCTGTTCAACGCGCACAGGGGTACAACGCGTACCCGCACACATTGAATGCAATGGGCCGGCCGGAGGCACCGATCGGTCCATTGCAGTACAACGCATCACTGTACATGTGACTGGCATATGTCAGCATGCCTGTCTCAGATGGACATATGCCAGCCACAGATAGCTCCCAGGGAGTGAGGGGCACACCTACATCACGACAGCCTGTCCAAACCTTATCATAAGGCATGTAAGGCTGCATTTCCTATTGTGTGTATGTTGGTGTACATGTTGTCCTGTGGGTGTCACCTGTGGGCAGCCACCCCCAGGCTGTGCACGTGTTAATGGGGACAGGATCCTGGGTGTTACGTGTACGTGACCACTGTGATGTGCAACTGTTCATATCTGTGCATGTGCCATGGTCACATTTCACAGTGGTGTTTGTGTATGTCATGTCACATACCCCGTGAGTCCCATGTGGGACGGTATGTTTGAGCCAGGGTGTCCCAGTGGCACAATAGTGATGGCCCTCCACAGTCTTTGTGCATGTAGTGTTTACAATGTCTCTGATTTCATGTGCACAATGGGAGACAGTCTCCACATCCACGTTGTGTGTGCATGGACTCTGATGTTGTGCGTGTGTGTCACAGACGTCCATGGCTCTCCTGCCATGGCAAGTGTGGCCACTACCTGTGGGGGTCATGTTTGTTTTGTTGTGGTGTACACATGATACTCCAGGTGATGCCAGTGTCCATGTGGCATTACAGGGTCCCTGGGAATGTGCCTATCGTTGAGCTGTGGTGCCTGGGGCACATCTGTCCTCACATGTCACTGGGGGGTGACTGTGACACAGCATCATGATATCCAATGGGCCAACCTGGGACAAATTGATGCCACCTGTAGGACCGTGTTGACAGATGTTGGCCATGTATGTACCATAAATGTCGTTCCGGTACTGCACACTTCATGTAGTTGTGCCTCATGATGATGTATGTTGGGATCTTGAGTGTGTTCAATGCCGCATATGTGGGGTGACTGACGATCTTGCTTACTTCTCCTCTGCACTGCAGGGCTCCTGCTGTCCATCGGCCATTCCCAGACCTGGCAGCGATGGTGGAACGGGACAGCATCCGACGGTACCGCTTCACCAGGCAGCTGATTGAGGATTTGGCAGTGCAGTTGTCCCCACATTTGCAGCCTGGCCGGCCGTATCCTACAGCGCTGACCCCCAAGGTGAAGGTGATGGCAGCCCTACACTTCTTTGCCACCGGTACCTTCCAACATACTGTGGCGTCTGCTGGTGGGATGTCACAGACCATGTTCAGCCGTGTGCTCCGCGATGTTTTGGCGGCAATGTTGCTCTTCCTGAACCGGTACATCTATTTCCCTAGACTGCGACGACTCACTGACGTGAAGAGTGACTTTTATGCCCTGGGGAGGATGCCGCATGTCATTGGCTCCATTGATGGGACACATGTGGCTTTGGTACCACCACAGGCCCAGGAGCAGGCCTACAGGAACCGCAAGCACTACCACTCGGTCAATGCACTGGTGGTGTGTCTTGCAGACATGACCATCACACACGTGTGTGCCCGTTTCCCTGGTTCAGCACACGATGCCTTTGTGATGAGGAGTAGTCGCATCCCCAGGTTGATGGCACAGATGCAGAACCAGCGTGCCTGGCTTGTCGGTGTGTACTGACTTTGTGCCATTGTGTGTGATCTGATCTGTAGTATTCCGCCCACTTTTCCAAGTCAGCTGATGTGCACTTGTCTGTCCGTAGGTGACTCGGGATACCCCAACATGCCGTGGTTGCTGACACCCCTCAGGAACCCTGTGACACCTGCCCAGATGCGCTACAATGAGGCACATGGTCGGACCAGGAGAGTGATTGAGCGGACCTTTGGTCTCCTGAAGAGCCGCTTCCGCTGCCTGGACAAGACCGGAGGGTCCCTCCCATATGCCCCTGCGAAAGTGTGCAAGATTATCATCGTCTGCTGCATGCTCCACAACCTGGCAGTGCGGAAGGAGTTGCCTCTCATCCAGGATGACGATGACCAACATCCGCCACCTGTGGAGGATCCTGGCCTGGACCACGATGCCAGTGACGATGATGATGATGATGGTGATGGTGATGTCCGCACACAGCTCATCACCAACTTCTTTAGCTGAATGTGAGTATCCTGAGGTGTCATGTGAATGATGTGAGTTGGCATGATGTGTGGGTGGTGCTCTGGTGCTGTTGGAGTGTGTCCATGGGCTACTTGACAGGATGTGTGTTGCGATGTGTGGTGACAGGTGGGCTGTACTCCCCAACAGTGTTGACATGCTAACTTGGTTCTGGGTGGGTATCTTGTAACATGTATTGTGCATGAGTTTTGCTGTTCTGTCCTGTACTGCATTGCTTTTGACTGTGTGTCATTTCTGTCCTTCACAGGGTACTTTCAGATTCGTTTGGTGAACTGTGTCCACCGACGACGTGATTCCACATCCAGGCTGGTAGCTGTTGTGTCCCTACAGGTGATGTGCGCCACACCCATGGACTTCCTTCTGTCTACAGTTGTTGACTGTGTGCCCGCTACCAGGTGGGGTTACCTTGCATCTGTAGTGGTTACGGCATGTTGCTACTGTGTAATAAACCTGTGCTTCACTTAGTGATGTGCGTTGTCTGTGGTCACACATTTGACTGCCATTTGCTTACTGCACCTGTGGGCTACTTGACTACAACTGGGAATGGGTGTGGTGTCTGTGCATTGCACCGTCTTCCCTGGCAACATCAGTGTAGGCAATGAGTCAGATGGCCTAGGTGTGTATGTGTTGTGTAGCCCTGGTGGTGTGTCTCCCTCATATGTGTCACGTTGCCTGTACTCACATGCCTGTGTTGTCCTTGCTGTTGCAGTTCGCATACACTGTGTAATTTTGCAGTTCATCATCCCCATAACAGCACCCACGTTGGAATCACGACAGAGGCAAGTATGGTGTATTAGTGTGTTTATTGTGATAATAGTGCATAGGATGGATTGTGCTGTACATGAATCTTGCAATCCCAAGTTCCTAGATGAATAGAAAGTCCAGGTAGACAGGATCCCCAGTATCGGGGCCACAGTTGTCTGACACATTGTTCCAACTTGTACTCCCCATGCTATGTGTGGGAGTAGTGTTGCCATCAACAGGGTGAACAGTCTGTGCACAAAGGCGAAAATCCAGAACAGGTTCAGGCTTCCTGGGAGTTGCGCTTGGCCATCAGCCTCTCACTTTCCCCTCCTCGGACGACCCCTCTTCTTGGGGGGCCCTCAAGTGCAGGCTGCTGCGGTGCAGGGGACTCTCCGCCAGAGTCCTCCTCCTCCCTGTGGCAGTTGCTGTTTGTTCGGTGCCAGATGTTGTTGGCACACAGGGAGGTGTGGACTGGTTGCTGTTCATCTGGCGGAGGCATTGTAAAATGTCCCTGTGCACCGCCGTCATCTCATGTAGTACATCCCACTTGGACTCCACGCGGGTCATGTGGGAGTCCACACGTGACATGTGGGAGTCCACACGTGACATGTGTGACTCCACGTGGGACATGTGGGAGTCCAAGCGGGCATGATGGGCAGCCTGCTGCTGTTTGATGTCTCTGAGGAGCCCCACTACCTGGCTGAGCTCTCCGGTGCTGGACTGGTACGCATCAGCTATGCGTACCAGTTGTGGGTCTTCATGCACACCAGCAACGTCTGCAAGCAGCGACCTCTGTCTCCCACCCCTCCCACCACCCCTGCTGACATGTGCAGTGTGTGCAGTTGCACTGCGCAGATAACCCTGGTCCACCTTAGGGGTTGGTGGTGGTGGTGGTGTCCATGGCCCCAGGTTGGTCCAGGGTCACTGCGCTGGTGTTGTTCATATTCTGTCCATGTCGGCAGGGATGGTATTCGTGGTGACAGTCGTTGGAGGGGTGGGTGCAGGGGGTGCAGCTGGTGGACCTGCTGGTGCTGCAGCTGGTGGTCCTGCTGGTGCAGCATGTTGACTTGCACCGGATGTGCCAGGTTGTTCTTCATCGTCCGAGGAGGACAGAGGCTGTACGACGCCAGTGAGCTCGGCATCCTCTTGAGCCTGGGACTGGGACTCCTCAGCGTCTGCTGCTGTGTCCCTATCATCACCTGTTTTTGGGAGACACAAACAATGTATGTCATGTTTCTGCAGGCATCAGTGGTTGACACACCTGACAGTTGTGACTGTGCCTCGGGACGCGGGCCTGTACATTGTATTGTCCTAAGTCGTCACAGTCAGGGGTTGATATTGGTGTGGCACATTGTCCTGCATTATTTGGGCATTTCTATGTATTCTCTGGGGTGTGAACATGGTCTGCATTGATTGTGTTTGGTTGTCAGCCAGACCTCCTTCACCCACCCACCCACCCAGTCAGTTATCCCACCATGGAACGTGCTTGCATTGCAGGGAGTGTAAGTTGTCTCTCAGGATGTCAGTCAGTGGTGTCCTGCTGTTTGTTGGTGCACAGTTGGCAGCAGTGGCCTGTAGTGCTCCCCGCAGCAGTAGCCAGTGTGTCAGCCATGCTTGTGAGTCCTTCTCACTCCCTGTGATGTGAGCATGGTTCAGGGTGGTGTTGATGGGCCAGTTGTGGGGGTGAGCTATGTCTGTGACCACGGCTCCCATCATGCTGTTGCCTCCACCCCCCCCTTCAGCATGCCCATGCTTCCTTCCTTTGACTCTGCTTCCCTGTGGGGTGGGCTGGCTGTGCTGACAGGATGGCTGGGAGTGTTGTCCTGGCAGTTGTTTGGCTAAGAGTCCCAAGAGTGTCCCTGTGCTTCACACAACATAACCAGGGTGGTGGTGCTTTGTGGGATCTTGTGTTAGGATGGAGGGGCATTGCATTCTACCGGGGTGGGTACTGTGGAGTTTGTGTTGGGGGGTGTGAGGGAGGGTGCTGGTGACTATGGTCAGTGCCACCGTCCCCCTTCCTGTGGCAGATCTCCACCATGGAGCGTGCTTGCATTGCAGGAGTGTAAGTTGTCTCTCAGGATGTCAGTCCAGTGGTGTCCTGCTGTTTGTTGGTGCACAGTTGGCAGCAGGGCCTTGTGCTTCCCCAGCAGTAGCCGGTGTCAGCCATCTTGTGAGTCCTTCTCCACTCCCTGTGATGTGAGCATGGTTCAGGAGTGAGTGTTGATGGGCCAGTTGTGGGGGTGAGCTATGTCTGTGACTACGGCTCCCATCATGCTATTGCCTCCACCCCCCTTCCCAGCATGCCCATGCTTCCCTTCCTTTGTGCCCTGCTTCCCTGTGGGAGTAGGAGCTGGCTGTGCTGACAGGATGGCTGGGAGTGTTGTCTGGCAGTTGTTTGGCTAGGAAGTCCCAAGAGTGTCCCTGTGCGTCTGCACAACATAACCCAGAGGTGAGTGGTGCTTTGTGGGATGTCTTGTGTTAGGATGGAGGGCATTGCATTCCTACCAGGTGGGTACTGTGGAGTTTGTGTTGGGGGGGTGTGAGGGGAGGTGCTGGTGACTATAGTCAGTGGCAAGTCCCCCTTCCCACCCAGCCAGCCAGATATCCCACCATGGAACGTGCTTGCATTGCAGGGAGTGGAAGTTGTCTCTCAGGATGTCAGTCAGTGGTGTCCTGCTGTTTGTTGGTGCACAGTTGCGCAGCAGGGCCTTGTGCTCCCCACAGCAGTAGCCAGTGTCAGCCATCTTGTGAGTCCTTCTCCACTCCCTGTGATGTGAGCATGGTTCAGGAGTGGTGTTGATGGGACAGTTGTGGGGGGCAATATGTGTGACTGCGACTCCCATGATGCTATTGGCTACACTGACTTGGCCAGCATACACAGAATTCCTTCCTTTGAGTGGTCTTCACTGTGTGTTGGTGTTGTTGTGGTGGCTACATGTGTGGATGTGTGTGTTAGATTCTATTTGTGCCACTGCCTAGCTGTAGTTGTGGTTGTGTTTGTACATGTGTTGGCACAGTTGGATGTGACTTTTTTGATGGCATGTGTTGTGTTTATCTGACGGACATACACATTTTGGGATGATTCTGTTCTAGTTGCTGTGTAATTGCTATGTGTGCATGGTTTGACTCTCCTTGACAGTGATGTGTGTGTTTTGTGGCAGTTTATTGTGTACATTTGTTGTGTACTCACTCAGGCTCTCGGATGTCCTCTAGTCCATATACGGCTCACTGGCGGAAGGATGGTCTTGACCTTCTCCCTCCCAGGGCCTGAGGAGTATACTGGCTTGGCAGGGAGGGCCACTGCCGGTGTGATTGGCTGCTGGTGGTAGTCTTTCTTGAGCAGGTCCCGGACACCTCCCGCGCACGTCATACCACCTGTTCTGGATGTCGGTCTTTGTGCGCCGACATGGTGATTGGGCGTTCACCCTGTTGATGATCCTCTCCCACATCTTGGTTTTCTGCGACATGGGGGTCTGTTGGACCAGAGTGCCAAACAGCTGTGGCTCCACCCTGAGGATCTCGTCTACCAGGACTTCCAATTCACTATCTAGGAACTTGGGATTCTTCTTGTGGGGCATGGTGATGGGTGGTGATGGTGAGTGATGTGCTGTGTTGGTGTGCAGGTGAGGGTGTGTGGGTGTGTGTTGTGCTGGAGTGTATGTGAGGTAGGTATTTGTTGGTGTGCTGCTGGTGTGTGGCTTGTGTGAGGGATGGGCTGTGGGTGTGTGGTTGCTTTCTCTTTGGGTGCTGGCAGTGGAATGGCGTTTGCAAAGGCTCAAGTGGTAGTGATTTGTGTCCTTTATAGGTAGGAGTTGTGGGTGTGTCTTTGTTCTCTGTCCCCACCCCCCCCCCAGTATTTATTGGCTTG